>VYXB01003352.1:326841-578682 GCA_013397135.1 Pachyramphus minor | reverse complement strand
TTTTTTTTTTTTTTTTTAAAGAACTAACCTGTACCCTCCTTACCTCTCTTTAAACTTTTGTTTTCAGGTATTACCCAGTGCAAGACAGCCTTTAAACTCTGTTTATTGTTGAAAGCAGCACATAGGTTGTACACAAGCCGGCAGTTCCTCTCACATCATTCTCAGAGAAATTTTATTGAATTCAATTACTTAAGCAGTAGATTTGAGGCACTTAGGATTGATTTTCTTCTTTTTGGTATTGAAGCTCAAAAAACCTCAAGGACAGTTGAATGAAAAATGAATAAAATGAAAAAGATTGTCCTAATAATTAATAGTTAAATCATAATATCATTTGGCACATGTAGAAGCAAATCCCTTCTCCATATAGACCAGGCAAAAAGAGTGTAGTAAATTTGTGGAGTTTAGGGTTTTTTTAAATATAAATTTATTTTATTATAAATTTATTTTATTATAAATTATAGATTTGGGCTTAAATTTTCAAAATGGCTTTTAACTTTGGATCCCTTGGATATAGCAGTTTGAGGCATCAAAATATACTCTGTTTATAGAATGCAGACCTTTTCGACCTGCCACATAAACTCCCATGTTTGCTAATTATCATATAATGCTGCCCCAAGAAAATAAAACATTTTGATGTATCAAGAAAGTCAGTATTGAGGACATGTTTTTCGTTGCCTTCCTTAAAATGTTTTTAAACTAACTTTTGCAAAATGTTGAAGATGCATGGCTCTGAATGGAATCACTGGGATCTGCTGGATACTCTGTGTTTATGGTGATAACGCCCAAGTTGTCCTACACTAGTAGTACAAAATTGAATTATAGCTTCCCATCAGGGCTGTTTGATAACTTCCATCTATGAAATTAACAATGCTCGAAAAAGCTTTGTAAATCAAAAAAAGCTTTGAAATCAAAAGCTTTTAAGGTTTTAAGCTTTTAAGCTTTTGATTTCTAATCCTTTCTAAAACTGTCCACACACTCTATGTGTGTGAGTTTGTTTTACATATGTCTAAATTTCAGTATCTTACTATGAGTAAAATTTTAAACTTTCCTAACCAACTCTGGTGTGACTGCAGTCAACCAGCAAAAGTTCCAATCTATATATCTCAGCTTCTCTTTCATTTTAGTCTCACACAGTCATTTTCCTGGCACATTAAAATCCCTAATGATTTATTTGGTTTATAGGATGGATACACTAGAAAGGAAGCAGAATTCTGTGGCCCTTGGGTTTTCCAAACCACAGAGTAGAACTGGGAAAATTACTTCAGCTGTAAATACAGTCTCAGATTTCATTCCTGAGCCCCAATACAGTTCAGTTGGTGATTTGGGTTGAGTGGAGAAATGCATGAAGTGAGTTTGCAGGAATATTAATTTTGAAAAAATGGTTTTCTAGGACTAGAAAAAGGACTTTGAGCTGGAACCATCTCCTTAAATTAGTTGTTCTGCTTATGTGGCTCACTTAAAAATTTTACTTTTTCATCAAATGGATTTCAGTCGCTCAATAATTTTGGCTGAGTAGAAAACTGTGAAGAGAATTTCCACAGGGAATCTAAAATCACCATTAGATTTTTGTGAGTAGAAGAGTCTTGCTCATGACCCTGACAACAAAATGAATATATATTTGAACAATATATTTGAACAAGATCAATATATTTGAAAAGATTCCAGATGATTCCAGATGACTGCTGTCAATCAAACTCAAAAAATTTTAGAAAAATAATCAAAAACCCCAAAACTTGGATAGCACTTGATTTTAATGTCTACAGCAGTTACATTTTCTGTCACTTCATTTTCTAAAACCATGTAGTGTTAGAACAAGTACTTACTTGGTGGGAAATACTGATTTTTACATTGTCTCCAAACTATTGGACTGGATAAATTTGTTATCAACAAGCAATGCTACTTAGATACTAGCAGATAAATTTTAAAAATACCTCATGTGCTTTAATCCATCCTCCTCATGATTAGGATGAACTTTTATTCCTGAACAGGATTGCCAAACACTACAGTCCCCTCATTATTCAAGTGATTTCCCAAATGCAGGAGCTTGTGCAGCAGCAGCCCTATTGCTTTGTGCATTTTAAAGACCTTTCTAAAATTCCTTTGCCACTGTGTCACTGAACATATAATAGTATATCAGTGCCTATGCCATTATTCTTCACTATAACCATGAGTACAGAAGTGCATATTATGGTAATTTTTTATATCTGGCATTTCATAGCATCTTAATCTACCTTTTTCTTTAGGTTTCCCAGTTCCTGAGGTGAACTGGTATCGGGATGGCCAGGTTCTCTCTGCTGCAACTCTGCCTGGTGTGCAGATCTCGTTTAGTGATGGCCGCGCTAAACTGGTGATCCCCACCGTGACAGAAGCAAACAGTGGAAGATACACCGTACAAGCCACCAATGGATCTGGGCAAGCAACTAGTACTGCTGAGCTGCTTGTCACAGGTATAAAGCAGCTAAAGAAATGCTCCTTTGTCTGCTAGCAATGTGAGAGAGTGATAGCAGAAGAGTCACAGATAATGAAAAAAGTTCAGATTTGAAGTATATGGTCAGCAAAGTATAGCAAACCACTCTCCTTTTTCTAAAGCACTCTAGAATTCACCATGTTCTCACTGGGAATGTCTAATGGTATCCTTTACACTTTAGCTGTATAGAGTTTAATCTTGATTTTGTAAACTCTTATTCACAATTACAAGCTTCTGGCTTAGCCCTCTATACCTCCACTCATGATCTGTCACACTGGTATATTCAAACTACTGATAAAGGATAAAGTTCTTAAGGATGGAGACCCTAATGATATTTAATGATATAAGTGATATCACAAGCAATAACTCACATAAAGGGCCATACCCAAGAGACTGTGCTTAATGTCTACAGTTATAATCAATGTATCAGTAATTCTAGAAACATTTGCAATCATGGGCATAATCAGAAATACCAGTAATTTTAAATGCAAGTAAAAAGTTAAGGATGTTTGCATTTTGGCAAATCAACTCCTAATGTTCTGAATGTTTCAAAAGGTACTATCATCTGTCAGTAGCATGTGAAAGAGAAACAGACTTTGTGCATGTCTAGTAATGAAAGTTCTTACAGTTCTTTTTAAGAAACACTATTGTTTTTCTATTTATTTCTTCAAAAAAATGCAGCTGGAACAGCACCACCAAACTTCTCACAACGACTACAGAGCATGACTGCAAGGCAGGGAAGTCAAGTTCGACTTGACGTAAGAGTGACTGGAATCCCTACACCTGTGGTGAAGTTCTATCGGGATGGAGTAGAAATCAAAAGCTCCCCCGATTTTAAAATTTTACAAGAAGGAGACCTTTACAGCTTAATAATTGCAGAAGCATACCCTGAAGACTCCGGCACCTATTCAGTAAACGCCACAAATAGTATGGGACGTGCTACTTCAACAGCTGAACTGCTAATTCAAGGTAACAGAATTGAAGTTGCAAGCCATGAAAATAGGAGGCCATTCATTGTAGTGGTTCAATACACACCACTTCATCAAAGTTATACCAATAAGTTAATTTATAACATCTTTATAAGGAGTTATTAACTTGCTGTGAAAAAAGCCGTGTCTTTGATGAAATTTGCCGAAGATTTTTGTCTGAGATTTAGAAGTGCTTTTTCTCCAGAATGGGTCTTTTTAAAATGCAAGATACAATAGATAGAAAATAGTGTGGGATACTTTGAGTTGTTCTCATTTTGTATTTGATAGCTGGCTTTGACAGAATAGATATATTAGACTGCATAACTCTACAAGGTCTCGTAAATGAGGCAGGTGAGGACGAAGTCAGTTCTTAGATAGAGAATTATAGCAGTGAATCATGCTACCCAGAGTACTCTTGCTTGGATTTCACCTAATTCAGGCTTCCAGATGTGTAATCTAGGACTGATATGAAGAATTCACAATAAATGTGTTCTGGTTTGGTTGTTTTTTTTGGTCTTTTTTTTCCCTAATGAATTAGTAGTGCAGTAATATTGTTTCAACTATTTTCACAATTATCTGTCTATAGATATTGCAGAAAAAACACATGGTTGCTTAATTACTGTTCTGTTGTTTATATAATTTTGTATATACTTGGACTTGACCTTTCATTAATTTCTGCAACTGTTTATTGATTGTTGCCATATGAAATTCTTCTGACCACGTTTTCTCTTCCAAAAGGCGAGGAAGAAGCCGTTCCTGCTAAAAAGACAAAGACAATTGTTTCGACTGCTCAGATTTCACAAACAAGACAAGCCAGAATTGAAAAGGTATAATTTTCAAAAACAAAACAGGTAAGGCTAAAATGCAGATGATTACTTCTACAGTATCTCACCCTAGTATTTTTCTCTTGGTTTTCATTGTAGAAGACTGAAGCCCACTTTGATGCCAGATCACTTACAAGCGTTGAAATGATTATAGAAGGTGCAGCCGCCCAACAGCTCCCACACAAAGCACCCCCACGAATGCCTCCTAGACCTACATCAAAATCACCAACCCCACCAGCTGCTGCAAAAGCACAAATGGCACGACAGCAATCACCATCACCTGTTAGACAATCACCATCACCTGTAAGACATGTCAGAGCACCAACACCCTCACCAGTAAGGTAAAATTACCATTCTTTCAAAAAATATTGCTTTTGAATCACATTCACATAGAGCAGTGATGATGTAGAATGGGAGCACGGTATAAAATGACACATTACTTACTGAGTTTATTCTGGTGACTAGTTATAATGTGCTATACTTGCCACTACTATAGAAGTGTGTGCCTCCTATGTACACTTTCTGTGCAGTATGAAAGAAAATACCTTTTGATTGCCTTGTATAGAGCCAAAGGGAGCCCCTGGTGGTCTAGTGGTTAAGGATATGGCACTGTAACTGCCGAGGCCCGGGTTCGATTCCCGGTCGGGGAAACTCCCCGGGCAGGCGGAGCCCGTTAGCCCTGTAAGGTGATCCACCTACGTCCTGAGGACCTCGCTGCCACTGTCCAAGCTCGCTTGGCCCCGGCAGATGAACCTTGGGATTAAAGGGTGGGCTCAGTTCTGCGCGCACTGTGTCCCACCTAAAATAAATCCAATGCGCAGGCTGGAAGGTGTACAAAGACCTTCCACAGATCTTCGTTCGCGAAGTCTGGCCATTATTATAGAGCCAAAGTAGCACTCAAAGCTCCAAGCTGATGATGAAAGAGAAGAAAGCAGTAGAACAGTTGGCCCTTGATTATTTTAGATGAACAGAGAAAAGAGCAATGACATTGATCAGTGACAAACATAATGAAAGAATATGGAAAAAAATGTGAACACATGTTCCATGTGTGTATTGGTAATGACTGTAGAAATAATGTTTTGAAGGAAAGCTAAAGGTGGTTATGGAAAATGAAGTTTAGCTCTGTGGTGTAGAGCCTCTTGAGAGGGAAAGGGAGAGATTTGATGAGCAGGGCTCGTTCTCTGACAGACCCCACGGTGTCTGTGCGGAGAGGCAGGTAAAGCAGGGATTGCTTTGGAAGTCCTGCAGTTGCAGTATCCTGAAGCATCAGTATCATGGAAGGAATACCTCCAAGATGAGCCCTATTTAACGCTCAGAAGAGCCCCATTTAAGTTGTCAGAGCTACACATGCCAGTGAATTTTGCCCCACTGAGAATAACCTGCAAGGACAGGAAGAAACATTGATAGTAACTAGCAATAACTAGCAAACTGCAAACACAGAAAAAGGATTAAATAGTGCCATCTAGAGGGCATATGGAACTAGAAGTTTGTACTCCCTTGCTAGTCAGAGCACTCTTAGATACTAGCAAATGTGTCTAAAAAGTAATATGATGCTGCTTCCCCCTACTGACACTATTTGTTAATGTTCTCAGCACAAAAAGATTCCACTCGAAATTCAAAGTTAAAAAACCTATTAAAGTATTTGGGAAAATGTTTTAAAACTGTCTGTTAGGATTAGGATTGAATTTTTGGAATATCAAAATTTAGAAACTAGCACTTTCCAAATGGCTAAAAATTATTGTGGCTGAGCTTTGTAAATGTAAGTATGGGGAAAAAGATAGGCACTTCTCAGAAGCTTGCCTGGAGTGTGAGTATATGTATGGATGACACATGGAAACGAGATGTGGTACAGGAGTAGATATAGTTGTTTTTCTAGGTGGTTGCCACATGATATTTTCACAAAGATTGGTTACATTAGTCATTTTGTCTCTCTACAGAGACTGGACTACTAATGTAATATGTAATACTTATAGCATGTAAGCCTTTTATATTATTCTTATTAGGAGAATTAGGATAGAGCAAATAGAAAGTCATGATGAGTTTTTATGTTTTAAATATATGTGGTTGAGTGAAATTTCCTTGATCACTTGGTCTTATTTCTTTCTGGAAACTAGAACACTACAAAGACTTGTTACAGTTATGAATATGACAAAAACACACATTAGGTATATTGTTAGGCACATTGGTTAGTGTAATTTACAAGTCAAACATCTCAAAAACTTTTTTTAAAATCAAACTACATATTACTGAAGGTACCCTAATTAGGGAGTGAAATCAAGTTCAGGCTGAAGTTGTTTATACAGTTATGTCACTGGATTAATTACATCAATACTCTATTTTTTTCAATAGATCGGTTTCTCCGGCTGGAAGAATCTCCACCTCACCTATCAGACCAGTGAAGTCTCCATCTCCAATCCGTAAACCACATGTAGTGACAACAGCTGGGGCTGAAGTCCTTCCTCCTTGGAAGCAGGAAGGATATGCTGCAACCATGGAAGCCCAGATGAAGGAAACAAGAGTGTCTACAAGCACTACCCAAGTAACTGAAGAGAGATGGGAGGGGAGATACGGGGTCCAAGAACAAGTTACCGTTACTGGTGCTACTGCTGGCGAGGTGGTGACTGGTGCTAGAGAGGTAAAGTCTGTTACTGGAAAAAACACTGGGTTTGCTTTATGTGGGGTCTCGCCACGGCTGAAAATATCTGCTAAATAGCATCTGAGAGGCTGTGTGTAAAAACCTGTGTATCTGCTGTTGAGACAGTTCTGCTGCAAATACGGAAATGCTTCTTTGCAACATTTGTCTCTGTACTTGTTTTGTGCTTCTTCTGAATGTATGCAAAACGTGAAAAAATGTCTTTCAATGTGACTAATATAGGTGAGAAAGGACAGTGAAAAAACAGCAGCTGTTGCTACGGTTGTTGCTGCTGTGGATCAAGCCATGGTGAGAGAACCAGCTCCAGGTGTTGTAGAGCAAACTGCTAAAATGACAGCAATGACTGCAGTCCACGTTCAACCTGTTCAGGAGCAGGTAGAAATAGAGCTCAGACATTCTCTTATTTCCCTTTTATCCCTTCATCCAACAAGCAAACAAGGCATGACTGACTGTGATATTACCCAGTGCACTGCAAAAGCATGCATACTCATCTAGAGAAGCTATATTGTAAAGGAATGCCTGTGGTTTACTTATCCGTTGCATTCCATCACAGCAGGATTGAACTAATTATTCTTAAACTGTTTTTACGGTTAAGAATGCCTTCTATGAAAGTGATCCTGTATTCTTCCTTTTCATTTATTTGCTAACATTATTCTTACAATGATGAAGTTTTTTCTCTAATATCTCATTTATAATTTCCCCCCAGGAATAAAATAATTCTCCCTTAATATTTTTCCTTCACTTGCATTCCTCTCTTATTTTTTCTTCTTCTCTTATTTTGATGGTTAATCTGTTAAAATGAATTTTAAGGCTTTGATTTTTTGTTTGTTGCTACAAAAATCAGATGAAAAAGGAGGCAACGATAGTAGTTACCAGTGATAAAGCCACAAAACAAACAGTGATATCAAGAACTAG
Organism: Pachyramphus minor; assembly: GCA_013397135.1. Lineage (NCBI taxonomy): Eukaryota > Metazoa > Chordata > Aves > Passeriformes > Tyrannidae > Pachyramphus > Pachyramphus minor. Next base: position 570,855 of record VYXB01003352.1, on the reverse strand, counting down.
AGAAGGAATTGTCACTTCACAAGAACAAAGGCACATCTCTCATGAAAAGGTGAATACAGATGTTACCTGTGATTGTTATACCCTACCTTGTTCAAAAATCTAATATCTCATACACAAGACAAGCCTATGAACAAGACAAATGTTATACCATTATGCTCTTTTTCCCCTTTTGTATATGTTTGCTCTTCCAGTTTAAATTGCTATTATTTTACTGTCTTTCCTTTTTTATTTCACTTCCAGTATTAATACAGGATGTGATAGAATGTGATAGATCAAGAATGTGATAGATAAACTTGCAAAACATTAATTTAGAAAAACTCTCTTTTTCATATATTGTATGGTAATTTACTAGATAGTATTCTCAATCATTTCAAGAATTGACATATAGGAAATAGTTCTTTAAACTTTGCTATGCTTTTTTTCTTGATTTTGTCTCTAAGCTTGCCATTTGTAGCCTGCTTTGTTTGTTGGCAGCACAATGGGTCAGAAAAAGGAGGAAAACTCATCCTGCATTAAAATCAATTTTGAAATGTCTGAAGAATGATTTGAATTCGGATTATTTTTCTGTATTTTATCAGACAAATATGATTTAATGGAAGACTGGCTTTTATAGAGAAGATTATATTTGCAATGTGATTGAAATGTATAAAGAGTAAAGTGTAACTTACCTTTAAAGCACTGAGAAACCGAAATTCAACTGGGCATTACACCTGAACTTGGCATCTGAATTCCTGTCAAAGTGAAAGTTACCTAAAACTTGGTTTTAATATCCTACACTTTCTCAAACTGATTCTAATGTAGGACAGTTTTTCTCTGAGCCATTTTTAAAAATTTTTATTACTGCTTTCAATATCAAAGCAAGCATTTGTGAAATGTTTTATTATTTTTATGTTAAATGTTTTATACAAAGTCTGTTTATGTTGTTATTGTTGTTTCCAGACCAGATGATTTTGAAATACAGAGTTTGGCATTCTTCCTCTCTTTCCTTCTCTCCTTTTTTCTAAATGCATTGACAATCACATATGTTATATTTTAAAATAATAGATCATTAAACTTCTTTATTTGTAAATGTCCAGGTGAGAAAAGAACCAGAGAAAACTCCAGTACCAACAGTAATAATTGCCACAGACAAAGCCAGAGAACAAGAAAGAATATCAAGAGCTAGAGAAGAAATATCTACCACGCATGAGCAAGTGCACATAGCTCATGAAAAGGTAAATAAGTGTTACAATCTTTAGTTCATCGAGATACTGTAATAGGTTTATAAAACATAATTCTTCATTAAATGTGCTACGTAACTTTGCTGTCCTTCTTTATGAAAAGAAGATGACAAAATAAAAACTTTATAAAGCAAGTTATTCCAGAGATAAGGCCAGAACTGCAGGTCCAGTTCTACTGACCTCATAGCAGCTCTGTCTACAGAGGAATGCAGCTACCCTTCTGATCCTTTGGGCATTATGGTTTTATTGCCAGGGTACACAGATTTTCATCTGATGTTTAATGACCTTTTTTTTTCCCCGAAGGTAGATTTTTGAATATACATTGTAAAGGTTATGTTTAGCGTGGAGTTTGATTTAATGAAGTTCATATTTGTGTGAGGAGAGAATGCATTTGTTAGACCATATTGTGGAACCACTGTTGGCTGGAGTAACTGATGAAATAGTTCTATCTACCAAAGGGAATAACTGATGAAATAGTTCTATCTACCAAAGGGAATAAATGTTAAGTCAGTAATAATAATTTTTATTCCAACGTTTTCTGTAAAACGTAGCAATGATACATCACAATTAAGTAGGAAGTACGAAGATTTTTCTCTAATTCACACACAGATTAATGCGCTATGTTAATGGCTTTGAATGCACTTCTCTCAGCTAGCATATAAGATGGGCTATGACTTGGTTACAAAGGAATTATTCCAATTCTGAAGTGATGTTTATCTCTTATGGATTTACATTCTGAAACCTTATCCTGCTTTCCCAAAAAGCTTTGTAATTTTGACAACAGGCATAATTGATTACTAATATTTTTCTTTACCATAAAAAATAGATAAGAAAGGAAGATATGAAACCTTCTGTGCCTAAGGTAGTAATTACTACTGATAAACCTAGACCACCGGTCACAATATCGAAAAGTAAAGAAAGAATTGCTACCAAACAAGAAAAAATCACCATAACTCATGAAAAGGTGAATAGCACTATTATAACCATAATTGGTTTTTATCCCTTCTTCTTTACAAACCTCATGTTTTTCCTCAAAAAATACTAACTATACTTTTCCAGCTTATTTTTTAATGAGACTATTCCACTGACAAACTTTTAGACCTATTGCTAATTAGACTAAATTATTTCACCTCTGTCTTCCTCCTCTGTTTTCATTAATAGGATGCTCATATTTTCTGACTGACTTTTTGAATGGACTGACTGATTCTTGAAATGCATTTTAACTTTTTTTAAGTAATTACTTTTATTTCAATAAGTGCCAAGGTGTAACAATACTTACCAGTCTACATACAATGCAGAGATGTGTGCAATGCACAAGGATCTAACCACTTACATCTCCTTCCCTGTTACCATTCAAAAATGTTTTCTCATTGTTCAAATATCTTTCAAGATCATATGTAACTGAAACTTTTATTTCTGCCATAAAAACTAGGTAAAAAGGGGAGCTTATAAAAGCACTGTAGTTACAAAGAGAATTGCCACTGGTAAAACCAAAGCACCAGTCACAGTGCTCAGAACTGGGAAGAAATTACAACCAATGCACTGTTACAATTTGGTTTATCTGCAAACCCCACCTCTTAGGAGCTGTTTTGGTACAACAGAATGTTCTCAAATTAATTCCTGATAACATACCCATTAAATGTGATGATTTTCAAGTAACACAGTCAGTGTGATTATGTTTCTAGTGATCAAGACATTTATTTCACCCTGTTAGGAAATGTCACTTTTAAGGCTACAGCCAGATTTCTCTGTGACAGCCTCCTCCCTATCAATGATTTTCAAGTAATGTTTACGTGTTCAAACTTCTGGCTCTGCAATCCTTATTTCTACTAGATGATTCCTTGTAACTGTCAAATTAGAAAAACCCTCCCTCTATTAAGGTTTGAATTGTTCTTTGTACAATATAAACTTAAACATTCATTCAGGTCTGCCCAGTTTATTGCTTCTGACAATCAGGCACTTGTTGACATTCCTTTGTTCCAGTAGGACTGTCACAGTAGAAAAGCTCTTCTACAATAAAGCCAGGAACTCTCATATATGGGAGAATAGCATTGTTACCAATACCTTTTATTTAAAATCTATGTATCTTCGCTGTAGTACATTCATAAAATGGTTTTATAAAGTATAAGTAAATTAGCATAGCATATAAAATGCACTCAGAGGAGTCAGACTGCTAAGGAATTTCAATTGCTTGTTAGATGATGTAAATTTAGGGCCAAATTCAAGTCAGTGTAAACAATTATTTTGAAATTGGCAATGATACTGAATAAGAGGTCCCTGTTACATAAGAACTACTTTAACAAGAAAACACAATCTCTGTAAACAACTACACTCACTTGACCTCACTTAAGTTATTTTAGTTTGAGTTGATAACAGTTTCAAAAGAAGCCTGACGTGATCTATTAGGCTGTTTCCCATTTACAAGGCATACATTTTATATGTTCTGTTGTTATATCCAGATCATTTATGACAATAATAGTAAAAAATACTAGTAGTCCTCCTATTAGCTACTAGTGGACTGGGCAGAAGTTTGGACCCTGATAACATAGAAGTTGACAGAATTTATTAGTTATTAGAAACAAATAGAAGTCCTGATACAAATGCATTATTTCCAAATTACCAGAAATCTCAGTCTCCCTTCTTTTGTAAAATCCTTTAAAATAGATTAGGACTGAATTAACAGATGTACCTGTGAAAAAATTTTTATGGGTATGTTTCTTAGTAAATACATTCACATCAGATGCTGGACATATTCCTGACATTTTTTGTAGCATCTAACAGTTATACGGAGCTGATAAGCATACTTTAAAACTATGTGCACATTTACAGACCTGCATACTCTTAGACAAGTGGCCACAAATGTGACTATAAAGTACTAAAAGTGAGCTTGCAAACAACTATTGACATGTATAAACAGAGAAGCACATACTCTGAATGTGCAGGGATAGCACTTAGAGAAAAAATACATATTTGAATCTACTGATTCTGAAGTGTATTTACAGGTGTATACTTTTGAGGTTTACATCATTACTTTTGTGTAACTATACACTCTTTCCTCATCTGGAATATACTGAGCATTGTAACTATTTGTCATGTATGCAAGTTTTGAATATAATGATGAATATTTGGATAAATTCTGCTGCTGTTATCTGTAGACTGAAGCTGGAAAAAAGGCTGAAGCTGTAGCTACAGTTGTTGCAGCAGTTGATCAGGCACGCGTTCGATCACCCTGGCAACCAGAGCAAGCAGAAGAAACTTATGTAAAGCAGAAAACTTTGGAGTATGGTTATAAAGAGGACCGTGTTTCTGAGGCCCCAGCAGAACGTCACGTTGTCACTAAAGAAGTTAAAACTGTCTACGTTCCTCCTGAGAAACATATCTCAACTGCTGAAAAGCAGGAAGTTCATATATCAAAAGAGGTTAGACTCAGTTTACATCATATTCTTTTCCAGAAACCATGCCCCAGTGAAATCTGTTTCAGTTTGGAGAACAGCATCACATTCTCACCAACTTTTTTCATTGCTTTTTGTAGATAAAAAGAGCTACAGAAACTGAGAAAATAATACATGTTGAACAGCCACGACCCCGCACAGCAAGTCCTCACTTCACGGTTGCCAAAGTTGCTGTTCCTAAACCAGATCATACATATGAGGTAAGTTAAAGTTGTATCCAAAAAGACCAGCATGCTCATTTTCAAATAACCAGTGGATGACCCATTTCATTTGCCTTTTCCTCACACTCTAATGTGATGCTTTTCCGAGAAGAGTTGTATGCTCTCTACAGTTATTTTTGTAAGCTTGTTGGACTAATGAAGAACACTGCTGTAAACAGACAGATGAATTGCTAAAATGTGATTTATAATTATTAGTTATTTAACCAATTTTATAATCTGTATGAGAACGTAGCTTCAGGACTTCCTGTCAAATAGTGAAATTGTAGACATTTTTCATGCAAACTGTGTTTTTTAAAGAGCAGAAGTGTCCCTGTGCATCAGTTCAGCAGAAAACTGGAAAGAGTGCTTTTTTCTTCCTTGTAGATTAATAACAACTAAGCTGCTTTTTTAAATAGGAAAAATCCAGACTGCATAATATGACACCATCTATTTTTTAATGTTATTTTTTCCACTCTTCTGTTTGACTCCTTCACATAATATTAAAATTTCCCAGTTAATTAATTTTCTCATTCAAGCTTACTTTCTCTCCTCACCTGAATTTTAAAAATTATTTTTTCCTGAAAGACAACAAACACTATTAAAATATTTTTATTTAAATAGTTGTCTATACTTAAAAAAAAAATTCACCTATAATAAGATTTTGAAATCTCCTCAGTTATTTTAATTACCAACAGTTATGTAATTAGTAGTGTTGTTTATTGCAGTATTAGACTAATTAAATGGAAAGCTAAGGCCTTAAGTGAAGAAATGGAAAGGACATTTCTTGTATTGCACTGAAGAGCTTCTTAGCCAATTAAAGATCAAATTTTAAAGTAAAAAAAGAAAACATTTGAATGTTAGATACATCAAAAATAATACTAGGATATTACATAGCTGGTATTATTTTACTGATGCAATCTGATATTAGTATTCATTTTTATATACATTGCTTTTGCAGTGTCAAAACCCAAGTAACTATGGAAGCAACTGCTGCGTATGCAAGAAATATACTCTCTCCTTTGAAAATAAAACAGCAACAAAGCTGTAACTTTTTCTCTTCTGATCCTTAGGTTTCAATAGCTGGATCTGCCATGGCTACTCTAGAAAAAGAGTTATCAGCTACTTCTGCTGCGCAAAAGATCACCAAGCCTGTGAAGCCACCTCAGCTGAAGCCACATGAAGTCAGGGTAAAAGCAGAGCCAGTTGCCCCTCCACAGTTTCCCTTTGGAGAGGCTGCTGAGACGTATAAAAGTCACTATGATGTTGAAACTAAAAAAGAGACAAGCATTAAACGTGAAGCGGTGCGGGAAGAACACTTGGTGTTCCAGAAAGAAGGTGAAGCAAAGGTATGTTATTAAGCGAATTTTTATCACTTTGACTAACTTTCATCTTAAAAATATAGAATAGCCCCACTTTTTTTGTTGTTTTTTTACTGCAATTTTCCACTATTAAAACATTCTGCTTTTATCCTTTTGTTGTTACACACAAATCTTTGTAAGGATCTAATATTTACCAACGAGAAGAAAAGAATTTACCTGATTTTTTGTTTTTTAATTTATGCTGTTTATGTCTTTGAGTTTTAGGTGTTTACTAATTATCCTTTAAACACCTAGGTGACAGAAACTGCCAGAGTTCCTGTGCCTGCAGAAATCCCTGCTACTCCACCCACCTTAGTCTCAGTAAGTAATTTGTGTGTAGATTAGGGAAGTTACACTACATTTTCACTCTTTTAAATCTAATTTTTATCTCTGGAAACCTAACCATTGAAAGTTGGCTTTATTTAATCTTTCTAGCTCTATATTAGACTTACTGAGCCATATAATTTATCTCTGATGCAAACTCTTCCAGATGTGATGGAGGTGATTCTTCACAATTATGTCACATAGAAGGTTGACCTATCTACATAAACATCAACTTACGTTTTCATTTTTATTAATAACTGTATGTTCAGAGATCCTAAAATCCAGTTTCAAAGACTTCCCTTTGGAAAATGCCTTTTTTTTTTCTTGGATACACTGCCAAACAGATCACTGTTCTGAAGTAGATATTAAATTTTCCATTCAAATAGGTTTTACTTACATAAGTGTCTGTTTAGTAGCAAAAATATATACTGACTGTGATACCTATTCTTTGTCATACAGGGCCTCAAAAATAAGACTGTGACTGAAGGTGAGTCTGTCACTCTGGAGTGCCATATATCTGGTCATCCTCAGCCTACGGTGACGTGGTACAGGGAAGACTACAAGATTGAGAGCTCAATGGACTTCCAGATCACTTTCCAAGCAGGACTTGCTCGCCTCGTAATTCGTGAAGCTTTTGCAGAGGACAGTGGAAGATTTACCTGCACTGCTACCAATAAGGCTGGGAGTGTCAGCACATCTTGCCACTTACATGTGAAAGGTAAGTATATTTATATAATTATAGAATTGTTTAGGTTGGAAAAGACCCTTAAGATCATTGAGCCCAACTGTTAACACAGAACTGCCAAGTCCACCATTAAACCATGTCCCTAAGTGACATAGTACACATTTTTTAAATACCTCCAGGGTGGAGGTGGCATTTAAAAGTCAGCCCCAGGTGACTCCAGAGTAGCCAGCTTCAATGCATGATAATCCTTTCAGTGAAGGGTTTCCTAATATTGAAACTAAACCTCCCTTGGTGCAACTTGAGGACAGTTCCTTTAGTCACTGTAAGAACTTAATAATTTTGTTAACTGTACATTACTTGTAACATATCATAGACATTTTGTCAGTTCCAAAGTAGAACACATGCCTTGAGTTGTATTCCAGGGCTATTAGGCAAAAGGGTTGTAAGAATATGAGGTAAAGGCTAATTATGGGCAGATGGAGACTTTAACCTGCTTCCTCAGTGGAAGTACCTAGCTCTCTGAGGCACACAACTGTTTACTCTTTTTGTGTCAACTAAACTCACTGCTTAAGGCTTATTAAAGTTTTTTAAAATCCACTATATCATATTTGCCTTGCAGTTACCGAAGAAATTGAGACTCGAGAAACCATTTCTGAGAAGGCAGTTAGAGAAGAGAAACGGTAAACTTCCTTTCCTAAACAGACTGCTCCTACTGCAGTCATCAGATTCTTGCACTGTTTATGAGAGCTTCAGACATCAGCTCACTTACCTGCCCTGAAATCTTATTTCAGCTATGTGGAGACAAAGGACATTGTAATGGAAGATGTCTCTGCTGCAGCAGAGGAAGTATCGGGAGAACCCATACCTCCTTTCTTCATAAGAAAACCCATGGTTCATAAATTAATTGAAGGTGGGAGCATTATATTTGAATGCCAAGTAGGGGGCAACCCAAAGCCACATGTCTACTGGAAAAAAGGTGGAGTTCCTCTAACGACTGGCTACAGGTACTTTGAATACAATGCACAGAAACTGTTTAAACGTAATTTTTAAGAATATTTAATTGACAATATAGTAATTTCAATTTCCTTACTGATGCTGAGCCAAATAACATCATTGATTTCTGTGAAATTTTATTTTTTTAAATGGAGATATTAAAGGATCATGTCCTAATATGTGACTTCAGAAGGCGCTAAATTTTAAAATGTTTAAAATATTTAAAATATTAAAAAATCCAAAAGACCATAAAACGACATATACTACATATCCTTATAAACAAATCAGAAAGAAGTTTTGCATTTGTTTTATTCTGTCTATTCAGTGTTTGCATTCTGTCTATGCAAATGTTGTCTGTGGAAAGCAATACACTTTCTAGCTGAGAAAAAATTTACATCCTTGAAATAATCATGCTATAATGACCCATATTAGGACAAACTGTGTGCACAAACTAAACACCAAAAATGTTTGTCTGATAACTAGATCTCTGATATTTCAGTACTGCTGTTTCAATCCCATTTATTTAGTGACAACAAAATGAAAGTAGACCAGGACTCTGGTTTCAGTATGGTTATTTTTCCTACACGGTTTTCCAAGTTCATTGAGTGAGAATTGCCTGCAAAACTTTCCCTTTTTGTGTCTTGTACAAGCTAGGAGTGATTCTTATTAACTCTATAACTAAGCAAATTCACTAAAAAGTCTGTTCATCAGAATTACAGACATTTTTAACTTCTATGTTTTCTATAGATACAAAGTGAGTCACAAAAGAGAAACCGGGGAATGCAAACTTGAAATTTCCATGACTTTTGCCGACGATGCCGGAGAATACACTATTGTTGTTCGTAATACTCATGGAGAAGCTTCTGCAACGGTCTCCTTACTAGAAGAAGGTACACTGTAGATTAAGGAAATGGGAAAAATACTTCTTAAACTTAATTTTAAAATGGAAAAAATTTTAAAATGTGTTGCAAAATCTTTGCAGCTTAGTTTATTCAGCTCAAGAAACATAAAGGGAGACCTGGTGGCTCTGTCTCTATAAGTATTTGGCATCAGGTTCTTGAAGGACTTTATTCTTTGCTAGAATCTGTAGCTATTGAAACCTTCTGTTGACATACATTACAGTCTACATAAGATATTGAGAGAGTGATGTGGAGAAAAAAGGTTAATCCAGTAATATGTTGCTCTCTTAGAGGGAAAGACACTAATTTTATCTTAGTTGTTCTGTAAAAATGTATGAAGTTAGCAGCAAACAGAGTCATGGTGAAGAAATAGTACAATAATATCTACAGGTGTGTCCACTTTGAGAACTAAAACACCTAAATAGCACAGTAAAACTTTTACCTGTTTATAAAGCTCATATGATTACATCACTCTTTGCATTTTATTGTCATTTTTATTTATTAGCTAAACAGACAGAAAGTCTCCCTGAATCACCAAAACCAGTAAATTAAGTTTGTATTCATTTTCTCTGTTCCATCCAGAGAAAACCACAAAGCACTTATCAAAATTTGTGTTCTCAATTCTTAGCTGATTATGAAGCCTATATAAAATCACAAGAAATGATGTATCAAACTCAGATGACTGCACATGTACAGGAACCTAAAGTGGCTGAGGTAGCCCCACCTGTTTCATATGGTGACTTTGAAAAAGAGTATGAAAAAGAACAAGCTCTAATTAGGAAGAAAATGGCAAAAGATACAGTGATGGTCAGAACTTTTGTAGAAGATGAGGTATGTCCGCCTCTCCATACTAATTTTGTATACTGATGTTTTACCATAAAAATAATTTATTTACAAGGCAATTTTTTGACACAGAGAACAAATGGTCCTCCTTTTCTGTTTAGGAATTCCATATTTCTTCTTTTGAAGAAAGACTTATCAAAGAAATTGAACTCAGAATTATTAAGACCACTTTAGATGAACTACTTGAAGAAGATGGAGAGCAGATGATGGTTGATATTTCTGAATCTGAAGCTACACAAGCAGGATTTGATTTAAGATTAAAGAATTACAGAGCCTTTGAAGGGACAGGAGTTACTTTCCATTGCAAGACATCTGGATATCCATTGCCAAAGGTACCCCAAATCTGTGTAACTTAAATTTTTTTAAAAAATCATCTGGTGGTATACTTAGGAAAAATACCTTGGAAAACATCTAATTGTCAGACATTCTGTATTGTGCATAAAAAACAGCAGTTCTCAAAGGAAATCCAGTGTTCTGTATTGATATTAAGCTGATTTTTTCTTTTGCCCTTCATAGAATAGTCTTAAATTGGTTAGCCGGTTCAGAGGCAGGTTAGGTTTACCAATTAAGTTGGTCTTGCATCTGAGTGTCTCTGAAGCAGCCCAGTCATGTGGGGAACACAATAGTGGTCCAGTCTAGGTCATTTTGTTCTTCATCAAAATGGGTTATATATCTGTTCCTAGCTCCAAAACTCATGTTTCAGGCTACTATGTAAACATGTTACTTTATTCTTACCTATTTCAAGTAAAAGTGTTAATGCTGTAACACATATACACAGGCCATGATGATGCAACAGCTGAAAAATTAGAAGTTGTAGTATGTTGTATGTATGGGTCATTACTGGATCTTTGTCTTTAGGAGAGTTCACGTAGCAGTCCTCTGTTTCTTTACATGCAGGTTGCATGGTACAAAGATGGTAAACGCATAAGGCATGGAGAGCGCTACCACATGGAACTTCTGCAGGATGGCAGTGCCAGTCTGCGTTTGCCTGTTGTTTTACCTGAAGATGAAGGAATTTATACTGTCTTTGCCAGTAATATGAAAGGAAATGCCATTTGCTCAGCAAAACTCTATGTTGAGCCAGTTGCACCTACAGCAACTCCAGGTTATATGCCAGGACCAGAAGTTATGAAAAGATATAGGTAGGTACACAGTAATATAATTTCATGAGACTTCAATCTGCTGTGATAGGCAGCGCAAAACCTCATTATTCAGCAGTTAAACAGCTGAAGTGATTGGAGTTTGCATACCTCTGGAAAAGTTCTAAATGCTGTTTTCATGACTTATATTGATTTACATGCCAACTCTTTGTCTGATTTGCCTTCTTAATGAGCAATGCAGTTCCCAGAGTACTATCATTCACATGTGTATCCAGCCACAGTATCAGATTTACGATGTCAATGACCATATCTATTTATTAAAGAAATAATGTTTTGGAAAAAAAATCTTCTGCACTTGGGGTTTTAGTGCAGTGTGCAGCTATTATTTCCTGCCCTTGAAATAGCTGTATTTCTATGACAGAAAAAAATCAAGTGTTGCCATGTTCAGTCTTTGTACACATACACACCCACACACAAATGTACACAAGATTACATCCATATCTGTGCAGTATCCAAAACCCAAAAATTTCCCTGGCTGTGGTATATCCTAATACTATTCAGTTATACAAATTCCTTTCAAAAATCTAAAGAAAATTGACTAGAAATAAAAAAAAAATTTGTCAAAATTTCTCACAAAAATAAGTTGGGCAAAACTCATTTAAATAAATTATGATAAAGGCAAAAGTTGTGATTTGTTTATCATGTCAGGCCCCCTTTATATGACATTGCCATACACATCTGTGTTACCTTTTACTTCCAGGTCTATTTCTCCACGTTCCCCAAGCCGGTCTCCTGCCCGCAGTTCTCCCTCCCGGTCTCCTGCCCGCAGATTAGAAGAAACAGATGAAGGACAACTGGAGAGACTATATAAACCAGTTTTTGTGCTGAAACCTACATCATTTAAATGTTCACAGGGGCAGACAGCAAGATTTGACCTAAAAGTTGTTGGCAGACCTATGCCAGAGACATACTGGTTCCATAATGGTACATCAGCCTCATTTTCATCAACAAATAATCATAAAAAAAATCTTACATGCCTTTTACATCTTCTTGAGACACTGATTTTGAGTGCAACTGTTTTCTTTTCATGTGCATCTGCAGGTCAACAAGTCGTTAATGACTACACCCATAAAATAGTGATTAAAGAAGATGGCACCCAGTCATTGATCATTGTTCCTGCAATGCCTGATGACTCTGGAGAATGGGCTGTAATTGCTCAGAACAGGGCAGGCAAAGCTTCAGTCTCAATGACACTGACTGTGGAAGGTATCTACTGTACATGCTGTTTTTAGGAGTCTGATGAGTGTTTCTTATTAAAAACCACGGCCATGTCATTTCATCTTGCGATAACTTGCCCTCACTTTTTCAGCTAAGGAAGACCTAATCAGACCACATTTTGTGGAAAGGCTGAAGAACGTCAGCGTGAAGGAGGGCTCTAGACTGGAGATGGCAGTGAAAGCTACTGGTAACCCTAATCCTGACATTGTATGGCTGAAGAACAGTGACATCATTGTGCCTCATAAATACCCCAAAATAAAGTAAGAATCTTTATTTTCTTTAAATTCTATTTAAATTTAATTTTGTTTTATTTAAAATACTTTATTTAACTGAAGGAGTTAATAATCACCATCCTGCAAAATGCCTCCTACAGTGTGCTGAATACTCTTGCTTTCACAGAAGGGATTCACTAGGGGCTTTTGCATTGCATCAAGGATTAGACATATGAAATAGCCTGTAGGACTCACTCTATTTTCTCCAGCTTGTGTATTTGCATATTGTGTTCTGCAAAGCTAATGCTTTTACAACAGAGATTTAGGGAACTTTCTCTACCTATGGTTTTGTAGTCCTTTGCAGGCAAAACTGCTACTCAAATCAACACTGTGTTTTATTGTCTTTATCTATTTGATTGTTAGACATGTACCTCATAAACATGAACAAACATAAGCAACATGTCTATTAACTCCAGAGATTTGCCTTTGGAGGCTTTGACCGAATGTGGAAGAAGGGCAAAAATGAATGACAGAGAAGTGAATTTTTTTTTTCGTATTTCAGGATTGAGGGAACCAAAGGGGCAGCTGCCCTTAAAATTGAATCTACTGCTAGGCAAGATGCTGCATGGTATACTGCTACTGCTATCAATAAAGCTGGGCGGGACACTACCCGCTGCAAAGTAAATGTTGAAGTTGAACATACAGAACCTGAACCAGAAAGGAGATTAATAATTCCAAAAGGAACTTACAAAGCCAAGGAGATTGCAGCACCAGAGTTGGAGCCTCTCCATTTGCGTTATGGTCAAGAACAATGGGAGGAAGGAGATCTCTATGACAAGGAAAAGCAACAGAAACCATTTTTTAAGAAGAAGCTCACGTCTTTAAGGCTCAAACAATTCGGACCAGCACATTTTGAATGCAGGCTTACACCAATTGGTGACCCAACCATGGTGGTGGAGTGGTTGCATGATGGCAAACCCTTGGAAGCAGCTAACAGACTCCGCATGATCAATGAGTTTGGGTACTGTAGCCTGGACTACGGAGTAGCCTATTCAAGAGACAGTGGAGTGATTACTTGCAGGGCAACTAACAAGTATGGTACAGACCATACCTCTGCTACTCTGATTGTGAAGGATGAGAAAAGCCTTGTGGAAGAATCCCAGCTGCCAGAAGGCAAAAGGGGACTGCAGCGAATTGAAGAGTTAGAAAGAATGGCCCATGAGGGTGCTCTACCTGCAGTTGCACTGGACCAAAAGGAAAAACAAAAACCAGAAATTGTTTTGGTTCCTGAACCTGCAAGAGTCCTGGAAGGTGAAACAGCACGATTCCGCTGCCGTGTGACTGGCTATCCTATGCCCAAGGTCAACTGGTACCTCAATGGACAGCTCATCCGTAAAAGCAAAAGGTTTAGACTCCGTTATGATGGAATCTACTACCTGGATATTGTGGACTGCAAATCATATGACACAGGAGAGGTGAGAGTCACTGCAGAGAATCCAGAAGGCTTTATTGAACATAAGGTGAAGCTTGAGATCCAGCAAAGGGAAGACTTCAGATCTGTTCTTCGTCGTGCTCCAGAACCCAAACATGAGCCTGCAGTGACAGAACCTGGGAAACTTCTCTTTGAGGTACAGAAGGTGGACAAACCTGCAGAAACAACAACCAAAGAAGTAGTGCGGCTGAAAAGGGCTGAAAGAATCACTCATGAGAAGCTTTCAGAGGAATCTGAAGAGCTGCGTAGTAAATTCAAGCGTAGGACAGAAGAGGGCTATTATGAAGCCATCACTGCTGTGGAACTTAAGTCTCGCAAAAAAGATGAATCATATGAAGAAATGCTAAAAAAGACAAAAGAAGAACTTCTTCACTGGACCAAAGAGATCCCAGAGGAAGAGAAGAAAGCACTTCCTCCTGAAGGCAAAATCACCATTCCAACAATCAAACCAGGGAAGGTGGAGCTTAGTCCAAGCATGGAGGCTCCCAAGATACTTGAACGAATTCAAAGCCAGACTGTAGGCCAGGGAACAGATGCACACTTCCGTGTGAGAGTGGTGGGAAAACCAGATCCTGAGTGCCAGTGGTTCAAAAATGGAGTGCAGATTGAAAGGACTGATCGTGTGTATTGGTACTGGCCTGAAGATAACGTTTGTGAATTAGTCATCAGAGATGTGACTTCTGATGATTCTGCCAGCATCATGGTGAAAGCAATCAACATAGCTGGGGAAACTTCTAGCCATGCTTTCCTATTAGTACAAGGTAATTTAAATTCTCTTACTCATCCCACTGCTCATTATAGTGTGTTAAGTCTATATGGCCAGTGCACGGTTGATTCATTACATATTATTTTGCAGCCAAGCAGTCAATCAGCTTCACCCAGAAGTTACAAGATATTGTTGCTAAATCAAGAGACTCCATGGCAACTTTTGAATGTGAGACATCAGAACCCTTTGTCAAAGTGAAATGGTTTAAGGATGGCATTGAGATTCACTCTGGAGACAAGTACAGGATGCATTCAGACAGAAAGGCTCACTTTCTTTCCGTACTAACAATTGATATGAATGATGCTGATGACTACAGCTGTGTACTGGTAGAAGACGAATCCATAAAAACTACTGCAAAGCTTACTGTTGAAGGTAAGAACCTTGCAGCTCAGTACCATGCAATACTGTTAAAGTGAAATCAGCTTCAGAAAGAAAGAAAGCAATTTAAACAGATGTCCATTGCCCTACGAAATGTTGAGCTGCTTTCATATTTTCAGAATCCAGAATGACGGTTTGGAGATATATGTATGTAAAATGCTTACACTATATATATATTTCCTTGGGCTCATTTAGTAAGAAATGCTTTCATCAGGAGTATATAATCAAACTTATTCATGAATGTAATTATTTTTGCCTGTAGGTGCTGTTGTGGAGTTTATTAAAGAACTTGAGGATATTGAAGTACCAGAGTCCTTGTCAGGTGAACTTGAATGTGAGGTTTTCCCAGAAGATGTGGAGGGGAAATGGTATCATGGTGATGTTGAACTCACTTCTAATCTTAAATATGTGATTGCATCCCGCCGTGGTCGTCAAATCCTCACTATTAAGGACGTTAATAAAGATGATCAAGGAGAATATAGCTTTGTTGTTGATGGAAAAAGGACTCAATGCAAACTGAAGATGAAACGTAAGCATTTCTAATACTTATATTGTCTATATATTATAGATTTTCTACATTATAGTATGTATAATAGCTATATTATTGTATCCCATAATGCTTTGTTCAATATTCTCCTTACCTCTTACAAGTATTAATGAATTGCATTTAATTCCACAGCTCGTCCCATGGTTATTCTTCAAGGACTTACTGATCAAAAAGTCTGTGAGGGAGATATTGTGCAACTTGAAGTTAAAGTCTCCCTAGAAAATGCAGAAGGTGTCTGGATGAAAGATGGCCAAGAAATTCAATCAAGTGATCGTATTCACATTGTGTTGGATAAACAGTCACATATGTTGCTCATAGAAGATGCAACAAAGGAAGATAGCGGAGCTTACTCTTTCAGTGTTCCTGATCTTGAACTGTCAACCACTGGACAGATCACAGTGTACAGTAAGTCACTATCATGATTTTGAAGGTGTGTTTGATTTTTATCTCTTTTAGGATTGTTTTTAAAGGCATATTTTTTCATGATGAATATTTTTATGACTTGACAGGTGTGGAAATAGTGGTGCCTCTAAAAGATGTTCACGTTGTTGAAGGAACAAAAGCTATCCTCGAATGCAAAGTTTCAGCACCTGATGTGTCTTCTTCCAAGTGGTACCTAAATGATAACCAGATAAAGCCTGATGACCGTGTACAAGCTGTATGTAAAGGCAATAAACAGAGGCTAGTGCTTACCAGAACCCACGCATCAGATGAAGGACATTACAAGCTAATTGTTGGCAAAGTTGAAACAAGTTGCAATGTCACAGTTGAACGTAGGTGTCCTTTAAGATGCACAATTATTTGTGAAATAATTTCCTTACCTACCAAACCATGGAAACAACTAATATATTTATAATTTATTCTTTTTATAGAAATTGAGATTGTTAGAGGTCTTCGTGACATCACCTGCACTGAAACACAGAATGTATCCTTTGAGGTAGAGCTCTCCCATTCAGGAATTGATGTAATTTGGCATTTCAAAGGCCAACAGATAAAGGCTGGTCCTAAGTATAAAATTGAAGCACATGGCAAAATACATAAGTTGACAGTGGTGAAGATGATGAAAGACGATGAAGGAGAATATGTATTTTATGCTGGAGAGAAGAAAACATCTGGGAAGCTTATAGTAGCAGGTTAGTAGGGTTAAATTCCAAGGCTTTTATTTCACTGTGATTTAAAAAATGCCCAGTGTGTATGGTATCTTGTACTTGTAGCAATTGTTCTGTTTCTGTTGGGTTGTTTGCCTTTAATTTTTTTTTTTACGTTCTCCTTGCCCTTCCTCTTATCTTTTCTTGTTGGTATAATTTGAATTCTCAAAGCTTTTAAGTGAATGTTAATATATTTTACTAGATCAGAACCATAGTAAGGAATGTTGTAGTATGCTTTTGATGTAACTAATGTAAAACAGAGAGTTCTTGTCTTGAGTGCTAAGTATACCTGTACTGATAACAAAAATAATGAATGAGAATAACTAGGATGGAATAAGAAACATCTCTTAGTAATTTTCAGGTCATACTCTATTCTCAATCTTTCACAGGGTTCAGAATATCTATAGGCATGGTGCAAATTAGGGCAAAGAATTCCAGCATCTACTTTCATTTCTATATGGGGGAAAGCTGAACAGCAACATGGCAAAAGCAAATGCCTTTTCTTCCCAACAGGTGGTGCCATTTCAAAACCTCTCAGTGATCTGACTGTGGCTGAGTCCCAGACAGCTGTTTTTGAATGTGAGGTGGCAAATCCTGAATCAGAAGGGCAGTGGCTACAAAATGGTAGACCATTAGCTATGACAGATCAGTACCGTGCTCAGTCTGATGGTGTTAAGAGAAGGCTCACTATCCCTGTGACAAAACTGGATGATATGGGTGAATATAGCTACGAAATAGCAAGCTCAAAGACATCTGCCAAACTGAAGGTCGAAGGTCAGTATTTTTATAACTATCAGACGTCTTTAAGACTCACTCCAGCATCACTCACTGTGTCTTGGATCAGGGAAAATAAAATAAATCAAATAAAACAAAACCAAAACTAACCAGACGAACAAAAAAAGAAAACCAAAACATAAAGAACCTCAAACCAAACATTTCTCATGGATCCTAAAAGTAAAGGTCCCTTGTTGAGTTCCAAGCACACCACTTTACTGGAACTGGTATAAATCAATAAATGCATAAAATGAAACACCATGATTCAATTTCATTAACATTATTATATTTACTATCATTTTTAATTTTGATCTGTTCTGTCAATTTGTGGGTTTTTGATCTTTTTTTCCCTTTATTTTCCTAGCTGTTAAGATAAAGAAAACACTAAAGAACCTGACTGTGACAGAATCACAGGAGGCAGTTTTCAGTGTAGAACTGACCCACCCTGATGTGAAAGGAGCTCTATGGATTAAAAATGGTGTTGAACTTGAATCAAATGACAAATATGAAATTACAGTGAAAGGAACTGTTCACACACTGAGAATCAAACACTGTGTGGTCACCGATGAGTCTGTTTATAGCTTTAAACTTGGAAAACTAGGAGCAAATGCCAGACTTCATGTGGAAAGTAAGTCAATGTGATTTGAATATTTGCTGTAATGTGTGTTTTGAAATTCACATAATTTACACTGCTGAATCTTGCTAAATTTTTTCTTCAAGCTGTCAAGATCATCAAAAAGCCAAAGGATGTGACGGCTTTGGAAAATGCTGTTGTCTCATTTGAACTGAGTGTATCCCATGATACTGTACCAGTCCGGTGGTTCCACAAAAATATTGAGCTTAAGCAAAGTGATAAATACAAGATGATCTCTCAAAGGAAAGTTCACAAGCTTATGCTGCATAACATATCTCCTGATGATGCTGGGGAATACACAGCTCTTGTTGGGCAAATGGAGTGTAAAGCAAAACTGTTTGTGGAAAGTAAGTATTGGAAGTTTTTAAGAAATTAATTATATTAATTGTTACTTCAACTCATATTGAACAACTTGACCTGACACTTCATAGCCTGTTAACCTTGGTTTTTTGCAGTATACCATGGATATTGACTTTAAAAAAATTCTTTCTTTTGTCCTTTTTCTCCCCCTCTTAGCCATACACATCACAAAGACCATGAAAAATATTGAAATCCCTGAGACCAAAACCGCCTCTTTTGAATGTGAAGTTTCTCATTTCAATGTGCCTGCTGTCTGGTTGAAAAATGGTGTGGAGATTGAAATGAGTGAAAAGTTCAAAATAGTGGTCCAGGGGAAACTCCATCAGCTCAACATCATGAACACAAGCAGTGAAGATTCTGCAGAATACACATTTGTCTGTGGAAATGATAGAGTCAGTGCAACCCTGACTGTAAAACGTATGTAAAAATTTAATTTACCAGAGTATTTTACAGTTACCAATAACAAAATTTGTGTTAACACATAGAAATAGTGCAACTGAGACAAAAACACCAGCATTGTAGAGGTATTTTTAAATAACACTAAACAGCCTCAACTGCATTATTAAAAAAGATTGAGGAGCAGTGAACTTGAAAGTCAGACCCTATTCTTCTGCTTAGGCAAACATACCTAAACTCCAAGTCACCACAGGAGACAGAATTTGGGTTTGTATGTAATTCAGTAGCTGTGGGAGATATAATTGTAGTATTGATTCTGGACAAAAAGCCTACCTTTTAATATTACCAAAATTGTCTCAAAGAGGTTGAAACATCTCTGATCCTGTCAACATGTGTTTAAAACAAAGTAAAACAGTATGGAAAAAAGACCAATTCATGTCCATTTCTTTTCTTTTAGCCATCCTAATTACCTCCATGCTACAAGACATCAATGCTGAAGAGAAAGATACGATAACATTTGAAGTCACTGTTAACTATGAAGGTATCTCATATAAATGGCTGAAGAATGGTGTAGAAATTAAATCGACTGACAAATGCCAGATACGAACAAAGAAGCTTACACACTCCCTGTCCATAAGGAATGTGCATTTTGGGGATGCTGCAGAATATACTTTTGTAGCTGGAAAAGCAGCTTCATCAGCCACTTTATATGTGGAAGGTATGTCCTCTGTTGATTTGTGTATTTAGTGACTTCTAGTCACTAAACATCACTTATGACATCACTAGTCACTTAACTAACATCAAGGTACTCATTTTACATTTTTTCTGCCCTAGCTCGTCACATTGAATTTAGGAAACATATTAAAGACATCAAGGTGGTGGAGAAGAAGAGGGCTATTTTTGAATGTGAAGTTTCAGAACCTGACATTCAGGTCCAGTGGATGAAGGATGGGCAGGAACTCCAGATTGGTGACAGGTAAATGATTGCTTCTACACCGTATTAACTTTTGCTATGCATTTTCCCCCAGGAAATAATTAGCTTCTTCTTTCCTGATGTCCTTAGGATGAAAATTCAGAGAGAGAAATATGTCCATCGTCTCATCATTCCTTCCACAAGAATGTCTGATGCTGGTCAGTACACTGTAGTAGCAGGCGGAAACACATCCAGTGCCAATTTGATAGTGGAAGGTCGTGACATTCGCATCAGAAGTGTCCATAAAGATATTCAGGTATGACCTATACAGATGAATAAATATTTCATTATTATGTCAAGCAAAGAATAATGCAAGGGAAGAGCAACAATATCTAGGCAGTCCTAACACAAAAATCTGTAATTATAAGGTCAGAGCCTTCTAGTAGAAAACTGGAAAGTGGCATATGTAAAAACACTTTATTTCTATTATTTATTTTACTTGTATAAAGGTCATTGAGAGACAAAGAGCTGAAATTGAATTTGAAGTCAATGAAGATGACGTTGAACCACAGTGGTACAAGGATGGTATCGAGATCAACTTCCAGTATGAGGAAAGATACAGTTATGTGGCAGAAAGGAGAGTCCATCGAATGAGCATCTTTGAAACCACTTACTCTGATGCTGGAGAATATACTTTTGTTGCAGGACGGAATAGGAGTTCTGTTACTCTTTATGTGAATGGTATGTGTCCCTATAACTAATACTTTGACTGTATTTATTACCCAGTGTGTTTTTCTGATTTCTATATAGCTTCTCAGAAATTCTGAATCTGAAAGAAAAAGATAAATCCAGCAAGATCATCTGGAACACTATCAAATTCTTCCTGTACCTGGATGTTTATCACTCTACTGAAATAGCTGGTTAGCTGATAAAAATACCATTGCAGTTCTTTTCCCACTGTATTTATTTAGACCAAAAAATTTCTCGAGTCTAAATAAAACTAATTTGTTCATATGAAAAAATACACCTTCCCAGAGAGATCAACCTAGTGATTCTTGGACATATTTTACCAGAAAACACTTACACCAACACAGCTAATTAAGTTAAGGCACATACTGCTAGAAAAGGCACATCTTAGGAAGAAAAAGGGCAAATTTTCATGGACACACTTCATTAGGAATAATAGTGGTTTTGGTGGGTTTTTCATGTTTGTTTGCTTTGGTTTGTTTTTAATTAATACCTTGCAAATAGTTTTTAATCAATAATAAATGTCAATAATGAGATTTTTCTTTCTCCCTCTTTCTCTCCTCTCTCTTCACCTCTCCTCTCTCCAATTTTCAGCTCCAGAGCCACCCCAGATTATTCAGGAGCTAGAGCCAACCACTGTGGACTCTGGCAAACCTGCCCGCTTCTGTGCTATGATATCTGGCAAACCCCAGCCCAAAATTTCCTGGTACAAAGATGATCAACAGCTTTCTCCAGGTTTCAAGTGCAAATTTCTTCATGATGCACAAGAATATACTCTACTGCTGATTGAAACTTTCCCTGAAGATGCAGCAGTGTACACCTGTGAAGCAAAAAATGACTATGGAGTTGCAAAAACTTCAGCTTCACTTTCAGTGGAAAGTGAGTTTCCCATGCTCATAAATACCAGTGTTTGTGAAATGAGATAATTGTTCTTCATATTTAAAAATTACTTCTTTTTCTTGTTCTTTAGTCCCAGAAGTTGTTTCTCCTGAGCTAGAAATGCCAGTGTATCCACCTGCTGTCATAATACCACTACGTGATACTGTTACATCTGAGGGACATTCTGCTTGTTTTCAGTGCAGAGTTACGGGGACAGGTGAGTTTAATTAAATCCTGTACATATTTTCACCTTTCAGAATTTTTTATCTTGAAAAAAAATCACCAATATATGTGCTTGGATCAGTCTCCCCCTAGAAGTACAATTATTTGATATACACACACATCAAAAGTTAAACTTTCAGTTAAACTTTCAGTTTAACTTTCAGTTAAGCAAGTCAAAGACAGCATCAAGCATGGAACTTTTAAACTGTCATAAACATATTAAGCATTTCTAAAAAGAAGATCTCTTTCACAAAACGTGTCTTTGGAAACTTCTCAGTGTTTCAAATGCTTAGTGATATTGGAAAGCTGTGTCAGTGAGTAAAATGTAGAGTTTCTTTGTGGAAAAGCATTACCCTGTTAAATGAATATGATGAAGTTTCTGTTGACACACCATCACATCAATTAACTAAACAAAGAGACTGAAACTAAATATTTCGTATCACTCTGCAAACACTAAACTGTGATTGCTTTATTTTTCCTACTATAAAATGGTGTTTGCTCATTGTCTCTAAGTGTAGATTTTACGTAAGTAACTTTTCTAGTTTTAGTTATATAGAATGTCATTCTACAAGTTAACAGAAAGCCAAATAAAACTACCTTTCTTCACTTCAGTAAATGGTTTTGAGTATGACTCATAGTAAAGTATTCGCATAATAAACTGCAGAATAACATGCAGTTCAAATCCCAAAGAATTTACAATTATTTAAAGATAAATAGAGCTCCAAATTTAAAAATAATCCTGAGCAACAGCTCCATAAAAATCTACATAAAATTAGTAATATACATGTATATGCAAATATATATGATTTGCATTTCAATTACTTGAAAATAAACTCCGTTAAAAAAAAAAAAAAGGCTTTATAACATGATTCTGCTTTAGAAGTGCTGCCATAACTCAGAATATGTATGTGATACTGACCTGCACTCTGTTCAATGCATGCTACTGTAACTTTTTTTTAGAAGAACTGTATTCGTGTGAACGTGGAAGCTGCATTTATAGCATGGAATATAAAGATCCTTTCATCTAGGTAGAAGTCTTCATAGAACCATAGAATCATCTAAGTTGGAAAAGACCTCAGATCATTAAGTCCAGTCATTAACCCAGAGCTACCAAGTCCACAACTAAACCATGTCCCTAAGTGCCACATCTACATGGCTTTTTAAATACCTCCAGGGGCTGTGATTCTACCACTTCCCTGTTCTTGACAGCCCTTCCAGTGAAGAAATTTTTCCTATTGAAAATTTCCTTTATTGAATACTGTATCCAGATGGATTTGCATACCTCTCACTTGTGTTATGAAAAACTTTTATATTAGATTAGGTAACATATGATTGAAAATACAGTTTTTTAATGGTACACTTCATGCAACTGGCTATGGAAAACATTTTCTTCTGATGAAATAATAACCAACTATTTGTGCTACAATATTTGACTTATAATGTAGTATAATGACAAATGAAGAGGCAAGACTAAAGTCTGCTTCAGTTCTGTTCTTTCTCAAGTCTACAAGTAATACAACATTTCATATAGGAATTTTGTAAAGGTGAAAACATAGGATTTTTCTTGAGAAATATGACTTGTAAAACTTATAACATTTTCAACAAGAAGAGGCACACTTAACGAAAGAATATTCTGTTTTAAGTTTTTAACCTGATTAGTTGAAGCTAATGATTTTACAGCCTCATGCAATTGTAGCAAAATCCCATTTTAAAAAAGAGAGTTCCTCTGATTTCAGTAGTAGCAAAATATTTAAAAATTTTTGCATTAAGAGAGGAAGGGAAGAATTTTTTTTAACTCAGTAATGTATCAGCACCAGGATCAGTTTTTCCATACAAATATTTCCAATGCACAAAGCAAAACTTAAAGCAACAATAGGCCACTTCCTACTTATCACACTTTACCAGAGTAACACTTATATATGTATGTATATATATATATATATATAAGGAACGCTTATATTTAGATACTTGTGATTAAGATTTTTGACAGCTGTAAATATAAAAATAGTGTTTACTTACTAGTATAACATCCTAACTTTTTTCTTTCTTTCTTTTGCTTGAGCAGATCTGAAAGTCTCCTGGTACAGCAAAGAGAAGGAGATCAAGCCATCGCGTTTTTTCAGAATGACTCAGTTTGAAGACACTTACCAGCTGGAAATTGCTGAAGCTTATCCAGAGGATGAAGGAATCTATACCTTTGTGGCTAGTAATTCTGTAGGACAAGTGACAAGCACTGCTACCTTGAAGTTAGAAGGTACACTGTGCAATTAAAGAAGTTGTCTTTTTTAGGTTATGTTCCAATAGTCATCTTAATATACACTGATAATTATATGTGAGTCATTGTCTGTCATGTTGTCTTTTAACTCAATTAATTGCTACTATTTACAATGTCCACAGCATACACTTATGTCTCCAAAATATAGGTCATGAACAACAAAATGTATTCACAATATTGCAATGTTCCATGCTCCCCTTCCTTTTCATTTTCTCCAGTCTTAGAATCTGTCATGCACCAAAGATGGTAAAAACCTTCTTTCTAATGGAACCTCTTTGCTTACACATTCTTTGAGTTGACTGTGAAGACAATCTAGTAAGAATTTTTGTATGAAATAAGTTACTTGGAAAGTGTTGAAAAATGTCCTAAATAGAAATGTGTAGCAGGTGGGTAGCAACTAAAAAGTTTACATTCATATGAACTGATGAAATACTGAACAAAGTTTTAGAACAGAAATATTGCCTGAATAATTTGTTGTATATTGTCCTTGACATTATTTAACCATAAATATTTTGTTTTCTTTTTGCAATAGATTTTATAAATGATGAATGAGAATAATTCTTGCTGTTAAGTTGCAAGCTAAAAAAAAAAAAAATCTTGAATGAGAGAGAAAATTCATTGTAGTGTAGGGTAAGAAATTAAAAGTTGGCATGCTTCTTTTCAGGATTTAAAAATGTTGAAGAAGTTACATCAGAGTTCCCTTGGCATGTTTCTTCATCTGTTTCACTTAAGGAGGAGTCTATTGGCCAAAGGCCCACCTTTATCCAGCCTATTTCAAGCTGCAGGGTATGCAGCGGGGAATCAGTCAGATTTCAAGCTAGAGTCTCTGGCAGGGCCAAACCAAAAATCCAATGGTTTCATAATCAACGACTCATGTTGCCAAAAAAAGACTTAGTTTTCCACTTTGATGAGTCTACAGGCACAGCTACACTGATAATAGTAGATGCTTTCTTAGAGCATGCTGGCCAATACTCTTGCAAGGCAAGAAATAGTGCTGGAGAAACAACTTGTACAGCTACACTTACAGTGACTGCAGAAGGTAAAGCCCCATTTTTACTTCAAAGGGATTCAGTTTGTTGTATACCACACTTCTGTGCTATTACTAATTATTTCCTTGTTTCACACCTTTTCTTTCCAGCTAATGTTAGTAGTACCTACCCTCAGTAACCCAGTCACTCTCATTTCTTCTGTTTATGCTGTAACATCTACAAATTTTCAAATTTATATCTCAACAGAAGTCAATGAATAGAATAATTTAAATGACAGCATACAGATTTTTAAAAAAACTAATGAAGTGATCTTTCTAGCATTGACTGAGGTATTTTGCACTGTCCTGTTTAAAAACAAAAAACAAATATCTCCTTTAAGTAAGTTTCCAATCCTAAAATGGACAACGTTAGTGAAGGAAGAGGCAAGCATCAACTGAGGATCAAATGCATGACTAGCTTAGGCATCACTTGTCATTCATACATGTGAATGGATAATTTCTGTGTTGAGAGTAGTGCATCTGGCATGCTGAATTTTCAAATGGAGATCATTCATTTTCATCCTCCATTCTGTTTGATTTTGTTCGGAGCATGGTCCAGTGAACTTCTTTAGATACTAATGTTGTTATTTTTGTTACTTGATTACACAGTGCAAGCCCTAGATAGGCAAAGTTCTGGGAAAGATGTAAAAGAGTCTATCCGGTCACAGGCCATATCAGAACTTCATGTTCCTCCTCTCACAAAGAAGAACATTGAAAATTATCAAAAAGAATTTAAATCAGTGCAACAACCATCACAGGAATTGGGTGTACAGGTTTTTGAAAGTGTATCAAAAAGTTTGACCATGAAGGCTACATCAGTTGAAGAAATAAAAGCCATGCACACAACAGTCCTTGCCCAAACATCTCAGAGCACCAAGATCTCTATGACCACCTCTCAGGAAATGAAAGATGCCCCTCCAAAGATTCTCTTGCAACTCAGAGACCTAACTGTGAAACATGGTGACACTGCTCAGTTCATATGTGCCTTAGAGAATGAATTCTTCTATGAGTTTCTTTGGGCCCATGAAGGAAAAAGAATAGAAATGTCTGAAAAATTGAAGATATCACAAAACGGAAGTGTTCTTCTGCTCACAATCCTAAATGCCCAGCTGACAGATCAAGGACTGTACAGTTGTACTGTTTATAATGACTATGGAGGGACAACAACTTCTGCAATACTAACAGTCAAAGGTGGTTATCTGACTTTTAACATTATCACTTACCTTTTGGAACTTCATTATAACTACCTAGAGCTCACTCATATTTCCTTTATTATCATTTGTTAATTGAGAAAACTCTATTAATAATAATCTGGGATTTTCCCTTCACATTTACAGCTCTATTCATAAGTGAAAAGTGCAGTACTGGGAAGTTGATATTGTAACTTTGTGCCTCTTCCTATCAAGTTACAGATGTCTGAGGCTTTTTATTTCTCATATACTTCATGATATGCAGTGAGATGTAAAGCAGGATTTGTAGGAATTTTTATATTTTGTTAATTCCTGAAGCTGGAGTTGAAGGAAAGTAAGAACATCAGATAAGCAATGTTGAATTAGATACCTGGTCACATTAAACTCCAATTTGTTTCAAATAAATAGAAGGTTTCAATTCCAAAGTTGGCAATAGAAGTTAATGTCCTTGAAAGGATTAACAGGTGCAAGTATTGTATTCCTGCAATATTGAATTGTCTTCTACCCTTTACTCTCCCTAAGATATAAGTATTTATTTTTTGCTAACATTCTTTCCACCCCTTCCTGACATCAACATAGTAAAATGTTAGTAGTGCTATCACTAGTAAAGACTCAAAAATATGTTATCACCACACTAGACAGTTGATACCATTTCTGATGAGTTACAAGGAATCAAGAACAGAAAACAAAGATGAATAATGAGGAAGGCATTGACCTTGTGGATTTGGCTCTTAATTACTGAAATTTCTTTTTTCATTCTAACGCTGTGCAAAACACTTTACATAACCTTCTGCTGCTACTTTTAAAATCAAGCCTCTATATTAAAAGCAAAGATGTGCTTGTATTAGGCACCGCGGAACAAGTCTTGGTCCCATCAAAGTCCCATAGGTTTAACTGATAGCTAGAATTAGCCTAGCAGGAATAGAGCTCTGAAATGTGCAGTCCCTCCTGTTTAATAGCATTGTTTTAGCACTAATATGCCCTACATACTTTCAATACTAATTACTGGGGGTTTCCCCCCCAATTATAAGGATATTTTTATTCCTGCAAAACATCTGACCTAATCCTTTTCCTAACTTTATTCTTACCTAGCAAAAGAAGCACAAGCCAAAGCAGTAACAAAAATTATTCTTGAATCAGATACTAAAAGCTTTAAAGCAGCCAAAGATTGTCACTTTAAAGCATCTGAAGTTAAGCAAGAATCTTCTAAGAAAACCTCAAGCTTGTTTATATCTACATCCCAAAGACCATATGAAACTGAGAAGCAAAGAAACAGAGTATACTATCCTGATGTTGTGCCATGTGAAGACATCACAGAAGCTGATGCCAAAGCACCAGAGTTTCTTGAAACTCTGCCTTCAGAAACTACTGTAAAAGAAGGAGATGATGTGTTTCTCTTTTGTATAATGAAAGGTGTGCCTACACCTTGTGTAGTCTGGTTGTGCAATCAGCTTATAGTTCAGGAGTCTGCATTGTGTGACTTAAAACATGATGGGCCCCTGTGCAGCTTAAGATTGTTGAAAGTTGGTCAGAACCACCAGGGTATATACAAGTGCAGAATAGTTAATCCTGCAGGACAAGCCGAGTGCAGCACTCATCTGAAAGTGACAGGTTGGCAACTGCATGTTCCTTCTAAGTATCAATTCCTCATGCATAGCATCATTGCATTTCAGTACATTCGTTCCCTGAAAGATGATAAAGAACGAGAAGCATCTCATTAGTCTGTAGATTGTTGAATGTTATCTTCAGGGATTTACAGCATGATAAAGGCATGTTGCATTAGAAACTTTCCCCCACCCTGCAAAAAAAGAAAGCAAATCTTACAGAGAAATATACAGTGCAAACAAGTTTGAAAATATTTGATTATTCCATTCTCAAAATTTATCAAGTGTTTGAATTGTTTGGCATGCATTTATGTGTATGTATGTGTGCATTTCTGTATATTTGGAAACAAGATTGGATGTTTCTTACTACATTGATTGGCACATTTAGAAACTATAGCTCAAAAATCTTTGTCTTTTTTATTCTAGCTCCTGAAAAAATTGTTCATGAGAAGCTAGAGGAAGAGGTTGAAATGGAAACAAAAGGTACAATCACCAATGAGAATAATTAGTACCAGTAATTAGTAATGTTATGAAAAGCTTTTATCTGCTTATATGAAGTGTCTGATGGGGAAAGAAAGACACTTTAAAGCATATTGGAATATGTTGCATGTTTGTTTTGATATGCAAAGGGTTACCTACATTATAAGGTTATTTAAGTTTTAAAATATATTTAAAACTTCAAATTTGTAATTGTGCAGCCATATTCTTAACTTTTACTTCATGCTTTGCAGCTGTTTACAGAGCTTTTATTTGTTCAATTTCCTTTTGAGTGCATGGAATAGTTTACTTCAGAAGGAAGTTATACAAATCTTATTTTTATTATTTTTAAACAAGTTGGCAGCCTAATATTAATCAGTTCAATGGACACTATTGGATGGATAGATGAAGTATAATAGAGAGCATTTGTTGTTTAGATTATGTGAAAGCTACACCTTCCCATTGATTCCTTGCACTTTTTTTTACATACATTAATTCACCATTGTACATCTCTTACCCTGGCTTGCAGATAGCATATGTGGTTCATGTTGCTTGCTTTTTTCCCTGTGCATAACACTGTGAAGTTAGTGGCTGTATTAGTTCGAATAAACGCCTTCTCATTTCATGTTACTTAATTTTTAAAAAGATATCTTTCAAAATATTTTTTCTCAATTGTTTGAACATTTAATCTGCAAACAGAGGGGTCAGAAAGGGCGTTTATTCTACTGTCTGCAAGTCAGGTAAGATTTTCTTCTTTGCCACCCAAAGACACACAGCTTTTCCAGGCAGCAAAAACATACACGCAGAAGAACATGTTATTTTGAAATTCCTTTTTGCTTGTTCAAGAAGAAATTTCCACAGTCTGAAGAAAGAACAGACAACGAACGATTTTCGTGTCAATCTTTAAAACAGAGCAAGGCGTTGCGTTTATTCGAACAAATATGGTGAGTGAATTACTTTTTTTTCCTGGGTGTGTGATGAAATCTGTTGCATGCCCATTTTTATTTCAATATATTGCTATTTTTTACAATCAGATGGTAGGCAGGGCGTGACATGTTGTAACGCTGTCTCCTTTTCTTGCAGAACAGCACAGCAAGGTGAACCTCGAGGGACCTGGCACAGCAGCAGTGCTGGCTTGCCCCCAGAACCGTAAACCCACCTTCACACAGGGCCTGAAGTGTAGGTCTGTCTTGGAGGGGGACCCTGCATTCTTCCAGTGCAAGCTGGTGGCATGCCCGGCACCCCACATGTCCTGGTTTCACAACAACCGGCCCGTCCTCCAGGACTGCCGTAAGGTGATTCGCACGGAGAGCGAGGAGCACACACACCGTGCCAGCCTGGAGCTGTGGGATGTTCGGGAGCACGATGCTGGCAGCTACAGGGTATTCGCCATTAATAGCGAGGGTTCAGCTGAGTCCACTGCCTCACTACTGGTGGCACGCAGTGGGCAGCAGCAGCAGAGCTTGGGTTTCACAGAGAAAGCGGAGTGGATGCGGCAGAGCTGGGAGTGCTTGTTGCAGCAGCGGCGGGAGGACCGGCTGCGGGTAGTGCTCCGCTGCACTGGCTCACCCTTTGACAAGGGGCAGGGGGCCGAGCAGTCACTTGGGAACCTCTCACCAGCCCGAGGCAGGGTACGAACCATCCATTTTCAGAGCCTGCCACTGCTGGGGCCTCACCGCCCAGGGGTGGCACGTAATAGGGAGTTCAGGGGCACAGTGGCTGATGCTGAGGAGCTGCTGGATGAGGAGATCCGTTGGAAGCTGCAGAGGCTGCGGGAGGCAAAGAGGGCAGCACTGAAAAAGAAGCAGGAATCCCTCATGTCCGTGCCCCAGGAGGGCCCTCATGGGAAGCCCAGCCCAGTTAAGGTGGCTGCCAAGATGAATGGCTCTGAGCTCCGCACGGTGCAGGTAGTGAAGCGGTACTCCAGGCCCCAGGCCATGGGAGAGAGATGGCAGATGTCAGGTGGGCTTCTGGAGCCCTGCCCACCTCTCTTTGTCCAGGAGGTCAAGCCCCAGGAGGCTGTTGAGGGGCAAAGATGCACTTTCTCCTGCCTCTTCCATGGCCGCCCACAGCCCACAGTCACTTGGTACAACAACGCCAAGCCCGTGGGGCGCATCCGGGGCACCGCTGTTCACACCACGGAGTGCCGCTCTACACTGACCTTTCCATCCCTGCTCCCACAGCATGGGGGCACTGTCACCTGCGTGATCTTCAACCCACTGGGCACAGTCAGCACCTCAGCTACACTCTATGTAAGGCAGCAAATGCCAGCTTATGAGTACACAAAGAAGGAAGAGGAGAGGAAGGAGGAAGAGGAGGAGAAGATGAAGGAGAAAGAAAGGGAGAAAGATGAGAAGGAGGAGGAGAAAATGAAGGAGGAGGAGGAGGAAGAAGTTGGTCTGGCCTTTGCAGCAGAGAAAGGACTGCCAAGTGCAGTTCCAGACTCACACTTGCTCTCGTTGCCTGTGGAGATCAAAATCACTGCCCCCACTCCAACACCAGAGCAAGACACAGAGATGAAGGACACCACGCGACATCCTCCAGACCAGGCTGCTCCCACCATAAAGCACAAATTCAAGTTTTCATTTGATATGGGAAATGAGCCACCCCAATTTGTAGCAGAAGCCCCAGCACACATTCATTGCCATGAAGGAGAGGACATGGTGTTGGAATGTGCTGTGTCTGGGCAGCCCCCACCAGCTGTAGCCTGGTATCTGAATGGCCAGAGCCTCTCTGCTAGTGAGAGGCTGAGGTTTGAAGAAGGCAAGAATGGCATCTGCCGCTTACACATTCAAGGGGTCTCTGTCACAGATGCTGGACAGTATTGTTTAGTGGCCACAAACACGGCTGGAACAGCACAGAGTGCCTCTGAGCTGACAGTCCAGCCCAGTGCACCCCAGTTGTATAGCAAAGATGGAGGCACTGAGGAACAGCCTACTGTGGACCATGTTTTGCACCCCCAAGGCCTCAGCATACTTGGGAAGGATAAAAAGGAACAGATTTTATGCCCCAAGGAGGAGGAAGCCCACCTACCCTGGTCCCTGAGGCTGCCTCCATCTCCTGGTGAGCAGTTGGAAGAGTGTGAGAAAACTCCTCACTTCAGAGAAAGTAAGATGGAGGAAACAATGGTGCTGGATATTACAGAAATTTACGCAAAGCAAGAAATGGGTTATACAGAAGAAAGTGTGAGGAATACAGATGGTACCTCTGAGGTGAGGCAGCACAAGGGAAAAGCTGTCTCTGAGGAACACAGCTTTGGAATTGTTACCACTGAACTGCACCCCACCATATCCAGAGAAGGGCATGAACTGGTGGCCAAGGACTCGTGTCACTTTTCAGAGGAGCTGGAGCCTGAAGGAGGCAAGGTGCTACCACATACAGATGCTCTGTCCTGGGACATCTTGAAGTCACCACTTATGGAAGTGCAAGGGCAAACATGTGTCTCTGAGCAGTCTGCTCTGGCAGGGGAGCGTAAGGATTCACCACTTACGGAAGTGCAAGGGCAAACACGTGCCCCTGAGAAGTCTGCTCTGGCAAGGGAGTGCAAGGATTCACAATTTTTCATTCCTATATCACCTGTGGTGCAAGAGGAAAGTGATGTTTGCATGGAGGAGAGTAATCCCCTTGCCTGGGAGGCAATGACTCCTGATGTGCCTCTTGTACAAGAGCCAAGTGTGCCCCACCTGCAGGACCACATTGCAAGCACACCCACAAAGGAGCTGTTTGGCTTTTATGACTCCTGTACAGAAGAGCAGCAGAAGGAACAGCACAAGAAGCAAGAGAGATCAGTTGATACCGAACAGGACATAGAAGGTGATGGTCATCTTCATAAAGAAGAAATGACTGATGATGGTGATGCCACACACTGGGAAATGCACAATGATGATCAAGTGTTGCAAGGAATAGAGTCTGACGCAGGCAGCTCTTCTTTGGATCTAATCCTCACTCCTCCTGGCATAGAAAACTCAGGTCAGGTTTTTACTGAGGAAGCTGAGGTTCGCCTGGAAGAAGGGCATTTCAGAGAGCAGCTGTTGCCACCTGAGACTAACAAGACTGATATCATATTTGATCTGAAGAAGCTTGTGGAGCCTTTCCTAGCTTCAGAGATAATGTACACAGAACAGGTACAAACCCCCACAGCTGCGGAGAGCATGGACGAAACAGCAACTGGACTGATCTCCTCTGTGCACCAACATGCTGCACTTGTAGAAGAGATGCCTCTGAGTGAGGAACTTCATCAGAGCTACAGGATGCAGCAGGAGGAGGTCGATGCCCAGGAAGAGGCACAGCAAAGAGAAAACAGAAGGGCTGATTTGCAAATCCCGAACGGGGACCTTGGTAGTATCATATCTGCTGAAGAGGGACCTCCTGCCAAAGAAATTCATGAGTCAGAAGTGAGTGTCTGTGGGGAGGACTCACTTGAGGAACAAATTAATGAATTTCTGGTGGAGTCCACAGCAGATTTCCAAAGAGAAGTTCAGGAAACACACATGTGGGAGAGTGGAGAATGGATGGAGCCCCCAGACTCCCAGAGTGATAGCTTCATCATGGATTTGAAAAAAGCTGCGCATGAAAAGAAACTCCAGGCTGGGCATCAGGCTGAGGAAGATGGTTCCAGGATAGAAAAAGTCTTTGAGACAGGAATGACCAGCTTCACCTGTGAGATAGAAAGCACAGATTCCTCTGAGGAGATGCTCAGGGACAGACAACAGGAACCAAACACAGTCAAGGGCTTCTCTTTTGGGAAACTCATACTTGGTTTAGTAATGGATGACCCTGTGGCACAGAAGGAGCAAAAGAAGGACTCTTGGGACAAGAACAGGACTCCCACTGAGGAAGCCTCTGAGAATAGCCTAGATGAAGAAGGACTGTGGGAGGATACTTTTGCAGGTCCAGAGCCTAGTGGTGTTCAAGTGTCAAAGCTGGAGCCTGATTTGTCCCTGGCCCATTATTTAAGATCCACTGGGATACATGAAACTCCAGATCTCAAAGGGACAGTTCAGAAGGGGCAGCAAGAAACTATCACTTCACTGGAAGTGGAGGAGGTTACCTTCAGCATGGTTTATGATTATTACAACAACCATCAGGAACTTGCCCGGCCCTTCTCTCCTGAGTCAGAAATGTCTATAGAGCTGGAGAGTGGGAGCAGAGAGGAGTCACCTGATTCAGACCGCTTTTACACACCTCCCTCCTCAGTGGAAATCTTTGAAACTGCTTCTTCAGCCTCCTACCACACCCCGCTCAGCACACCCGAGCGCTACTCCACACCGTCTGAAGGCTCAGGGTACAGCACGCCCCCTGAGCGCTACTCCACACCATCTGAAGGCTCGGTGTACAGCCTGCCCCCTGAGCACTACTCCACACCCTCTGAGGGTTCAAAATGCAACACACCCTCAGAGCATTATTTCACACCCTTTGAGGGACCCTACTCTCCATCAGGGGACAGCACACCACCAGAGCGCTACCGGACACCCACTGGGGAGTATAAGGATGCCCTGACCACACTCCCCTCCTGTGAGAGGAGGCATCAACCTCCAGACCAGACCCAGGCTGACGTGTTTGGGACACCCTGTGAGTCCCTGGAGCCATCAGGCACGGAAATGCCACCTGCATTCCTCAGGGCGTTGAACAGGAGGAGATTGTGCGAGGGCAGCACACTGAAGTTTGTGGCTGAGGTGGTAGGTGTGCCCAAGCCAGAAGTGAAGTGGTATCGTAATAAGTCCCTGTTGGAGGTGGATGAGAGAGTACGAATAGAGAAGGATGGGGACAAATATGTTCTGGAGATCACTAATATCCACAAAGCTGATGGAGGACAGTATCTATGCCATGCAGTGAACATTGTCGGGGAAGCTAAAAGTATCGCACAGGTGGACGTTTTGCCTGAATATGGGCGGTCACTAGCACTGCCACCCCCTGTTACCCACCAGCATGTTATACACTTTGACCTGGACCAAAACACATCTTCAAGGTCACCTTCACCACAGGAAATCCTCCTGGAAGTGGAGCTGGATGAAAATGAAGTTAAGGAGTTTGAGAAGCAGGTCAAAATCATAACGAGTCCTGAGTTTAGCCCAGATAAGAAGAGCATGGTAGTTTCCCTGGATGTCCTTCCACTTGCCTTGTTAGAACAAGCTGCAGGCTTGGCTGCAGTGGAGAATGAGGATGTAAAAATTGATTTTCAAGTAACTGAAATGCCTCCGCGCTTTGCCGTGCCCATTGCAGATATCAAGGTGACAGAAGGCTTGGAGGCAGTGTTTGAGTGTGTGGTA
Source organism: Pachyramphus minor (assembly GCA_013397135.1). NCBI lineage: Eukaryota > Metazoa > Chordata > Aves > Passeriformes > Tyrannidae > Pachyramphus > Pachyramphus minor. The sequence continues at coordinate 536,193 of VYXB01003352.1, read as the reverse complement.
ACAGGTACTCCTGTCCCAGTAGTTCAGTGGTTCAGAGGTGACACCTGTGTGACACCTGCCACAGGGAAGTATGTTGTGAGTCAGAAGGAGGGACTTCACAGTCTGAAGGTCCAAACTGTAGGTCCTTCTGATAGTGGCTGGTATCACTGTAAGGCAATGAATAGGCTGGGAGAAGCAACATGTAAAGGTTCCATGGTGGTTGTGGCTCAGCAGGGAGCAAATGCTAAGGCAAGCAGTGAGACAGTGATGGGCTCTGAACCACATAGGCACCAGAAATGTGACTTGCTTTTGAGTAAGACTGTGAGCCCAGGTGACCAGTCAGAAATAGAACTGGAGTTTGAGTTTGAGCCACACAGAGATCACTCAGAAAAAGCCATCCAACTGCTTGCAGTGACTCAGCAAGAGCAGGAAGTTGAAGGAGAGAAGTGTGTTAACATTAGTTTTGATGTTTTTGCAGAGCCATCCCAAGAGGAATGGGTTGAGTTTAAGGCAGAGGACTCAGAGAGCTGCAGCTTTGAATTCCAGGTCACAGAAGCTCCTCCCAGATTTGTTAGGCTCATTTCTGACTACAGTACATTTGTGGGTGCTTCAGTATACTTCCAGTGTCTCGTGACTGGTTCCCCCCACCCAAGTGTCTGCTGGTACAAGGATGGGGTGTTGTTGGAAGGGGATAGATACTGCTTTCAGGAAGAGCAGGATGGCTCTCTTAGCCTTACCATTGAAAACCTGATGCAAAGTGACAGTGGGCAGTACAAATGTGTAGCTACTAACAGGGCAGGGACTGCTGAGACTTGTGCTGTGTTAACATTATACTAAATTTCCATAATTTATTTCAAAGTCTCTTTTGAAATACTAAATGTTCTTATGATGTTGTTCACTGCAGGTAAAAATGCAGCACTCATCTTCAGGGGCATTGTTTTTCATCTCTTTAGGGATGAAAACCAGTCTGTGGGCATATTTGTCTCACTTAAACTTTCCTTCTTTGGGGAATTTAAGTGAGATTTAATCCGTGCATAAATTTTGTGCACATTTGCTGCACCGAGGTATATTTAAGGCTTCTTTGAGTTCCTTACTTATTCTTGTAAAGATATTTTAATTGACAGTCATGTATGCAGGACTAATTTTTTTGTATAATGTGCATATACCTTTGTATCTGTAACGGTGCAACCACTCTCCTTTTATGTAGGCTAGAAATCACCTAAAAATGTAGATGCCACTTTTTCTTGTAACCTAGAGGTATGGAATGCTAACTTATGCTTGCTGTTTCGTTTGGGTATAGTTCTGTGAAAGAACTCCTTAAATTGGTATTTCCCCTTCTCACAATGTTGTGTCAGAACATGTGAGTTTCACTGATTCAAATCCTGTGTTTACAGTCTCTATCCCTGCAAAATTACATCCTCTTACATCCTCATTCTACCTGCTCATGAAATGAAATGCCTTTTTTAAGGCAATGGAATTATGCTGTTGCAAAGAAAAGCAGCACAACGGGAAGAAAAATTAAAGTTTTGCATTTGTAGAGACTGGACAGGATTTTTTTTTCTCTATTACCAAGTAATAAACATGAAAACATATTTTGTACTGTATCTTTAGAAGTTAAAGGAAAAGGAGAGGGAAAATAATAATAAATCAATGATGTTACTGTAAAATCTTTAATATAATTTTGATTGTCCCTGTGTTCCAGTGTCATTCATAAAAAATACATAGTAGTAAAGAATTAAGATATTTTTATGCAATATCTTGTTTCACATTATAACAATATCTTTACATATTCCTGGGGTTTTTTAATTAATAACAGCTAACTGTGCTATATGTCAAGATGACCAGAAATAAATGGAATACATTCAATTGTTATCTGTGGCATTTTCTCACCAGAAGAGATTTTTACATTAATGTTCTCAATGTGAATACATCTTTTTGTATTTAAAGTACTGCTAATATTTAGGAGGAGGAGTCAGCAGTAGCTGACATAATCAGAACTAAATCTCTCTTACATAAACTTCAATAAGTTGAGAAAACCTGTTAAAAGTATGAAAGTTATTAATTAATGCTTATCAGAAGTTAAATAGCTCTCTAATGCATGTACCAGCTTTCCAGTAACCTTTCCAGTCACCAAGGTGAGATCTTGAGTTCAAGAACCCTAAATAAAAATTACTTTTACTTTTTTTACCTATTAATGAGATTCTTCCAGTCATTTACAAATTTCTGTCAGTTACCTTGCAAATAGCTTTAAGTACCATGGTGATTTTAAGCATAAAAGAACTATTCCTATAGTATGTTCATTTATGTTCCTACAATTTCTTATTTCTGATTTTGATGTGTCCTCACGCTGAGGTCAGCATGCCTCAAAAAACTGACAATCTTTTAAGACTATCCCATCACTCTCCCGGGATAGCATATTTTGATCAAAAGATTCTCCTTGTGCCAGTTGTGTTGCCCGATATAAATTTAATATATAATTTAACATACATAAGGTTTATATGTTAAAAGGCAGAGATAATTGTGATTTCTCATAGGTAATGGTGGTAGGAAAGAGAAACATGAGTGTCTGACCCTATGTTGTGCTGGGAAAGAATTGCTCCATGATGTAATCCATTCCTTGTGTAGATGTGTAGCATTGTCTGATTCATTAGACAGCAGAGGTCCTTAGGGAGGTTGGCAAGAATTGTCTGATGTTCTATGTCAGCTGTGACATGAGGGGTCTTTTAGGTCCAAAACCAAAGAGGTCAGAGGCCCTTGGATTAAGCCCTATGCAATTGTGACATGTTTATTTTGCATGTAAATCTAAAAATTTTTAGCAGAAACCGGCCCATAACTTGGTTCTGAAGCCATAAGCCAAACAGGTCCAAGTTTATGTTCATATCTGAAATATATGGCCAAGCATCTTTATCTCTACCTGTGTAGTAGTGTTTGTGGTTTATGTAAGTTTGAAAGTCTTGGTTTAAGTTTCATACATTAGCTAGGAGCATGATCATGTGTTTATGGAGAGATAAAGTTTCACCTAAGCTACAAATATTAAATGTGGAGTAATCCCAGGTTGGAATGAACTTACTCTGGGGCAACTGGTATATCTTGACTATCTCCCTTCAAAATTCTGTGCTTTCATAGCAGTCAAAAGCTCACAATTTTCAGATTTAGTGTTGTCTTCATTTCTACAAAACAAGAACATTTAGAAAAAAGCATGAATTATGTCTGTTTGTCATCAATGTGTATTGAAGGTTAACATGTATGGTTAATTTGTGAAATAAATATGTAAATGATTTAAGTCCACTTCTTGTACTTTATTGATTTTTATATTTTACTTATTGGGCCAAATTCTGCCACTCATTCTCAAATTCACTTGCACAATTTATTACTGTTTTAGCAAGGTTGGTAAGTAATACTGAAGGACTGATATTATCTTTTATTTTTTATCTAAGCATCTCTTCTCTGCAGTTAATCGTATGCACTGTGCTGTGTCATTTATATTCTGGTACTTGTGGCAAAACTAATTAGTTTTAAACTAATGAAAAAGAATTGGATGTGACATAGTCTGTTCCTTTTTGTTGGAGTGCAGCAAAAATTATTGTCTCAGTAAGTTTTTAAATTTAACGTACTCTAATTGAGAAGCTTATCAAAGTTTCCTATTAGAGTGCCTAGAGACATTTATCCACTCACATTTTTATTCCTTTTTTAAAATCTCTTATCTTTCCATGTTGAATACTGTGGACTTTAAATGAGCAAACTTGACTCAGTAAGGACAATAGTATTTGATTTCCAACAATTTTCTTTGTATCATGCTTTTCAGGGATTGCTTGTACCATTCCTGGAAGTCTTAGATTTCACTGATGTTTCTATTGTCAAGCATCTGCAGAGAATGGCATGTTCTTCCTTCATTAGAACTAGAGTGGTCCAACACATATATATATAACCTCACAAGGGCAAAAAGAAAAATTTTCAAGTGCTCTGTCCTCTTTTTCTCTGTTATTATGACAGGGAGGAGTTCAAAAGCAGAGATTTAAATCAATGACATTAAATCAAGGGTACAGACTTGTGATTTTTTAATAATGGTGCTGTAAACTTAAGGGTCTAATGACCAAACCAGGACCAAGCTGGTAAGGGAGAGGTAATCTCTTGGTGTATTACACAAAAGATAGAGTTTAAAGAGATGGACTGTGCACCAGAATAAAAGTCAGTGTGCTGAAAAGATTGTAGGATAGTTAGCTGGTTTTTTGTTTGGGCATTTTTTTCAATTCTTATTCTGGTATTCTGCATTTTTCTTAGTGTTTTGAATAAGTCAAGGTCTTCGCACTGTTCTGCTCTACTTATTTGTGTAGATGTACATACCAATATGTATGACACATACCACTTTAATTATACCTGTGAAATGCATCAATGTTGCTTGATTGTTACTTGCACGGTGCACCCTGGGGGGGGTATGCTAACCCATACTGTGATGTCAGGTTTAAAGAGACACCCATGCTGATCCAGATAGGAAAGTCCTAAGTAACCTGACAGCACAGCATGTCTTGATGGTTTTGGCAGGTGTCTATTTGACAGCAAGCGGACCTCATGTTCATTGCTAGCTGTTGTGCAGTATAGGGAAAGCCTCTGGCTATAAAAAAAAATAGTTTCCCTAACACTGTTTATTGCTATCTATGAGTGTTCTCATAAATATTCTAGTAAAACTGAACAATTTTTTTCCATACAGACATCGCTAGGTCTCTTATTGCCTCTTCTGAGGACGGAAGAAATGAAGGCTACAGCAGCGGCCTTCAGTTTCCTGATAGAGAAAAAACACTTGAATTTGAGCCTGGAGAACCAGTTTATGTCAGCAAAGATGAGATGAAAATGGAGGAGGAGGGGAAAGCCCCCGTTTTCCTCAAACAGGTCTCGAATGTTCAAGTTTGGCAGGGAGATGTAGCTAGGCTCTCTGTTACTGTTACTGGCAGCCCCAAACCCAAAATTGAGTGGTTTTTCAACAGTATGAAGTTAACCTCATCCATGGACTGTAAATTAGTGTTTGCTGGCAATGACCACAGCCTCATCCTCCCATATGCAGGTGTGCAGGATGAGGGTGAGTACACATGTGTGGCCAGCAATGCATACGGTGAGACCACATGCAGCACCCACCTCCATGTGCAGCAGCGGATACCAGGATTCCCTTGCTTTGCCAGGGAGCCCGACAGCGTGCAGTGTGCCCTGGGCTCCACTGCAGTCTTTGAGTACACAGTGGCAGGGAAGCCATGCCCCGATGTGCTGTGGTTCAAGGAGAGTGAGCAGCTCTTCTCTGATGTGCGTCGTTCCATTGCTCACCACCCTGACGGTTCAGGCTCCCTGACAGTGTGGGACTGCATGGAGGAGGACACTGGGCTCTACATGTGCAGGGCGGTGAGTGCTCTAGGTGAGGCCATGTGCTCTGCTGAGCTCCTTGTGCTGCCCAAGGAGAATGCTGTGCCCAGGCAGAGCCCGGCCTTGCAGCATTCTGCAGTGGCAGAGGACCAAAGCCCTGTCTTCTATGAGGAGGCTGGTGAGCTTCCTGCTGTGGAAGGAGCACTTAGTCTTGAGGCCATGAGGGAGCCTCTGGCCCTCCTTCAGCTCCAGATGAGCCAGGCAGTGCACGTGTTGCCCAGGGAGGACGTCTTACCTGGCCTGCCACCGACCTGTCTGGCTGTGCAGAGTGTTGAAGAGATGCTCACCCAAGTGGCCACAACACAAGGGAGCGACGGGCTTCTGGCAGAAGCACTGCAAAGCCTCCCTGGTGGCCCACAGGGTGTGGTGCCTGCAGCAGCAATGGAGACACAGCTGCCAGGCTGCCTTGGGACTGTAGCTGTACACATACCCTTGGTCAAAGAGAAAGTCATCCCCAAGCGAGCAGAGCAACTGGCTGCTCTGAGGACAGAGGTATCCCAAGTCCTTCTACAGGTGTCAAGCACTACTGAGAGCTGTGCCATAGAGGGTGACCAAATCCAGGTCCTTGAAGGCTTTCAGGCAACACAAGGTGAGCTGAAGGCTGAACCCAGATTTCCCTCAGAACTGGCCTTCACTGGGGGCCAAGCTGTCCCTCTGGAGAACATTTCTGCCCTGGAAACAGTAGAGGAAGATTTTGTTGCAAGAATACATGAAGGGCAGGCTGTGAGATTTCCCTTGCTGCTTGAAGAAAACCAGTTCCTGGAGGAGGAACATGTTGAGCTTTCCAGCACATCTAAGCAGTGGAAAATAGCAGAGAGGCAACCCCATGAAAAAATGCACTCTGACCAGCTCCAGCCTAGCCAAGTCCTCAACAAAGAGAGTGAGCTCACTGCTCTTGTTCCCAAGAGCTGCAACTTAGACATAAAATCTCAAATTAAAAATGCACTGAAAGTTACAGTGGTAAGTGAGAAAAACCTCTTGTTTTCAGAATGGTTGGCTGATAAAGAAAATGTTGAAGTACAGACAATAAACATCACCAAGGAGAATAAACATACCTTGTGCACCTATGTTGTGACCACAGGACGATGCAGTCCCATAGAAATCCCAGTCTCCTTGGGAGAAGTCAGCATTCAGACAGCTGACGAGAAAACAGTTTTGAAGGAAGCTTTTTATTCTCTTTGTGAAGATAAACATCTCTTGACAGATGAAAAATGCAAAGCATTTCCATTCTTTCCCAATCCACTTCTCACAGGAAAATCCTGTAATGAAACCTCTGAGCTGGAGCCCCAGCAGGCTGAGAAGACTATGGAGGCAGAAATACCATTGGAGCAACCTTTGCCTGCACAAGTAATCAACACTATGACTGGGCGTGGTCAAATCAAGGATGTGGGTGTGGCTGTAGCCTATGCAAGTGTTCCCACTCAGACACCCATAGAAATATTGAAAAGGAAAGAGAAAACGGAAGAAATATGTGAGGAAGAGGGCAGAGAGGGTCTGGAAACTAGAGCTGGGAAATTAGAGGCTGAGCTGGGCAAAGAGAGTTGTCCCATCATACACAGCAAACTGGTTGACACTGTTGTGGAGGAAGAGGAGAGTGTCAGGCTGGTGTCTGTCATAACAAATGTCAGTGAGGTGAACTGGTACTTTGAGGGTAAACTGGTATCTTCAGGCAACAAATTCAAGTGTTTGCAAGATCAGGACACGTACACACTAGTAATAAACAAAGTGTGCGGGGAGATTCACCAAGGAGAGTACACCTGTGAGGCGCTGAATCAAGGTGGAAAAAGAGCAACAGCAGCAAAACTCACAGTTGTTAAAAGAGGTTGGATTATGGGGATAAAATTCTGCCTTTTTAATACACTGCTCTACTAATAAACCTGACCTACTATATATCTGTACTTTGGATACAGGTACAATATTAATACCATCATGCAACTAATCAGAGGGTCCCCTTCTCTCTGGATTGATGGTCTCGTTTTACCACATTGCAAAGCCTCTCACTTCCATTATCCCAGTCTTTGATCAGGAATTTTGTTGCTTCATTGCACAAGCATGGTCAGGACAAAGCTGTATCTCAACCTCAACCACTTCTCCCATTGTTGCCTGGGAAGTGGACCTGCTCTTCCCATTTTTCCCACTGCTGCACCCTCTCTCACTCCTTAAAGTCATTGCACAGATGCACCACAATTTCTTATTCACACCATTATTTCCTCACAAATCCAGGATAATGTACTCTGTGTCCCATTGCTATTTCACTTTATTTTTCCAGTATCACCACAGTGTTTCCTGATTTCATTAGGCACCGTAAGACTGTCTGTCCACGGAGCCTAGTACTGCTTTCATTTCTTACAGATATTTTTTATTTTACAGTCACTTCATGTGAATTGCAAGTATGTCACCTTTTCCTTTCTTTTTTTTTCAGTCAGTCACTTTACTGTTATTTTTCAGAATGTCAGCAGGCAGGGTTTTGAGTTACTCTCTGCTTCTGATTTCAGTGGCACCTATCCTGAGGAGAAGGCTTGAACCCCTGGAGGTGGCTGTAAATCACGTGGCCAAGTTTACCTGTGAGGTAGAGATGGCTCCCAATGTCAAGTTCCAGTGGTACAAAGCCGGACGAGAGATATATGATGGGGACAAATACTCCATTCGCACTTCCAACTACCTCTCCACACTGGAGATCCCAAGGCCTCAAGTTGTTGACTGTGGAGAATATAGCTGTAAGGCTTCCAATCAGCATGGCAGTGTAAGCTCTACAGCTGTTTTAACAGTAACTGGTAAGTACAGACTTTGAAGCACTTCTTCTCGATAAAATATCTTGGTGTATTGTAATGCTTTCACTGCTATACTTATACCTGTAGGGTTCTTGATTGCCATTATAATACATAATTCATACCTAATGTTGGCAGACAAACACAGAGAAGGAATAACTTTTGAGAGTGCTGCTTTCCCGTGCTTTCTGTACATAGAAAAGGGAATCAGTGTGACAAATTTCAGAAGGAAAGAAAAAAGCGAAAAGAGAGCGGGAGGAACAAGACTGTCAACAGAATAAGATTGCTTTGTGAATACATTATTGAAAAAAGGTTTATTTAACTTCCAGATGACAAGAAATACACTTTTACATCTGATTTCTTAGTGTAATAGTCACTGTGTGATTATCCTAGCACCCTATGTTTATCCTGCAGCTATACTTAGGAGGCAGGTTATGCAGCTCTGCATACCTGAACATCTTTGTGCTGTGGCCAAAGGGGAACTCTGTGATTGGGCAAATAGATCTTCTTAAGCAAATAAAAGAGGGTCTAAAGGGTTTCAGTTTGCAAACTTTTTATCTACTGAGAGCTATACAAAACTTTTTTTTTCTTTAAGCAAACAAACAAAAAACCCAATAACAAAACAAAACAAAAAACTAAGCCACTGTCTTTTGGGCATTTAGTGTATGACAATTTTTTTACTCTGACTTTTCTCTTTGTGGGAGGGGTCTTCATTTGGTCTTTGCTAAGTGCTAGCTGCTAGAGACTAACACAAGAGGCATGAACTGTGAAGTGTGTGCAAACTGACCCGTCTTGAGAGAACGGTATGCAAACATGTCAGTCTTGGGGGAGGAAGTTCTGGCTTTTGGTTTATTTTCCTTTAGTTTGTATATTGCTCCAGAGATTCAAAATTCAAGCTCTGGAGCAATACATAGACCAAAGAAGTACCAACCAAAAGCCAAAATTTATCATCTTTAACACCTCTTATCGCCTTCACTGCTGGTTTCTTTTGCTTAAGAGTGTCCAGTGACAAGCTGGCCTCTCTTGCTCTCTGTCGCTGGCAAATATGGAAAAAGAGCATAGGCTCTGTTCCTCACCTCGGGATAACATTGAACCCCTTTGTTTTGCAGAAGCGTTTCCACCAACGTTTCTTACCAGACCTGAATCTATCACTACTTTTGTGGGCAAAAGTGCCAAGTTCCTGTGTACTGTTTCGGGCACTCCAGTCATCGACGTCACCTGGCAGAAAGATGGCACGACCATTTCACCTTCAGACCACCATAAAATCTCCAAAATGGAAAATAAGCATGTTTTAGAAATTTCCCTTCTCACCACTAGTGACAGAGGGGTTTACACATGCAAAGCTTCCAACAAGTTTGGGGCTGATATTTGCCAGGCTGAAATGGCCATTATAGACAAGCCCCACTTCATTAAAGTTTTGCAGTCAGTGCAGTCAGCAGTTAATAAAAAAATACGTCTTGAATGCCAGGTAGATGAAGACAGGAAAGTAACTGTAGGGTGGACAAAGGATGGAAACAAAATCCCTCCAGGCAAAGACTATAAGATTTACTTTGAAGACAAAATAGCCTCACTTGAGATTCCTCTGGCTAAGGTCAAGGATTCAGGCCATTATGTGTGCACTGCCTCAAATGAGGCAGGAAGCAGCTCCTCTTCTGCCAGCGTCACAGTCAGAGGTAAGATAGTTCCACGCTACCTTTACCTTTCCTCTTCTTGGGTTCCCCTATTCTTCTTTTTCAGGCAAAAGACTTCTTTGGGCTGAAATTACACCAAATTCTTCTCAGACCTGCTACACTGTCCATTCCCCTCTAACTCAATTTTGCTGCTGCGTTCCATTGCACGCTGTGTTACTTCAATATTTTTTTTGCCAGAGAAGTCCAAGAATTGCTCCTGCATGCAGGGGAGAATGAACAAAAAGGTCAAGCAAAACCACAGGAGCTGCAGTTCAGTGAAGATTATGCTGGTCTCTTGTGAAGTCATATTTTTTTTCTTGTTCAAGGAACCAATCTTTCAAAGCCTTGTATTTCAAAGCCTTCTTTCCTTTTTCTCTTTCCCTTTTCCCTTTCTTTACCCTTTCCTTTTCCGTTTTCTTCCCCTTTTACCTCTCTTCCCTTTTCCCATTTTTAGAACCACCATCCTTTGTGAAGAAGGTCGATCCATCTTATTTACTGACCCCAGGTGACTCTGCACGCCTTCAATGCAAAATCAAAGGGTCTCCTGAAATCCAGGTTACTTGGTTCAAGAACAATAAGGAAATCCATGAAAGCAACACACACAGGATGTCCTTTGTCAATTCTGTGGCTGTGTTAGATATTTTGGAGATGAAAGTTGATGACAGTGGGACCTACTCATGTGAAGTTGTAAATGAGGTTGGAAGTGACAGCTGCACCACTGAAGTGGTTGTCAAAGGTCCGTCTTTCTTGTTGGTGCCAGTCACTTTCTTGAGAAAAACCTTTCCTTCCTTTTTTTTTTTTTTTTTTTTTTGACATGGTTGACTAATTCTTTCTTGCTGCTTTTATAGAACCTCCATCTTTCATCCGAACACTTGAACCTGCAGAGGTAGTGAAGGGAACAAACACCATTCTTCAGTGTGAGGTTGCTGGAACTGGACCATTTGAGATTAGCTGGTACAAAGACAAGAAACAGATTCGCAGTAGTAAAAAATACAGGCTGACCTCTCAGAAAGCTGTTATTTCTCTGGAGGTGTCCGCATTTAATAGTGCAGATGTCGGTGAATACGAGTGTGTGATAGCTAATGAAGTCGGGAAGTGCATGTGCAGTGCCACATACATCTTGAAAGGTCAGTGGGAGAGAGAAATCTCCACTTACTGATGGGATTGGCGAAAACCTCTTATTTCTTAAATTGTCTTTTCTTTGGATTTGGGGATGGCTGGTAGAGGGGAGAGAGAGTATCTTCTTCTCTTAAATTCTTTGTGTATCTTAACTCTTATCTGGCATCAAACCTATGAATTTGAAGGACATTGAGATTAAAGGGCTATGCATTAGCTCCCAGCTGGAGCATACTGCTATTCTACTTGCCTACTCTTTTGTTGAATTGCTATATGTATTGCACATACTGTCTTATAAAGCTGTCTTGAAGTAGCAGATTTTATGGGATGATGTAATAGCAAATGAGTATTTTTTTCTTCTCTCTCTTCTTTGAACTAGAACCACCGTCTTTTGTTAAGAAAATCGAAAGTGTGACAGCTCTAGCTGGAGATAGTATTACGTTACAGGCCGTGGTGAAAGGGTCAGAACCTATTTCTGTGATGTGGATGAAGGGCAAAGACATTATTAAAGATGATAAAAATGTGAGAGTGACATTTGATCATGGTCTAGCAACACTGCAAATTACTGGTGTCCAGCTGAGCTCTGGTGGCAAATACACCTGCGTGGCTGAGAATGATGCAGGAAGTCAGTCCTGCTTTGGTGAACTAGCAGTGAAAGGTTAGTGGAGAAGGACTGTGATCCCCACAGTCTCCCACCTGCGAGAAAGAGAAATTTCCTTTTGTACTTAACACCAATTGTTTAATTCTGTTGTAGAACCTGCCAAAATAATTGAAAAAGCTGAAGTGATCCAGGTTACAGCAGGGGAACCAGCTATTTTGGAGTACACTGTCACAGGCACTCCAGAGCTAAAAACCAAATGGTTCAAAGATGGAAGGCCACTACCTGCCAGCAAAAAATATAGGATCAGCTTCAAAAATAACATTGCCCAGCTCAAATTTTATGCTACTGAAATGCAGGACAGTGGCGAATACACCTTTGAGATATCCAATGATGTGGGCATCAGCTCTTGTACTACCAGCTTCACTGTGCTAGGTTAGTACTGAACCTTTTCCAAAGAGCCCTGTTGCTCTGCCCTGCACCCAAAAGAGACAGAAGCAGAAGACCATGCCTGTTTTGCTCATCTGTTTGTTTCTGTAATTTTTTTGACTCTCAACAGATCGCACTCTCCCTCCCTTCTTTACTAAACCACTGAAGAATATTGACAGCATCATTAACACCTCATGCCGCCTAGACTGCAAAATTTCAGGTTCTCTTCCAATGACCGTCTCTTGGTTCAAGCAGGACACTGAGATCACTACAAGTGCCAAGTACACAGTACATTTTGCAGAAGGCTCAGCATCTTTGGAAATCAAACACCTAGATGCAAGTGATGCTGGGGTCTACATTTGCAGAGCCACAAACTCTGCTGGTAGCAAAGAGAGCAGCAGTACTTTGTTTATAAAAGGTTTGGCAATTTGTTTCACAGTTTTTGGAATTTTGTTTTTCATGTGATAATACTTTTCTTTCCCAAAATGCAGGCCATGTGTCTTACTCTTGGCAATTTTTTCCTTTCAATGCAATCTAGAGCCACCCAGCTTCACTGTAGAACCAGAGTCTCAAGACGTACTGCCTGCCTCAACCGTACATTTCAAAGGCACATTTAAAGGCACAACACCACTGACAGTGAAATGGTTTAGAGGTGATACTGAGCTCGTGACAGGAGGAGCGTGCTACATTATGACAGAAGCATTAGCAAGTTACTTGGAGCTTTATGCAGTCAAACCAGCAGACTCTGGAAAATACACCTGCAAAGTCTCCAACGTAGCTGGTTCAGTAACGTGCAGTGCAAACTTGTTTGTGAAAGGTTTGCATTCTTACTCTCTTTTAAAATTCTAGCTGCTGGATTGACCCAGTGGCACTCTTTCCAGCCTTCTTTGTCCTGAACGTTCTTCTTAAATCCACAGAACCTGCTGTCTTCAAGGAGAAGCTAGAGCCAACCCATCTGGTAAAGAAAGGTGCATATGTTGAGCTGACCTGTGAAGTCACTGGTACTCCTGAGATTAAAATCACGTGGTTCAAGGATGATAGAGAGCTAAAAGAGAGTGAAAAATACAGGATGTCTTTTGCAAAATCTTTGGCAATACTCCATGTTTCAGAAGTTGATACCAAAGACAGTGGAGAATACATTTGTGAGGCCAAAAATGATGCCGGAAAAGATATTTGCAGTAGTGTTGTTACAGTAAAAGGTGTGTGTGACATCCAACTGCACAGTTTGTCTATTTAAACTCAGTACAGTGTTAGATGCTTCAGAAGTATGACTAATACAATTGCATTCTCTTTTTGCACTGTAGAGTCACCTTATTTTAGCAAGGAGTTTCAATCCATGGAAGTGTTGAAAGATTCTGATGTGGTTTTGGAGTGTGAGGTGCTTGGCACACCTCCTTTTGAAGTGTTTTGGGTGAAAGATGATAAACCCGTGCGGAGCAGTAAGAAGCACAGAATAAGCATTGAAAAATCTTTGATTAGTCTTCACGTTTTCAGGTTTGATGCTTCTGATGTTGGCGAGTATCAGTGTAGAGTAACAAATGATGTTGGGAGCTGCCTCTGCAGTTCAGAGGTCACACTGAAAGGTTAGTTCAAGGTGTAGAACACCACTAGCATGTTTTTAGCCCAATGTAGTATCTATGCCACAGTTATGCACCAAACCCATACTTACATAGCCATTTTTTTCCTACCAGAGCCTCCACAGTTTCTGAAGAGGATAGAAAACATTAGTTCCCTTCGAGGGGGCACAGTTGTGTTTCAGGCTGCTATTAAAGGGTCCTTGCCCATCACTGTGTCCTGGTTGAAAGACAATGATGAAGTGATTGAAGACAGCAATATCAAAATGACCTTTGTGAACAATGTTGCCACTCTTCTGGTGAGATCTATTGAGCTGAAACATGATGGGAAATATTTCTGTCAGGCTAAAAATGAGGCAGGAATTCAGAGGTGTTCTGCTCTGCTGACTGTCAAAGGTTGGTCTTATCCTGAGGCCTTGCAGTGATCTCAGATGGTTCCCTTGTGATTATTACAGATGTCCTTAACACTCTATCTCCTTGTTTACAACAGAACCTGCTACAATTGTGGACAAGGCCGTGTCAATAGATGTGACTGAGGGAGACCCAGCAACCTTGCAGTGTAAATTTTCAGGAACAAAACCTATTACAGCCAAATGGTTGAAAGATGGCAAGGAACTGACATTAGGCCCAAAATATAAGATCAGTATTACAGATACTGTCTCAGTCCTAAAGGTGCTTCATGCAGAAAAGAAGGATAGTGGAGAATACATTTTTGAGGTTCACAATGACGTTGGGAGCAGTACCTGTTCTGCCAGCATTAACGTCCTAGGTGTGTATGGGCTTTCTCTTACCATTGTTTTTAGATTCAAAATCTTTTCTCCTGAGCTGATATCTGCCACAATGAAGGTTGAATTTCATACTTTGTCTTTTTACTCTATCTTGGATAGATCTTATTATACCACCTAAATTCACAAAAAAACTCAAGAAAATGGACAGCATTAAGGGGTCTTTTGTCCACCTGGAGTGCATAGTGTCTGGTTCGCATCCTATAAGTATCCAGTGGTTCAAGGATGGCCAAGAAATAACAGCAAGTGAAAAGCACAAATATTCTTTCCATGATAATACTGCATTTCTGGAAATAAATAAACTGGAAGGCACAGACACTGGCTCTTACACCTGTGAAGCAACAAACAAAGCAGGAAGCAATCAATGCAGCGGGTTCTTAACAGTCAAAGGTTTGAGTTCCTTCTTTGTCTTGTGTTAGGTCTCTCATTCATAATTTTGGATTTCCCTGTCTCAGAGTAATCCCCTTTCTTCCTTTTTGCATGTTATAGAACCACCATATTTTGTGGAAAAACCCCAATCTCAAGAGGTTGTGCCTAATGCTAGGGTTCAGTTCAAAGCGCTGGTGAAAGGGTCTACTCCTCTGCAGATAAAGTGGTTTAAAGACAGCCAGGAGCTCCTGTCTGGAGCCAATCGATCTGTCTGGAAGGATGACACATCGAGTGTACTGGAGCTCTTCTCAACTAGAATGTCTGATTCTGGGAACTACACTTGTCAGATAAGCAATGATGTGGGGACTGCAACTTGCAAAGCAACTCTGTTTGTAAAAGGTGTGCAACCCAATCTCCTCATTTTTTTAGTTCTGATTTTTCTGTGCAATTTTGGTGGGAGGGGGAGGAAACCTTTTTATTTCTTTAAATTCTATATTTTATTCCCACTTTAAATATTAAAAGCCTCAACTTCTCTGTCCATCTTCTAGAGCCCCCCAGATTTATTCAGATGCCAACTTCTGTAGTTGCTTTGCGTGAAGGACAGTCCACCACTTTCGAGTGCCAGGTAGTAGGCACACCAGAGATCCATATTACATGGTACCTGGATGGGAATGAAGTGACTGACCAGGCTAAGTACGGCATCTCCTTCATAGATGGATTAGCCACTTTGAAAGTCACTCAAGCCAGAGTGGCAGACAGTGGGATTTATGTTTGTGAAGCCCACAATGATGCAGGTAGTGAGAGCTGCAGCGTTGAGCTGAAAGTAAAAGGTTGGTTTTGAACATCTTTTCATCTATGTCACATATCTGGGATGAAGAAGTAGGAGATACTTCTTCTCCCCTTAAAACTGTTTAACGTTACTATCTACTAAAGGTTGCTATCATTGTTCTTTATAGAGCCTCCAACCTTTGTTCGGGAGTTGAGTCCCACCAAGGTAGTGAAGGGCTCAGAGGCCACACTAGAGTGTGAGGTGACTGGTACTCCTCCATTTGAGGTGAAGTGGCTGAAGAACAATAAGGAGATGTTCAGCAGCAAGAAATACGCCATCTCCACCAAAGAATCAGTATTTACTCTTAATGTGACTAACTGTGATGTCTCAGATGTTGGTGAATATCAGTGTATTATATCAAATGAAGGTGGGAGCTGTTCTTGCAGCACAAGGCTCAGCTTGAAAGGTCAGTCCTCTAGGAATCATACCTCAAACATTATATCCCCTAACTAAACTGTAGTGACTAGGATTACTTTATATAATCTCTTTCCCCTCTTCCCTTTCCATGACTTCTCTTCCAAACAAAACTTACACAACAGAACCACCGTCCTTCGTCAAGAAGCTGGAGAATGTCACTAGCATTTTGAAAGGTGATGCGTTCTTCCAGTGTGTCATAGCAGGTGCTCAACCCTTATCTGTGTCATGGATAAAAGATGAGAAAATACTAGAAGACGATGAGCACCACCATATTACTTTTGAGAACAACGTGGCCACACTGAAGCTTGTTAATGTTGACCTCAGCCACAGAGGGAGATACACCTGTCAGGCAAAGAATGAATCTGGCTTGGAGAAGTGTTTTGCTTTGCTTTTTGTACAAGGTGTGTACAAGGTGTGACCCCGACGAGTATTTGAAAGTTAGTCCCCTATCTACATAGCTAACTGTCATTTTTATACTCTTTATACCTCAGAGCCTGCACAGATCATAGAAAAGGCTAAATCACTTAAAGTTACTGAAAGAGACCCCGTGACTTTGGAGTGTACTGTGGCTGGGACACCAGAGCTCCGAATAAGATGGTACAAAGATGGCAAACAGCTCCTGCCTAGTAGATACTACACAATGACCTTTGAAAACAATGTGGCCAGTTTCAGGATTGAACCTGTATCAAAGGAAGATAGTGGTACATACAGTTTTAAGGTTGAAAATGACTTTGGAAGTAGCACCTGTGAAGCTGTTCTGACTGTGCTAGGTTTGTATTGACATATGGGAAATTTGCCATTCCAGCAAGGGAATGAAAAAAAAAGATAAATTCTGTGAAAGATAAGCAAGAAGTTAACCAGCATGTTTTTGCCATTTTTTTTTTTGTTGGGCAGATCAATCAATTCCTCCTGTATTTATCAAAAAGCTAACCAAAAAGGATACCGTTCTGGGATCTTCTATCCAAATGGAGTGCAAAGTCTCTGGGTCACTCCCCATTATGGCAAAATGGTTTAAGGATGGAAAAGAGATAACTGACAGTGCAAAATATAGAAGTCTGTGCCATGAGAACACTGTGTCACTTGAGATTGCTAATCTAGAGCTGGCAGACAGTGCAAATTACACGTGCAGTGTCTCTAATGTTGCTGGAAACGATTTTTGCAGTGCTGTCCTGACTGTGAAAGGTTTGAAACTCTTTTAATACTTCTTATTTATGGTAGATGCTGGAAAAATACCTTAAATCTTGTCCTAACATAACACTCTTATACATCTTAATACTAAAAACTTGGTCTCCATGCTTGCCTCACTAATTTTCTTCATTCTTAGACATTTCTGATATAACCGAATATTTGTTTTTCTTAAAAACTCCAGAGCCACCAAGCTTCTTAGTAAAACCTGAAAGCCAACAAGCCATTCCAGATTCCACAGTGGAGTTTAAGGCCACACTAAAAGGAACACCACCCTTTACAGTAAAGTGGTTCAAAGAAGATTTAGAACTTGTATCTGGTCCAACTTGTTTCATTGGGATTGAAGGTTCAACCGGGTTCTTAACCCTCTATTCAGTGGATACTTCTAGGAGTGGGCACTACACTTGCCACGTTTCAAATGACGTTGGCAGTGACTCTTGCACTACAACATTGATGGTAACAGGTGTGCACTCTTTCTTGATGTCTTGCAGTCTTTTTTTCTCTTTCTTCTCTTTCCTTTTTGTCAAACCAACCCTGGTGATCTTTGATATGCTGCCAAGTAAATTCCCTATCTTGTGCTTGCAACCCATAGTTGTTTGGCTCTTTTCCCCCATATTTTCTTTCCTGTGTCAATTCGTACCTTCCTGACCCTGCTTTTTTGGTTTTTTTAGAACCACCCAAATTTGCTAAGAAGCTAGAGGCGGCAAAAGTAGTCAAGCAGGGTGACTCAACCCGGCTTGAGTGCAAAGTAAGTGGATCTCCAGAGATGAAAGTAGTGTGGTTCAGAAATGACCATGAAATTGTTGCCAGTGAAAAATTCCGGATGTCTTTCATTGACTCTGTGGCTGTGCTTGAAATGAATCACCTCAGTACTGATGAGAGCGGTGACTACATCTGTGAAGCTCACAACCCTGCCGGCAAGGCCAGCTGTAGCACCAAAGTCACAGTGAAAGGTTAGCTGTTCTCTTGTTCTCTGACTGCATTGTATTTTTCCCCTGGTGGTTGTACCCCTTGAAAATCCGCAGGAACATGAGTTTAATTTCTTATTTCAGGACTGCACTTTTCTTCATGTCATATTTGTTTTTTGATGCCCCTCATCCTATTTGCCACTGCCTGAACAGGGATGATGTTCTTAATGCAGAAGGGTTCTAAGCTAGTTTTTCCCTGGTTCTACATTTTTGCATATCTGAGACAGATCATAGTGGGGATTGCTATATAAAGGAGCTGAAATATGAAGAAAAAGAACAGAGATAAACTGGCTATTGTCAGTTTTATACAGTGTATGGGAGATTACTACCAGCTAAATGAGACCTGTACCCTCTCTGCCAAGGGCCACCCTTCTGTTTATCTTTTATACAGAGGAGCTTAGGGCTCTGAATGCTCACCTGTGGGCAAGTTAGTGTCATAATGCGTCCAGAAAATGAGGGAAGCCCTTACCCATTCTGAAGATATTCTCAGCATTGTTTAGAAGCTGGTATCAGTAAACTGTTTGTTGGCCAAATAGCTCTAGACTCCTTTCTAAAAATGTTCCTCTCTTCCCTTGTTAGAACCTCCTGTCTTTAGCAGGAAGCCCTCTCCAGTAGACATTGTCAAAGGATCTGAGGTTAGCCTGGAATGTGAGATTTCAGGAACACCTCCATTTGACGTTGCCTGGTACAAAGACAGGAGACAGATCCGCAGTAGTAAGAAGTACAAGGTTACAGCCAAAAACTACCAGACAAGTGTTCGCATTCTTAATGTTGAAGCTGCAGATGTTGGTGAATATCAGTGCAAAGCACAGAACGATGTAGGAAGCGACACTTGTTCTTGCACTGTGAAGCTGAAAGGTAAAGTACTGGTACACGTGCCTTCTGCAGTGCTCCCAAGGGTGCTCCACTGCTCTTCTTTAAGTAAACACTGTGAGTATTTACTCTAACTGCGTATTTCTTCTTCAGAACCACCAAAATTCTTGACTAAAATAAACAGCATGACTGTTGTTGTTGGTGAACCAGTAGAGTTACAAGCAAGAGTGGAGGGCTCCCAGCCAATTTCTGTACAGTGGCTTAAAGACAAGGAGGAAATTATTAGAGAAAGTGAAAACACGAAGATCACATTTATGGAAAATATTGCAACTTTACAATTTGTGCACACGGAGACAAGCAATGCTGGAAAATACACCTGTCAGATCAGAAATGATGCTGGAAGTCGCGAGTGTATGGCTACCTTAATTATTCTAGGTTGGTAAAAAGCACAAATTCGTGAATTTTGTTTTTTTTTTAAAAGGTAGAAACTTGGCTATTTAGTGTTAACTGTATACTCTGCTGCTGCCTCTAGGTTCAAAACCATCAAAAGAGAGAATCATTCTCTCCCCAAGAAGCAGCAGTCAGGTTTTGTATTTCCAGTTGTTCAGGGATAGGGATAAAAGGAACCACTCATGCCTTCTTGGAGAGGCAGTTGCATTTTTCTCTTCGGAGACTAAAAGATTTATACTTCATTTTTTAGAGCATCTGAAATTACCAGTTTGGGGTAGAAGAAGGGATGGAAAAAAACCAACTGAAAAAATTCTGCTCTCAGACAAACTGAAATTTCCTTATTATCAAACGTGAAAACTCCAGCTTATAGTGCTATAATGCTTATAGCTAGTACTAATCAAACCCTGTTTTCACCATGTACATTACCCATCTCTCCTTACAGAGCCTGCAGTCATTGTAGAGAAAGCAGAACCAATGAGAGTTACTGTAGGAGATGCCTGTACTTTGGAGTGCAAAGTAGCAGGTACACCACAGCTTTCCATTGGGTGGTTCAAGGACGGCAAAGAGCTGACCAGCAGCCAAAAATACAAAATTACTTTCCTCAATAACATATCTACACTTAAAATTATGGATGCGGAAAAGGAAGATGGTGGACTGTACACTTTTGCAGTGCAAAATGACGTGGGGAAAAGCAGTTGCACGGCATCGGTTGATGTTTTAGGTTGGTTGGGTATCTTGACTTCTATCTTTTACAAAAGCTTCTGTTTGGTCATGATCTTTGTCCTTTCTTCATGCCTTTCCTCATTTTCTCTCTAACCTTGGATTTATTATGTTTTCTTATGCAGATCGAATCATTCCTCCTTCTTTCACAAGAAAACTAAAGGACACCCCTTGTGTTCTGGGTTCGTCAGCACTGCTGGAATGTAAAGTGTCAGGTTCACCTCCTATTTCTGTTGCCTGGTTCCAAAATGGACTTAAGTTAGTCAGTGGAGAAAAACATCAAATCTCCTTTTCAGATAACCTATGTATTTTAGAAGTTAATTCACTGAGCAACTCAGATACTGGAACTTACACCTGCAAAGCTACCAACGTAGCTGGTTCAGATGAATGCAGTGCTGTATTGACCGTACAAGGTCAGTATATGATGGTCAGGAAGCTCTCTGAGCTGTTCTTTTCTCTTTCTCTCTTGAAATTGCCTGCGGTCTCTTGTAAATATTCTTGGGGGAAATTATCAACTAAAAAAATAAAGATTTTACTCTTTGTCTTCAATAGTGTGTGGAAATACCAGAGTTATGCTGCAGCAACCTGTCTTAATCTCTCTTTTTCTCTTGTGTCTTTAGAGCCACCTTCTTTTGAGAGGACACCACAGCCTCTGGATGTATTGCCAGGCACAAGCATCACTTTCACATGTGTTGTCAGAGGAACCCCTCCTTTTAAGGTCAACTGGTTTAGAGGGGCCAATGAGCTTGTGCCAGGGGACAAATGCAGTATCTACTTGGAGGAGTCCGTTGTGGAGCTTGAGTTATTTGATGTAACTCCTCCCCAAAGTGGAGAGTATACTTGTCTAGTGACTAATGATGCTGGCAGGGCAAATTGTACAACACACCTTACAGTAAAAGGTTTGTAAAGATGGATCTCTCTATTTACCTTAAAATATTGTTTCCTTCTCTCTGTTTTGCATGTTGTGTTCAACATTTGTGACTTCTTACCTTTCATTAGAGCCAGCTGTCTTTGTGAAGAAACTGAGTGATCAGTATGTGGAACCTGGCAAGCCCATCATCCTGGAGGGCACTTACACAGGCAGCCTGCCCATCTCTGTGACATGGAAGAAGAATGGCCACACCATCACACAGTCTCAGAAGTGTAGCATCACCACCACAGAGAAATCCTGCATCCTGGAAATACTTGACAGCAGCAAAGAAGATTCAGGAGAATACACTTGCCATGTTGAAAATGAGGCAGGAAGAGATGTTTGTGAGGCTGTAGTCTCTACCCTAGGTGTGTGCTCCCTTTGCTTCTTTTTCTTGCCTCTTTTTCAAGTGTATGCTTTCCAAGGCCTGGCACTACAATGACCCTATCTAATTGCTTCTCTTTTTTAGAACCTCCCTATTTTGTTACACACTTGGAACCTCTTGAGGTGTCGGTTGGGGATTATACAACATTGCAATGTTGCGTTGCTGGAACACCAGAAATTACGGTGTCTTGGTACAAAGGTGACACAAAACTCAGGTCTACTCCTGAGCACAAAGTGTTTTTTAAAGACAATGTTGCTACACTTATTTTCAACAAAGTGGTTAGCAACGACAGTGGAGAATATATCTGCAAGGCAGAAAACAGTGTAGGAACTGCATCTACAAAGGCTCTCTTAACGGTTCAAGGTGATGATTTTATATTAGCTTGATAAAATTCTTTTTCTCTCACAAAACTGTAAAAAAAATTGCTTACTGTGGAGTATTTATTCTTTACTTACTTTCTTCCAGAGCGAAAACGACCACCTTCCTTTGCAAGAAAGTTAAAGGACATCGAGCACCCTGCTGGTTTACCCCTTAAATTCATGTGTCGGCTCAATGGCTCAGAGCCCATTACTGTTACTTGGCACAAAGATGGGTTGCCACTGAGTGATGACCACAATGTGCACACATCCTTTGTAGATAATGTTGCAGTGCTGCAACTGGCGCGAACCGAGATGAATCATACTGGGCAGTACTCCTGCACAGCCACCAATTCTGTGGGCACTGCCACCTCAAGTGCTAGGCTCACAGTGGCAGGTGTGTTGACTTACAAAATTTTTGCCTCACAATTTGGATCATAGACTCCTCTCTCTCATTTCATGCATGCAATGGTATCTGTGTGTTGGATTAACTTTTTTGTGAGGTGTATTACATGGTTTTCTTGTGCTTCTAGAACCCAAGCAAGCACCTGTCTTTGACATCAAACCAGAATCTATTGATGTGCCTTTTGGAGAAAGTGCTGACTTTGAATGTCATGTTACGGGTGCCCAGCCAATGCACGTAACCTGGTCCAAGGATGGTCGGGAGATTCGAACTGGAGGAAACTTCAATATTACATTCGTAGGCAACACAGCTCACCTTCGAGTGCTCAGAGTGGGTAAAGGAGACTCTGGCCAATATACTTGCCAAGCTAGTAATGAAGTTGGGAAAGACTTTTGCTCAGCCCAACTCAGTGTCAAAGGTATTAAGATTAAATCACCTTTGTTTGTGCGTTTTTTCTTTCTTGGGTAAAGAGACTTTTTTGCCTCATCTTCTACCATTTCTAGTTCAGAAATATATAGAAAGTAGCTTTCCAGATAGCAGACATAAACCATGAAGTGACCTTGTCCCATCATAATATGTAACAGTAGAAACCTTTTGTGCCTGCAAAACCTCTCGCTTTGTGAACCTGTTTGTAGGGAGAACTGCACTCACACTGCTTTTCACTTTATGGTTAAGTTACAGTCTTTGTGGTATTAATTCATTGTAATCACTATATGGAAAACAGTGATAAGTAAATACAGTATCTTGCAGTTGTTCACCAGCAAACTCTTTTGACTTTGCTAAAGATTTCAATTGGAGTTCTGAATTGTTGATTTAATCTATTTAATTTCTTCATGCAGAAATATACTTTAAATATGTGTAAGCAAGTGAAACTATCCCTACCGTGTTTCTGTTGCTCCTGAGGATGAAAGGCTTGTCAAATCTTTCAGGCTGGCCTGGGAACCCTATTACCCCTCAAAGATAACAGCAAAATTTTCTTTGGATGGAGCAACCATCCTTTTTATGTTTTCTATAGCTTCATCTGTCTGATGCAGCAGGATCCAAAGTTGGCAGAACATAGTTTCAGTTGTTGTCTTTGCCTTCTTTTTTCCATTTTCTGTCTTTCCTTGAGAGGAAATTCTGGTAGGGATGCAGCCATCTGCTGTAGCAATCTTACTTTACTGTTCCACAGTACTCTTGTGCCTCCCAGAACTCTTGCTCAGCGCTGTAGATTTCACATAGCAAACAGGTATACTGTCATTCTCTACATATTTATTCTGTTCTGCAGAACCTCCCAAGTTCATCAAGAAGCCTGAAGCTTTGCGGTTCGTGAAGCAGGGGGACACAGTCCAACTTGAATGTAAAATCAGTGGCACACCAGAGATCAGAATCGTGTGGTATAAAAATGATCAGGCACTCCAGGCGAGCAACAGGCTCCACATGTCCTTTGTAGACTCCGTGGCGATGCTAACCATCCTGGGTGCCAACACTGAAGATGCCGGAGATTACATATGTGAAGCCCATAACTCTGCAGGCACAGCCAGCTGCAGCACTTCAGTCACAGTCAAAGGTTAGCAGCATGGCTTCATGCACAGCCAGAATCCCTGGCTGCCAGTCCCTGCTCCCAGCTGCACGTCCCTTGGACAGGGAGTTGCTGCTGGAGAAGTTGATGGCTGCTGGGACAGTGTCTCTCCATCTGGTCTCACACTGAAATGCTGCTGTGTTTATACAGTGGAGATCAGGCAGGAAATTGTGGTAGGTGTTGGATACTGTGCAGCCATTCCCTTGTCTCTCCATTTAAGTCAGTTGAAGGCTGAACAAGGCAGGCTTTTCAAGTCACAAGGACTAGATGGAACACTAGCCATGATGAGGGAGCTGGAAATACTTTTCAGCCATCCCTCTGCCTCCTCTTTATACACAGTGATCCTGACAGGAATAAAATTTAAGACGGAAGAGGAGGCTGTGTAGCTCAGTCTCACTGGTTGTAGCTTTCATGACTGGAAAGAGTGGGGTTTAAATCTGGAATGTGATCCTGCAGAGCAGGGAGAGTGGCTTTTGGGGAGGGACACCAAGCACTGACTCCAAACAGGTGCAGAAGTGTCACATTTTCTGCCCTTTGGACTGCTGGGATTTTTTAGAGGTCAGGCCACATATTTAAAAGTTAAATATGTGTTTACAGGAATAAATGTAGGCTCCCTTCCTGCATATGTTGCCTCCTGCTACTCTTCAGAAACCCACCTAGAGAACCAGGCTCACACATTATGATGTGATTCTCTTTTTATAGAACCACCTGTTTTCAGCAAAGTGCCAAGCCCTGTGGACACTCTTAAAGGCTCAGATGTTATCCTCCAGTGTGAGATAGCAGGGACCCCACCCTTTGAGGTGGCTTGGTTCAAGGATCGAAGGCAGGTCAGGAGCAGCAAGAAATTCAAGGTGACAGCAAAGCACTCCATTGCCAGTCTTCATATTCTCAATCTGGAATCTCAAGATACTGGAGAATATCAATGCAAAGCTATGAATGAGGTGGGAAGCGACACGTGCACTTGCCCAGTGAAATTCAAAGGTTTGTATGCTAGAGGGTAAACAACACCACTGCCCTCTTTTCTTGATTTTCTTGCTGTCCCTCTTTCAAGCAAGCATGTATGATTAACTGTCCTCTGCCTCCTTGTTTTCACCATCAGAACCCCCACGGTTTGCCAAGAAGCTGAGTGACACTGCAATCTTCATTGGGGAGCCAACAGCTCTGCAGGCAGTGGTGGAGGGATCCCCACCAATTTCTGTTGTCTGGCTCAAGGATAAGGGTGAAGTTATTAGGGAGAGTGAAAATGTTCAAATGTGGTTTATGGACAACATAGCAACTCTTGAGATTGCCAGTGCAGAGGGAGCTGATGTTGGGAAGTACATCTGTCAAATCAAAAATGATGCTGGCATGCGGGAGTGCTCTGCCTTTTTACAGGTCCTAGGTGGGTATAGCCTACTTCACAGGTACTATATCTTACAGCTTGCAAAATTGACTTTGTTCTCTGCTTATATCCTCTGCTACCTAGTTTGAGGGTAGATTTCCTGATGACACACAGATCTTCCTATTTCAGAACCAGCAGCCATCTTAGAGAAGACCGAGCCGATTACAGTAATGGCTGGTAATCCTTTTACCCTGGAGTGCAAAGTAGGAGGAACACCTGAACTTATCACCAAGTGGTACAAAGATGGCAGAGAACTAAGGAGTGACCGCAAATACCAAATTACCTTTTCCAACAATATATCCACTTTGAAAGTCTATTCTGCAGACAGGGGAGACAGGGGCTTATATACTTTTGAGGTGCACAATGAAGTGGGGGAAAGCAGCTGCACTTCTTCAGTTGATGTTTCAGGTCAGCCTTATATCTTTGTTGTTCACGTTTGTCTTTAAAGGAAGCTTTTATTTTCCCCCATTTTCTTTCCACTAAAAAACCCACAAAACGAACCTTTCTCTTCCTGTTCTTCTGCCCTTTCCTACTTAGATCGTCTTGTTCCTCCTTCATTCTCAAGAAAATTAAAGGAAACAAATGGGGTGCTGGGATCCTCAGTGGTGCTGGAGTGCAAAGTGTCTGGCACATCCCCCATATCTGTGTCCTGGTTTCAAGATGGGAATGAGATTGTTAGTGGAGAAAAATACGAAATCTCATTCTTGGATAATGTTTGTGCTTTGAAGCTGAATGCTCTGGATGTTACAGATACAGGGACATATACCTGTGTGGCAGCCAATGTGGCTGGATCTGATGAATGCAGTGCCTTCTTGACTGTGCAAGGTCAGTGCAAGGATACTACAGTACTTTCACCAAAATTTTTCTTCCCTCTTCTCTTTCTTCCCTCTGCTTTGCCGTGTTTTCTTTTTCAGGGTTTTTTTGTTTTTTGGTTTTTTTTTTCCTGTGGTTTCTTTTTTCTTGACTCAAACCTGTTCCAGTTTTCCTCCCCACAGAGACTCTCCTATTAACATCTTTTTCCCTCTTTCACTTCTTTGCATGATCTTTAGAACCACCTTCTTTTGTGAAGACACCCGATCCCCAGGAAGTTTTACCTGGATCAAGTGTAACATTTACCAGCTACATCAAGGGTAGTGCTCCCTTCAAAGTGACCTGGTTTCGAGGCATCAGGGAGCTGGTGCCGGACAGCAACTGCTCCATCTCTTTCAATGAGTCTATGGCACAGCTGCAGCTGTACAACGTGGAGCCAGGCCACAGCGGGGACTATGCCTGTGTGGTCACAAATGATGCTGGCAGTGCCTCATGTACAACCCAGCTCTTTGTTAAAGGTGTGTTTGAGTGTGTGCATGAATGCACAATTATCTTCATTCATGCTCTGCCTGCAGCTCTTCCACTTCTGTCCCTCTCACTATTGATTTATACCTCCTCACAGAGCCTGCAGTCTTTGTCAAAAAACTAAGTGATTTCAGTGTGGAGCAGGGGAAGTCCATTGTGCTGGAAAGCAGCTACACAGGCACCCCTCCCATCTCTGTCACCTGGAAAAGAAATGGCATGCCCATTGCGCAGTCCCAACGCTGCAGTGTTACAACTACTGAAAAATCTGGCATTCTTGAAATCTTCAACAGCATGAAGAATGATGAAGGCGAATACACCTGTGAGGTGGCAAATGAGGCGGGTGGGGATGTTTGCCACAGCCTTGTATCCATCTTAGGTATGCCTCAACCCTGATTCCCCTAAGGCACCCACCCCAGTGATGCTCTGTCTCTGCTCACCATGCTCTCTCCTTCCCTAGAACCGCCCTATTTTGTCACGCACCTGGACCGTGTGGAGGTGAAGGTTGGCGAACCCTTGATCTTAAAATGCCAGATTGGTGGTTCACCAGAAATCAAAGTGTCCTGGTATAAAGATGACACCAAGCTCAGATCAACACAAGCTTACAAAATGCACTTCAAGAACAATGTAGCAACCCTGGCATTCTCCACTGTAGAGGATAGCAACATTGGAGAATACGTCTGCAAAGCAGAAAATAGCGTCGGCTTTGCCACCTCCACAGCTTTGCTTGTTGTTAAAGGTGATGGGCCAAGGGCCACTCTTTTCTGGGGTAGTTTGTAGGGACTCTTTTTTATCTACAGGAAGGGGTTCTTATTAATTTCAAAGTTAATTAATTCTAGGTTGACAGGATGGCTTCCTACTGATCGTGGTGATTATTATTGTTTTACAGAACGTCAACTTCCACCTACATTCACCAGAAAACTAAAAGATATTCAGGAGGTGGTTGGAGCCCCAGTGACATTTGACTGCCGTATAAATGGCTCAGAGCCTATCCAGGTGTCTTGGTACAAGGATGGGGTTCTCTTAAGCGACAGTGATAACATGCAATCAGCCTTCTTAAATAATGTTGCGACTCTCCAAATCTTGCAAACTAGTATGGCTTACTGTGGCCAATATACTTGCTCAGCCCAAAACGCTCTGGGGACTGCATCTTCCAGTGCCAAACTTCTCCTCACAGGTTTGTAGCTCACACTTTCATGAAGAGTTTTGTATGTCTTTGCTCTTTTATTTCCCCACACCTTTTCACACTCTACCCTTTGTATGGTGGCAAGGGACGATGGACATGGAGTGGTGAGGAGGGCTTGGTGTTGAGCTCTGCCATGCTTTCCTCTTTGCAGAACAACTACAACCTCCCTTCTTTGACATCAAACCAGTATCTATCGATGTGGCACTAGGGGAAAGTGCAAGCTTTAAGTGCCATGTGACTGGTTCTGCTCCCATGAGAATTACTTGGACCAGAGACAACAGAGAGATTCGTCCTGGTGGCAACTACAAAATGACACTGGTGGAAAACACGGCCAGCTTGACAGTCCTAAAAGTTGGTAAAGGGGATGCTGGACTTTACACATGTACTGCCAGCAACAGTGTTGGAAAGGATGCGTGCTCAGCTCAGCTGGCTGTACAAGGTATTGCTATGGGCTTTAGTGTTCATAAGGCTTTTCTTTGCAAGGCACACCTGGAGGGCACAGTCCCAACTGCAGATGTGCAATTAACAACTTTCACAAGAGGCTACACTAAGATGGCCTATCTCACTTAAATATTGTTGTACTACTTAAATACTTATTCATCTTTCTTCTGATCTGGTATAGTGCGTGATTTTTCTTATCAAAGGGATTCTTCCATTGAAATGTGAACTCTTAGTACCCTGTTGCGTCTTTATGAATGGTCACGTTGGCCAGCAAAATCTAGCTTTCTGAAGTCTTTCTCCAGCAGTGACATTCACTAGGTTGCCCATGGGAGGGAAAGAAGCTGAGAGAAACTCAGCTCATTTATGAGGCTTAAAAGTATTTGTACTGGGTGTGCAGCTCCTGCAAATAGTTTTGCTCTGTCACAGACTGAGAACATTGAAAATTGCTGTTCTAGACAGCAAAACTGGAGGATCTGAGAGCAGACTTGGTAACAAATATCCGTTACACCAACACTTCATTTCTCCATGTAGCGTGTGGATCTAAAAGTGAAATCTAAATTTATTACTGGATCAGATTGTCTTGGTACGAGTGCAATTTAGTGCAATTTCCTCAAAGTAGGTGGGAACTATTTATAGCTGTTCCGGATATATTTTTCTTACTGATTTTGTAAAAGAAGAAATGTAAAATACACTACTGAGACTATGCTTGAGGTCAAATGTGCCTCTTAGTTTAGCACTTTCTTTCCCTTTTTTTTTTTTATTTTTCCTCTGTATGAATTTGGGGAAAAATATTTTGAGAGTAAATCCTTCTACTCTCTAGGACAAATAACACAGGAAGCTGAACTACCAGTAGCAAGATTTTGTATTAATTGCTTGACAAATGTTTTATATATATCGAGTATATTCTAGCCATAGGGATTTTTCTTAGTGGGGGTAGGAAGAGTGTATAAGACTGAACTACCTGAATTCAGTAAGAGGGATGCTGTATTATGTGGCTTAATTTACAGAAGATTGTAGTAAGAAATGTCATCTCTTTAAAAGATCCAAACCTTCTTTCCATTGCAATCACAATTCTGTTTATTGTTAATTATAACATTGCTAATAGGTTTATTTGACCAGAGTTACCATTCCTAAAATGATCCCAACTGACCTTGTTTATTTTCTTACCCTTCAAATCTTTATTCATAAAATCCTGGGGTTTTTTTTCAGGATTATTATTTTATTTTTTGATCCTGAATTTACACTGAATTCACATCAGTCCTTTAGAATTTGTACAGTTTCCCCAGGGCTGTTAAATCATTGGTGTTCATTGTTTTCAGCTAATTTCTGTAGAGCTTGGAACGGCAATCTCTTTGTGTGTATGTTTTGCATGTGTTTAATTTGAGCATATGCTGTCTCACTTCTATGGCATGCAACCTTTTGTTTCTAGAATTAAGATCTTTTGTTCAATTGACCTTGAAAACCTTTTGGTTTTTTATTAACTTTCTCACTTTAACATCTAATGTTCCCAATCTGTAGTTTTAACAGTTACTTTATGTTCTAGAAACTACTTTACATTCTAAATATATACCTTGCCAACGTGTATATCCTCATTTTTTGAAAGGAGTGGAATTAGAGTGTAACTACTCAGCTGCTGTTAGTATGCAGGCAGATAATCAACTTCCTCTCACATTGAAATCTGATAGTAAATTGCGAAGGTTCCAAGAGTCCCGATGTTAACAAGCCATTATTTATATTTTTAGAAACTCTAAGGAAGTTTTGTTTCTAACAACACAGGATATTTTGCAATTGTCCCACCGGTTGAAGTAACCCACAATAAAATATATATTCTTCCTACACTTTACAGACAGATGCACAAAGTGGCACTTGATCCTGTTTTGCAGAGAGATTTGTTTGTTGTGCCCACGTTACCATCTCTTTGTTTTACTGGTTATATCTTTGATCCATGAACATTCAGTTTTGTGATTCTAATAATCCATATGGTACTTTTGACACTTTTCATCAAACCTCCAGTCCTTTCCTCTACTTATGGAACAAAATATAACCATCTGGTTTGCTTTTCAGTCACAGGACATTTAACACCAATTTCTGTAATACTAGTCATCTTATAATTCTTAGCATAATTATTTTGAAGCTCTTTTGTTTGCTATGCAAGCTCCTTAACTTTTATTCCCTACACTCAACTTTATGTTTGGCTTTGCATTAAATGTGTGAGAGGTTATAATGCAGAAACATATATTGACTTTATCAGTTATTAATCACATTAAGATATAAAGCAGTTATTCTAATGCTCAGCATAAATGCTTTTACTAATGTTGCTTGTCTGAACAGTTGGATTCTTGCATTTGCATCAGGCATGTTGATTAGTCATGTATTACAAGAGGATATTTCTTAAAGAATAACTAGTGAATATGTACAAGGAAAGGTATTGTGGATCAATAAAGTAAGGAGAAACTAACTGAAATGCATATAGAGGACTTGTTTACTTCTTAGTCTACCAACTTAAAATCATCTAAAAAAATTCATAATCATTGTAAAATCAGATTTGTTTTCATAAGTCCATGAAGTTTACAGTTTTTGTGACTTATCTCCCTGCTTATTCAAAGAATCCGTGTAGTTTAAAGCATCATTTCCCGTTTTTGGCTTTCCAGAACCACCAAGGTTTATTAAGAAACTAGACTCCTCAAAACTTGTGAAACAGCACGATTCCGTTAAGTATGAATGCAAAGTAGGTGGATCTCCAGAAATCAAAGTCACCTGGTACAAAGGTGAAACCGAGATTCATCCCAGTGAAAAATACAGAATGTCCTTTGTGGATTCAGTGGCAGTCATTGAAATGCACAACCTTAGTGTTGAAGATAGCGGTGACTACACTTGTGAAGCTCAGAATCCGGCGGGTAGTGCAAGCACCAGTACTTCACTGAGAGTGAAAGGTCAGAACCCCAGTTCTTTCCTTCCTTTTCCAACTGTAAGAGTCCTCCTTTGTGGAAAAACTCTTAAATCCCACTTTATTTTGTCAGAGAGGCCAAAACCTGTCTGACTAGATGGCAAATCTCTTGCTTGTTTCTGATCTCTGGGGAGGTCTTTCTTATCCATTGTTTATCTTCGCTGTTCAGCATCAGAATGGCTACTTGGATTGTCTGTTCTCTTTAACCTGCTTTGCTTGAATAACATAAACTATAATTCCTTTCTTTTTTTTTTACAGCACCCCCTGTTTTCACCAAGAAACCCCATCCAGTCCAGACCTTGAAAGGGTCTGATATTCATCTGGAATGTGAGCTTCAGGGCACTCCTCCATTCCAGATTTCATGGTATAAAGACAAACGAGAAATTCGGAGCAGCAAGAAGTATAAGGTCATGTCTGAGAACTACTCAGCTAGTATTCACATTCTTAGTGTGGATACTGCAGATGTTGGTGAATATCACTGTAAAGCTGTAAATGATGTGGGAAGTGACACTTGTATTGGCTCTGTAACGCTAAGAGGTTTGTACAAAGATTGGCACCTTCTTGACATTTCTTTATTCCTGTCATTCTCCTCCTACTTTTCCGCTCCTGGCATGTTTTTTTACTGTTAAATATCTTCTCTTAAATAGCACCACCAACATTTGTGAAGAAGCTGAGTGATCTCACTGTCGTAGTTGGGGAGTCAATTGAACTACAGGCTGAAGTAAAAGGATCACAGCCCATTTCTGTTCTGTGGTTAAAAGACAAAGGGGAAATCATTAGAGAAAGTGACAATCTTTGGATCTCCTATTCAGAAAACATTGCAACCATGCAGATTGGAAATGCAGAACCAACCAATGCTGGGAAATATATTTGTCAGATTAAAAATGATGCTGGAGTTCAAGAATGCTTTGCCACGGTGAAAGTGCTAGGTTGGTAACATGAGATAAGAACACGATGTGTTTTAAGAATCTTTAAAATCTGAATGATAATTATAATGATAACAACTATTGCATTGTTGATTTAAAAAAACTTCTGACTTGCATTTCATTGCAGAACCTGCAGTCATTGTAGAGAAACCAGGACCAGTCAAAGTTACAGCTGGAGATTCTTGTACTCTGGAATGCACAGTAGATGGCACACCAGAGCTTACTGCTAGGTGGTTTAAGGATGGTAATGAGCTGGCCACTGACCATAAATATAAAATCAGTTTCTTCAACAAAGTATCTGGGCTTAAGATCCTCAATGCAACACTAGAAGATAGTGGAGAATATACTTTTGAAGTGAAAAACAGTGTTGGTAAAAGCAGCTGCACAGCTTCAGTGCATGTTTCAGGTTAGTTGACTACTCTTTTTGAGTACATATGATCCATTAGTTCTTTTACAAAGCCTTCAGATAGCAAAGTGATTATTATGATTGGCAACCTAAGAGATTCATTACTTTTGTAATCTTAGGAGTACTTGGCATGCTACTTCGACAGACATCAATAATAGATGCCTACCTAATCTCTGAGGGGCAGGAGTTATTGAAAGGACTTGATTTCTTCAGCTTTAATCTACATGTCTTCTTGGACAGCTGATGTAATATTGTTGCTTATGAAAAAGAATAGCAAAAATAAAAGGTGTTCCTCAAAAATTTTGAATGAAAACTCTAGCATATCCTTAACAATCAACTATCTATTTTTCAAATACTTGGATGCATAGCAGTAGAATGCTAATGCAGATACAGCAAAAGAAAGGTCATTCATTTTAGTATGCATGGAGAACTTTCTGCATTTTTAGACCCTGTATGGTAACTTTTAATTTTTTTTTTTAAAAAAATGCAGATCGTATTATACCTCCTTCTTTCACAAGAAAGCTGAAAGAAACATATGGTCAGCTGGGTTCTTCTGCTGTACTGGAGTGCAAAGTTTATGGCTCACCACCTATTCTGGTTTCCTGGTTTCATGATGGACAAGAGATTACCAGTGGAGACAAGTATCAGGCTACCCTTACAGACAATACCTGTTCTCTGAAAGTGAACGGACTTCAAGAATCTGATATGGGAAATTATTTGTGCACAGCTACTAATGTAGCAGGGTCTGATGAATGCAGCGCATTTTTGAGTGTTAGAGGTCAGTATCAATAAAAAGCCAGAGTCAGAGGGCACAAGTTTATTTTCAGAAAAAATGCATTTCTTACTTTGTTGCATATTTCTCATCACTGTGCTCTTGAAAAAGGAGTTCACGTGTACTTCTTCTCTGTTTTATTTGTGTGTTTAGAATCACCATCTTTTGTGAAGAAACCTGAATCACTGGATGTTTTATCTGGGGAAAACATAACCTTTACTAGTATCATAAAAGGTTCCCCTCCATTGGAAGTTAAATGGTTCAGAGGCAGTGTTGAACTAGTACCAGGACACAGATGCAATATCACCTTGCAAGACTCAGTTGCAGAACTGGAGCTGTTTGATGTAAATCCCCTTGAGAGTGGAGATTACACTTGCCAGGTCTCTAATGAGGCAGGAAAAATTTCTTGCATTACACATCTTTTTGTGAAAGGTTTGTCCAGACTACTGCTCCTTATGCCTATAAAGATGATCTTTTGGCTTTATTTAATTTGTTTTCTTCTCATTGTTCATTATAGAACCAGCCAAATTTGTGAAGAAGGTGAATGATTTAAGTGTAGAGAAAGGAAAAACTTTAATCTTGGAATGCACATATACGGGTACTCCACCCATTTCAGTGACATGGAAGAAAAATGGAGTAAACATAATCCACTCTGAAAAGTGTAGCATCACCACTACAGAAACATCTGCCATACTGGAAATCCCTAGCAGCAAACTAGAAGATCAGGGGCAATATTCTTGTCATATTGAAAATGATTCTGGGAAAGATAGTTGTCATGGTGCAATCACAATACTAGGTGCGTCAAAACGCCATCGCTCCAGCGAGTGTTATTTGAACTCTTAATGCTCACTGTGCAGTATCTTTTTATGCTAATGGTGTTTCTTTGTCCTTCAGAACCACCTTACTTTATTACACCCTTGGAGCCAGTGCAGGTGACTGTTGGGGATTCGGCATCCTTACAGTGCCAGGTTGCTGGAACACCAGAAATGATTGTATCATGGTACAAAGGCGATACAAAGCTGAGAGGAACTGCTACTATGAAAATGCACTTTAAGAACCAAATTGCTACTCTGGTTTTCAGCCAGGTAGACAGTAGTGACAGTGGGGAATACATCTGCAAAGTAGAAAACACTGTTGGGGAGGCTGCTTCCTCATCTTTGCTTAGAGTTCAAGGTGAATATTTCAGTTTTAAAAATAAGAATATGGACTATTTTTCTTAAGTATGCTTTACTGTTTTGAAAAATGAAGACTACGTCTTCTTTGTAAAACACTTTACTGTTTCTTGATGTTTAACATACACTTGGCACTGACTTCTACTAACAAAGTAAAGCTACTCAAAAAGTGTCACCACAGCTCTTCTGTAGTGTTACAAGCCTCTGCCTCTTCTTTCCCTACTAAGGATATTTCTTTGACTGTTTCCGCCGTTAGCAGTCCTGAAGATTAAATAGGCTCACTGGGTGTAACTGAGGGCAGAATGGTTATATATTTTCCTGCAATCGTATGCACAAGGCTCTTTTCACATCCGGTTCAAAATAACATTTTTGCATGTCTTCCGAAAGACCTCACTGTACAATACCTGTTTTCTTACAGAGCGTAAACTTCCTCCTTCTTTTACACGAAAATTAAGAGATGTCCATGAAACTGTTGGCTTACCAGTTACATTTGATTGTGGCATTGCTGGTTCAGAACCCATCGAAGTATCTTGGTTTAAAGATGGTGCACGTGTAAAAGAGGACTACAATGTTCACACATCCTTCGTAGATAATGTAGCAACTCTCCAGATTTTGAAGACAGATAGGAGCCTTATTGGGCAATATACCTGCACTGCTACCAATGTTCTTGGGACTGCTTCTTCTAGTGGCAGGCTTATCCTTACAGGTCGGTGGGCTGTGACATATTTAAAATATCTTACAACTAACTTTTGCTTTATATATGAATTTAGTATGGTACAAAAGATGCTTATTTCATGGAGATTTAAAGTAAATCAAGATTTTAAAGTGATGCTTTTTTATTTCTTTCACTCTTCAGAAGGGAAGACTCCTCCGTTCTTTGATATCCCAGTTACACCTGTGGATGGTATTATTGGAGAAAGTGCTGACTTTGAGTGTCATGTTTCTGGAACACAGCCTATTAGAGTCACTTGGGCAAAAGACGACCAAGAGATTAGAACAGGAAGAAACTATCAGATCAGTTATGTAGACAATACAGCCCATTTGACCATCCTGAGAGTTGACAGGGGAGATTCTGGAGTATATACATGCTATGCTAGCAATGAAGTTGGAAAGGACTCTTGCACAGCTCAACTGACTGTTAAAGGTACTGAATATATAATATATTATGTGTACATTTTTCTTCCTTCAATTA
Source organism: Pachyramphus minor (assembly GCA_013397135.1). Classification (NCBI taxonomy): domain Eukaryota; kingdom Metazoa; phylum Chordata; class Aves; order Passeriformes; family Tyrannidae; genus Pachyramphus; species Pachyramphus minor. Next base: position 500,744 of record VYXB01003352.1, on the reverse strand, counting down.
TAAAGGATGTTAGCCTTATTACTGGAAGATAACTTTGAGAAAACTTTTTAGACGTAGCCTAAAGTACCTATGTGGAGATACACACAGGTGTTTTAAGGGAATTAGGAAGGGTCAATAACAACAGTGGGAAGAGAAATGAAATATTTTATTTGGCCTACTTTCTTTATAGGCTCTGGCCTACTTCTTTTTTATAGGCCTTGGCCTATTTCTTTCTTAACAACTTGACAAAACTCTTGGGGTTTTTTAAATGGTGTTTGGCTTAAATCAGTGGAAGAGAATTTTTTTTCAAATAGGAAAATCAACTATGACAGTGACTGTAAAAGCAAGACACCTATTGTTTATCTTAGTATAATATCCCTTTAAAATTATATCCTGTTTAAATGAGAGCAAATCATTTCTCAATGTTCAAATTTTTTATTGAAACATTTTCCTTAGAACTTTTCATCTCAAGTTAGATTCATGGCATTTATTCTTTTTTTTTACAGAACGAAAAACTCCTCCTACTTTTACTAAGAAACTATCTGAAGCTGTAGAAGAAACAGAAGGGAATGAACTTAAACTTGAGGGCCGTGTTTCCGGCTCTCAGCCTTTGACTGTTGCTTGGTATAAAAACAATCAGGAAGTTCGTTCAAGTGCTCACTGTGAAATATCTTTCAAAAACAATACCTTACTTTTGCATATAAAGGTCGTAGAGCAATCAGATGCTGGTTTATATACCTGTAAAGTGTCCAATGAAGCAGGAAGCGTGTTGAGTACATCTTCTGTTGTTATCAGAGGTTGGTTGAAGTCTTATTTTCCTTTACTTCTTGCTTCTCTTTATTTAGCTGCAAATATATAGATTCTCTCTTATGGGCTGGTTATACTTACCTTAACAGCAGTAATTTGTCTTGAGATGGTTGTGATAAAACTTAGTTAAACCACAAAAGCAAGAAATTGTTTTAGTTTTGTCATTTAAAAACCCATTATTTTTCAGGAATAAGCTTCTTTTTCACTATTGCTGATTCAATGTGAATATTGAAATCTTTGTAGCATTTTTGTTTATTTTTTTAATAATTCTCTTTCCATGGAATAACAGGGGTTTTGTGCAATTACATCTAAGTTTAGGCAGGGTTGACAGTCAGCTGTGGCAGCATGACACTTCATCATAATAGTTTTGCAGGAGATTTTCATGGTTTTTTTTCCTTTAAAGATTCTTTTATAGTTTTGCAGCCTAATAATGCTTCAGTTGTTATACTATTTTTTTGCATGTAAAGATTCTTACTGAGTGGATAAAGATATTTCTCTCATGTTAGTATAGGAAACATGCTCTCATGCTCTCTTGATGTTTTTTCCATTTTTTAACATTATGATTGACGTTCTCAGACTTCTTTTTATCCTCCTCCATTCCTTGCCATTGAGTCCTTGAAAATCACATATATTTATCTTTCTCTTGTATTCTTGATCATACTTTCCCAAGTATTCATTCAAACATTTTCATATTCCAGAACCTAAAAAGCCTCCAGTTTTTGACCAACCTCTTCAGTCAGCAGCAGGAGAGGAAGGTGATACGCTCCAGCTTAGCTGTCATGTCCAAGGATCACAGCCAATCCGGATTCAGTGGCTGAAAGCAGGGAGAGAAATAAGAGCTTCAGACAGATGCAACTTCAGCTTTGTTAACGGAGTAGCTCTTCTAGAACTTGCTGCAGTTACCAAATCTGATTCAGGAGAATATGTATGCAAAGCTTCGAATGCAGCTGGCACTGATACTTGCAAAGCTAAAGTGACAGTCAAAGGTATAGTAACATGAAGAAAAACAAGGCATAAAATGGAAATGTCAACAAAAATTCTATCCCATTTTGTTTTCTGTGGAACAAAAAAAGTTAATAATCTCAGTAGTCTTATAACAAAAATTTTTTAATATTTAGTTCTTTGTAAAACTGTACGATCTGGTAGAATAGTGTATTTAACAATAGTTTATATATGAGTAGTGACATAAACAGTGAGAGATCAGTGTCAGATCAGTAGTATATTCTTACAAAAAAGAATTTAGTTTCTAAATCTAAACACCAAATTTAAGCAAAATGAAAGTTAAATGACTGAAATTACTTGGAGATGCATATTTTAGGGAAAGGATCTGAACAGTGGTGTTTATTAAAGAAAAGTACAGAAGGAATTTGAATGAGCACATGGCCTTGGAGGCTAGTCGTTTCCAGACTGTTACAACTCAGACATTTTAACCTTTTGGCTGAAGTTAAATACTGTCCTTCCTAGTAGATCTTGCCTTACCATTGCATAAAAGTCACAGGAGTTAAGTAGTATGTACAAACAGTATCTTTTTCACTACATGGGTAACAACAAGACTAAGAACTACAAAAATGAAAAATAGAATCTAACAGATCACTGATGAAAATATGCAAGCAACTCTTGCAGTGTAATATCGAGAAACAGACTGAAAAGAGAATATCTCACTAAAAACAAATCCATTTTAGAGAACAAGGCATATCCATCTATAAGTTTACAAACATGTAGAGTAAAATTACCTGACTGAAGTTAATGAACCGCTCAATATATGATCCACAATGTTTAGTCTCACCTGTAAAATACAGCTGAAAGTAAAATACAAGTTGATTAAAACAATATTAAAGTATTTTACATTTTTATCACTCGCATAATATTTTGTTCCATATCAGGAATTAAGTAATTTTCTTACAATTCCTTCAGAAGCATCATCACACATGAACATAAACTATTACACGAAACCATCTGTTGTAACTATTGGACTCTGTTTTTTCAGAAAAACCAGCAGCTGCACCAGCAGCTAAGAAAGCAGAAGTGGAAGGCAAACTTTATTTTGTGTCAGAGCCTCAGAGTATCAAAGTCATAGAAAGTAAGAACTCTTTTCAAAACAGTACCTTGTCTTGTATTTGCCTACACCTTTTGTTTGAGATTATGTCCCTCTGTCATAAAGAGGTGGAAAGACTTAGCTTCCTCATTTGCATCTTTCTGCAGAATCTGTTGCAACATTTATGGCAAAAGTTGGAGGAGATCCAATTCCAAATGTTAAATGGATGAAGGGAAAATGGAGGCAACTCAACCAGGGAGGTCGCATTATAATCCAGCAGAGAGGAGACGAAGCCAAACTAGAAATAAAGGACACAATAAAAACTGATTCTGGCATGTACAAATGTGTAGCTTTTAACCAACATGGTGAAATTGAGAGGAGTGTAAACCTACAAGTAGAAGAAAGACAGAAAGAAGTTGTTGAAGGGGATCTCAGGGCAAAACTGAAAAGGTATATTGAGAGTTTTTATAGATTAACTTGCTATCAATACAGAAGAAACTTTTTTCTTGTACATTCCAGAACAATATATAATTTTAAAATATTCATTGAATATGAATAACTGTACTAAAAATAGAAGCACCTGACTAGACTAAACTAAAGGATTCCACTGCACAAGGCAGTTCTAAGCTGATGAAATTTCTGATCAAACAGCTTTCTAGAAATGAAATGCTGTATATTTAACTTATGTTATTGATTTGCATAGCACTCCAACAAAAAAGAAAGAAGACGAAGAGCAACCTATTGACATCTTGGAACTTCTCAAAAATGTAGATCCCAAAGAATATGAGAAATACGCTCGCATGTATGGAATTACAGATTTCCGTGGCCTCCTGCAAGCCTTTGAGTTACTAAAGCAAACTCAAGCAGAAGAAAGCCATAGATTGGTAAGACACAGTGTAACTGCAGCATTGGCTTTCTTAGGGGTAACATGGCTACTTTGAATGGCCTTGGTGTCCATACTCTGAAGTTATGACGTGCGCAGGAATTTCTGGTTCCTCTTCAGTTCTTTTACTGACAGTTATGAGTTTCTTGCATGCTCAAATCCAAGAAGAATAAACAGGCCTTTTGGCTAAGGATGTTCTGTCTTCACAACTTCATTGCAATTGTTAAGATGGGAAGATAGGGAAGATACGCTAGTTACAGCACAGTTACAGAAAATTTGATGTAGCAATTAATTCTATGTTGGATAAACATGACAGCTTGACATTTAGTATCCTTTAATCTTTGAGTATATTCTGCATTTTATAGGAGATTGAACTCACAGAAAAAGCTCAAAGGGAAGATCAGGAGTTTGATGAACTTGTAGCTTTTATTCAGCAACGACTCTCACAAACAGAGGTAATAAGGTTTTGGACTAATTTGTGAAATATTCAAACCTGTAGCAGGAAACTTGAAACTAATTTAAACTAATATTTTTCAGCCTATTACTCTGATCAGAGACATTGAAAATCAAACGGTTTTAGCAGATGAGGATGCTATCTTTGAATGTGAGATTAAAATTAACTATCCAGAAATTAAACTTTCATGGTACAAGGGAACCCAGAAACTGGACTCCAATGACAAATATGAAATTAGAATTGAAGGTGATCGCCACATACTGAGGATTAGGAACTGTCAGCCTGAGGATCAGGGAAATTTCAGAATAGTGTGTGGACCACACATTGCCAGTGCCAGGCTAACTGTGATTGGTAAGTGTACTTTTGAAGTATGTATTTGAATTAATTTGCATTTTATTTATTCCACTCTCTGATCTCTACTTAAAATGTATGTTTTAACATGCTAATAGAACCTGCAGTTGAACGGCACCTTCATGACACTACTTTCAAGGAAGGAAAAACATGCACACTGACTTGTCAGTTCTCTATCCCAAATGCCAAGTCTCAGTGGTATAGAAATGGGAGACCTATTAAGATAGGAGGGAGATATTCGACACAAGTCTCTGACAAAGTACACAAACTCATCATCAAGGATGTTAGAACAGAAGATGAAGGACAGTATACCTGCAAGCTTGACAGTCTAGAAACAACGGCAGATCTGGCCATTGAAGGTTTGTAAATATATAGAATCTCTTTGTTACAACAGTGATAGACAATTTCTGGAGGTTCCGTTAGCAGAACAAATGAAAATAAAAATAATTTCTGAAAGACATGGTCCCAAACTTAGAAATGGACTAAATAACAAGTTTTACTGTCCTTTCTCTTTGAAGAGTATGTGGCATACTTGGGTACATTAGGTTTTTTGACTAAACCTTCATTAATGTTGTCCCCTGGCCTGCAAACAATCTGAGTCATAGCTCAGATAGCTTCTATTTTCTTTGATACTCTTATATTTTCCTCGGGCTTTCTCTCTTTCTTAATTATTCTTTATCTTTAATCTCCTTAATGGCCACTCTTATACAATGTATCTGCACAGCAATCCTGTTATAGTTGTACTCTTATGTCTTCTAATCTTCATTCTTATATATAAGACTTCATAGAAGATGAAATGCCTTTTTCTTACTCGTTCAAGATCTGTGGTTAGTACTTCATTATAATTTAGCTGTTATGATAAAAAAATGAGAAGGAGTTAGCAAAGGTATATATGGCATGATGAGGAATAACAATTGGTGTATTTTTTGTTTCTAAATCCAGCGGAACCAATTCAGTTCACGAAGAGCATACAGAACATTGTTGTGAGTGAACACCAGTCTGCAACCTTTGAGTGCGAGGTGTCCTTTGATGATGCAGTTGTGACATGGTATAAAGGCCCCACTGAACTGAGAGAGAGTCCCAAGTACAGCTTCAGAAGTGAAGGTCGTTGTCATTATATGACTATTCACAATGTTAATGCAGAAGATGAAGGTAAATATGCATGGAAAATCTGTGCTAGTGTCATTGTTTTTTCTGATTTTGTTGCCTGGTTTTGAATGATAAAACCATATAAATACCAACACTCTTGGCTGCTGCAGGTGTATATTCTGTAATTGCTCGTCTTGAACCAAGAGGAGAAGCAAGAAGCACTGCAGAGCTCTATCTGGTAACCAAAGGTTAGCAACTTTTCTAAACAAATTTATGATCATAGCCCTATGCAGATTTGTTTGTTTGAAACATGATTCAGCAAAAAATCAATAGTCCTAAAAGAAATCTAATATTCTTTTGCAGAAATCAAACTGGAGTTGAAGCCACCAGGTAATGTTCATGAGCAAGACTGGCACAAGGTCATGTCCATACTCTGTCACAGATTTAGTGCATTGATCTGCTTTATTTTTCATTTTCAAATCTTTTTTTTCCTTGTTATAGTAAGTAAAACCTATTCCCTGAAAAAATATTCCTCATCCATAGACACGTGGAACTATTTATTCTTATAACTAGGTGCAATGAATACTGTGACATTAACAGGGACTCTATTTTGTACAGTATAGGATGCCACATTCTCTAAAACACCAAAGTTTATTTTTGTTTGAATTACTAAGGAATAGAACAATGAATAGGCACGATGTCCTCTGCACAACTGAAAAAAAATAACCAAGAAGGCAAAATGAGTAGCAATCACGTTATTATATGTAATGATTTTCTTTTTTGAATGTTCCTAAGAACCTACTCCAAATGTTGTAAGAATTATTTAGAAATAAAATGTAACATTATACAGTCTGGCCAGAAAAGGTTAATACAGCTAGTTATGCATTGATTGCCTAGCTTATTCTTGAGGAGCAAGCTACAGTCCTTGTATGTTACACAAAAAAAATTAAAGCACTCTGAGCTATTATTCTTGGGAGGGCATACTGAATTTTTTTATTAGTAGTATTTAATAAGTCAGTTAAACATTTTGATTTTCTAGATGTTCCTGATGCTAAGGTTGCAGTTCCACCTCAAAAACCAGCTGAAGGTAGGGCAATAAATTGTGCTTGTTCTATATCTGCACTGAAGTAGAAGGCCAGTGGCAAGCTCAGAGAAAAATCTTAAACAGCTCAATGATAAGCTCTAGTTAATTGTCCTTGTGCAAATAGAATATGGGCAAGACTTGGCTTGGATAGGCTTCTTTGCTGTGTGGAAGGTGAAAATTCTACACAAGTAGTGGTAGCAATGAAGCCTTTTTGCTTAAAAGGAGTTAGTCCTTCCATCATGTTTTCCTATCAGTCTGTTGTTCATTTGATCTTCCTTTTACTTCCATCTTCTCCTCTGATTATTTTTTATTTTCATCTCTTCTTCTTTTTGGCACAGAAATATCTTTTAAACAAGCTGCCTAAATTAGTGGCCTTTAAAAAGAAAAAAAATCTTTTAGAGCCGTACATGGATTGCACATTTATTGCAAATAGTCTCTCCCTGGGCTCTGGTGTTGGACTGCAGACTACAATCATTATTTATACTTCTTGTTATAGTCACTAGCTTACTATGAACCTTAGAAGCTCAATCTTTTTTGGTTTATTTCCTGGATAATTTGGTAAATATTTGCAGTGGCAGCAGGAGGGGAAAGCTTTCATATTTAGATGTATTACTATCAGCAAAGGTAAGAGAGTGATGGCAGCAAAGAAAATAAAACCGAGAAGGTTCAGGGTTCAAATATGGGTAGAACAGGAATTTCCATTCAAAATATATTTATTCAGCTACTGTAGACTGTGAGAATGAGCACTATGTTTGCTTTTACTCCGTAGCTGCAATAAAATCATATAATCTATTTTTTCAAACCAGAATTTTTTTTCATACTCAACTTTTTTCACATCATACTCAAATTATGTTCTAAATATTTCATTTTTCCTGCAAGCTGCCCCTATTCCTATTCTTCTGCCTCTTGTTCCACCTCCAGAGAAGAAAAAGCCAGGTCAGAATACTTACAGTATTTGAACAGTGTGTACATGTTTCATGATTGTTGGATTTTGGTTTTTTGTTTGTTTTTTTGGGGGGATAGTTTGATTTTTTTTTTTTTTTTACTGTTTTAAAAATAGTAGAATTACCTTGTGGAAACAAAGTGTTTTGTTTTGCAGTACCTTGAATAAAACACAATTGTTTGATTTTTATCTTTATGTTAAAAACACATATTTAAAATCCAAGCAGATTAGGACTGCTTAAAAAATAGTCTGTGAAGGTGAAATAATTTCATTAAGTGTGAACATCCATGCCTTGCGAATTCCAGGCTATGATTTGAATAATCAATTTTATTTTTTTGTAAGTTCCTGAGGTGCTGCCAGAGAAGCCCAAAGAGGTCAAAATAACATCCATGGCAAGGAGAGAAGAGATACATGAAGAAAAGAAGGAAATATATGAAATTCCCAAAGAAACTTATGAAGAATGGGAAGAAGATTATGGTGAAGACCATGATTATTATGTCAAGGAAGAAGGCTATGATGAAGGGGAAGAGGAATGGGAAGAAACTTATGAGAAAAGACAAGTGACTTATGAAGAAAAAAGAATCATACATGAAGAAGGTATTTTAATTATCATAGTATTTTGTTTTTTCTCTTTTCTCATATTTAGTCTGGTGGCATCAATATTTTGAACCAAGCAACATTTTTTAATTATTTTTTTTTTTTGTTACAATAACTGGAACCGTAATATGCTGACAAATTTTAACTGACACTTGATGATAAGCTGAGGACCCTGGTATGGCAAGGTATATATGCAGATAAAAATGGATACATTATATTGTGGTTGTCAATGGACTTTGCAGGTCTTTAAAACCCAATATGAGATAGTAGTTTATAATGATGTGTCATTTTTAGTTGTTTGGATGTTTCTTCTATCATTTTCATGTGTTCTAGATAAATTTGATTTATGTTAAAGTTTCCAAAAAATGCTTTATGTTAGTGGCTATATTGTGAAATTTCTTGCATGACATAACTGTCTTAGGTATTAGTACGCCTCTGGGAACAGAATTTGGCTCTGATGAGAAACCATCAAACTTGGAAATAAGTAAAATATTTTACTGCAAAAATTGGATCTCCAAAACTCTCTGTGTTTTTCAAATTCATAAAATTATAATGTCATAACTAATACCTTCCTGTCTATAGAGCCTGTAGCCAACACATTTTTTATCATTGATTTTATTATTTATCAATAATTTTACTGGTTTTTTTAAGTGGTTGAAGTTCCTAAGAAACCTGTACCTGAGCGAAAACCACCAGCAATTACAGCTGAAAAGAAGGAAAAGAAGGAAGTAACAGTTCAAAGAGGTATGACTTTCCTGCAAAAATAATAAGAACGTGCAGATTAACATCTCTTATGCATCTCCTTCAAGGTGAATGATGCTGATTATTCACATTTCCTTGGGAAGGAGAAAATTCTCTATATCTTGGACAGTAACATGAGCAAGGATCATGGCAATCCTTCCTCTTCTCTCGCCTTATATTCCTAAACTCTCTGCTCAGTGGTGGTTGAAGCAAATTAAGAACTGATGGCAAAATCAAACCGGGCTTCAGTTATCTTTCCTTCTCACTGTTTCTTAGCCCTGGGTGTGGGTGTAACTATTGAGCCTGTAAATGCTGCACATCTGAGAATTGTCCTCCATTTAGATCACTGCTTATCTCTCAGGGGAGGGTGGGCATTGAACAGTGCACAGGATGCACAAACTTTATAACATCCTAAACATGAAAAGAGCCAGTTCTACCTGGTTTGTGTCAGGAAAATAATTTGCAAGATTATTTAAAAAATAAATCTACCTGAATTACTTGCAGTTGTCAAGAAACCTGTTGATGAAAAAGTGGAGATGACCACTCAGAGGGTTGCAGAAGAAAAAGTCAAACGAGCTGAGGGTAACTACTATTTAATTACCTTAATGTCATCTTTACATGAAAGTAGTGGCTATTGTTAGCTGATCTGCATACCCTTTATCAAGGGTATGCAGATCTTTAACAAGGATCTGATCAAAATTTCAGTCTTTGAAAAATCTAATAAAAGCTTCTGCTGAATTCTTTAGAAATAAGATTAAAAGATTTTTAGGGGAAAATACTAAATGCAAATGCTAACTACCAATCCTTTAACAAAGGAAATGAGTGTAAAATTGCACTCACTGTGCAATTTGCGTGAAATAGTGTATCTCACTCTAAGCTGAAAAGGGAAAATTCCCATCTTGCTCAGATTTCCATCTTGACCCATCCACCAGCATATCTTGGTTAATTGTTTGGTTATGAAATAAAGATTTACCCTTATTCTCTCAGCAGCTACTTCCTTTTTTATAGGATTTCCCATTCTGCAGCAACATTCTATCAGCTGCAATTCAATATATGTCAGGAAATGACCTGTGTGCTAAATGCCCTGAGTTACCCAGTCCCTTTTGGATAGTAACAATAAAAAGAAAAATCACATTTCTTTTACTGCTTTGCATGGTTCCAAGATACCTGCCTTAGCTACTGAGTTAGCTTCTTTTTGTCTTGTTCATTGTATTTTCAATATCACTGCTAGATAGCTGTAGACTTGTTTTAATCTCTTTGATAAATATTTGACTGAATAACAAAATTCTAATGCCAACAGTTACCAAGAAAGTTGTACCACCAAAACCTACACCAATGGTCATTGAGGAAAAAGTTATGAAAAAGGAAGGTACAGATCAGCATCTTTCCATTACACTTCACATTTTTTTCTGGTACCCTGTGTGTTTCTGTGCATCTTGTAAATATGTGAGCCTGTGTGTATGTATGTCATCTATTGTGCTAGTCATGCAGTAACTACTCTCAGTGTTTAAAAAAGTATGTGTACCACGCTTTAGTCTTTCATAAAGTCTGTTTATAACATGTTTGTGGCTAGACTTTTGCTTCATGTTTAAACAGCCTACAGAATACTGCAGTGTGATTTAGCTTTTTCTTCATCTATTCTGCCTGCTGGCCTATCCTTACATAATAAGCATAGTTGTGTCCAAGTTACCAAAAATATCTTTGAAGAACTGCCTTTGGAATTCTTTTGATGTACTATTTCCAAAAGCCTGTGCATGCATTTGTTTCAAATATTTGGGTTAAAGGTGTCCGTGTCTGTAGTCTTTAACAAATACTAAACATTATATTTGTGTCCTTGTTTTGTGTTCAGCATTTTAGGATATGAATACTGACTGTCTAAATATGTCTAGTACTTTAATGTGCAATACAGATAAAGATTTGATAAAAACTCACATGCTGACTACCACTAATCTGGATCTAGAATATATAATACTAAAACAAAATCCTATCTTTAAAGTACCGACAGTAGAAACATGGACTGTTTCAGAAGAAAAGATGTCAGTTTCTGTCCACAGAGAAGAAGAATATTCATATGTTACAGGTATGTACAAAACCAAAAATCTGTGCACCCAAATCAAAACCAATCAATCCTACTAGACTTTCTTTTGATCTATTTTTATGTATGGCAAATTACATATTTAGACACATCGTATATCTGTCTTTCAGTATGCCTTGCTTCTTTTTGTTCATTGTGTGATGTAGCCTTAGTTTTCTTTAACTTAATAGATGGCAACATTTCAACTATTTTATCTTAACATTGTTTAAATGCTTTTCTTTGAAGAACCACCAGAGCATGAGAAAACAGTTGAAGAAAGATTCTATGAAGCTGTTTACCCAATTGAAGGTAGATTGATTAAGGATGTGAGGCTAAACAATAAGTTTATTTGTTTGTTTGTTTTAATTTGAATCAAAATTCATTGTGAGATTTGCTGTTGCTTTTCTGGATTAAATTTTTTATGTATTAGCATAAGTGTTTCAGTGACCATTGTGTACTGGACACACATAACATCTTCAAGTTTTTTGGATTTACTGTGGACATTGATATTTCTTATCTCAAAATTTAATATCTTCAAAATTCCTATTGTAGCACAAAGGGAAGTCGAGGAGGAGGAAGAAGTCATTTCTACAGAACTGGAGATCCCTCATGTTGAAGGTGAATAAAGTCTTTGCATCATTGTGCGCCTCGTTTTTCTGAACTTTCACTTTTTTTGTCTGTAATACTGTTTACCGGAGGATAGCATAAAATAACTGAGATTTTTTCATTTTTATGTGGCTCTACTCTCCAAGGTTCAAGCCCTACTGCATTTCTGAATCTTATTATTCTTCAACACTGCTTCAAATAATTCTTTTAATAGCTTTTTTGAGATGAGTATATTGTATCTGTTTGATAAAACAGCATAGTTTTTGATATAGATTGTTTGCTTATACACCGTGTTAAAAGCAGCCTACTATGATTTATCAAGTATTTGAACTGTCTCCTAAATGATCACCACCTATCTCTTTAAAGTGCCTGAGGTACCAAAGAGGCGTGTTCCAGAAGAAAGAAAGCCTGTTCCTGTCCCTAAAATAGAAGCTCCATCAGCGAAAGGTATTTCTACCACCCTTGTAAAAAAAGAAAAAAGCAAAACCCAAACAAATTGTCTTTCATTGTATTATTTTTCATGTTTTCTTGAATATCTTTATGATCTTACTCTCTATGTGTCTTTGGTTTTGTATTACCTCCATATGCATTATTTGATTTTGCATTGTCTCCATTGCACACTTGCACTTTTTCAGTTGTGGTATAACAACTTACAGCTTCAATTTGTCTCAGCTTGAGCCATTCTCTTTCCTAACAGTCTTATGCTTATTGTCTGTATTAGATTGTGTGGCTTTTGGAGACAAGGGTAGGGTGGTTTTACTTCAGAGTCCCGTGAAATGGGATAGTGTAGTGACTTTAACATTGGAGTTTTATGCTGTGTCATAGTGTCTTTCTTGTATAGTCTGTATATGTCCAAAAGGCTGTACATAGTATTGTGTTGATTGCAGTGCTCAGCTCCTCGTCCTGGCACTGTGTTCATGCTATAAAACAATCTTGGATTACTGAAATCTGTATAAGTGTTCTGAGAGCTAAAGATCTCTTACTTTGACAATGTTTTCCAAAGTGCCTGAAGTCCCTAAGAAACCTGTTCCAGAAAAGAAAGTTGCTGTTGCTAAAAAGGAGGTGGCTCCCCCAGCAAAAGGTACAGTATCTTTTGAATGTGAGCTTTAACCAATTGTTATTAACCACCTGCTATTGTTTTGTTTTCCTAACTTTTATTCATTTCTCAACATAAGCATATGATAAATGTAGTCTTTGTGTGTTTTCTTGGATGTCTGTTCTCATCTAAGACATTCAAAAGCCTTAGAAAGATTACTTAAAAGAATTTTAATACCTTTGGACTTTCGGAAAACTAAAAAACCTGTGCCTGAAGAAAAAGTGCATATTCATGTTCCCAAAGGAGAACATCTGCATGCGAAAGATATACATACTAATGGAGTTAGTATATGTTCAACTAATTACCTGTTGAATTTTATTTTCCCATTAGTCTGTATGTAATAATGTTTGTTTTTATGCATAATCCTCTTTTATGTATAATTCTCTTTTTATGTGTAATTCTCTTTTTATGTATAATTCTCTGTGCACATATGAGAGTTTTTAAGGCCAAGTAACATATTTGAGCATCTCTTTCTTCAGTTAAGAATTCAGTCTTAAATAATTTGACAGTCTTTGAGCAACTGGTTTGATTTTATTTTTTTCAAATATATGTGGCTCTTGTCTTATATCTTTCTACGTTAAGTGTATGAATGTGTTATGTCCTATGTCTTGATATTCTTATAAATGGATTCATGAAATCTATAATGCTCCAATAAATCTTTGAAACACAGAATTCAGTTATCTTATATTTTATCCTTTTTAAGTGCCAGAGGTGCCTAAGAAAGCTCCCCCAGAGAAAAAAATTGCTGTTCCAAAAAGAGAGGAAGCTCCAACACCTAAAGGTATACTTAAATAAATAACATTCTTTTTTTATTATCTTAAATATCTTGTTTACATGCAATTTTAGTTTTTATTGTTAAGTGAATCTGGTTTTATTTGTACTTCAGTTACATTAGATATGTATCTTTTGTGTCAGTTTCATGGATAAATGTGCTGTAGATGCAGTTTTAAAGACCAGTTAATTTTAGCTAATAATATTATAATTAATATCTTTGAAGTGCAAGAAGTACCTAAGAAACCAGCTCCAGAAGAAAAAATACCATATGTTGCTAAAATAGAGGCTCCCCCTGCAAAAGGTACAATACAGTTCACCATAATATCATTTATTGTAGTCTTTAGAATATTTGATTTGTCTTAACTTGCTCAACTGTCATGTTTGTAAACAAAACATGTCTGTGTAGTCTTTTTGAACAACACATTTCTCTTACATGATGCATTTACCAGTTCAGAGGTTCTAAAACAAATACTTTTTTTAAGTGCCTGCAGTTCCTAAGAAACCTATCCCTAAAGAGAAAGTATCTCCTGCTGTTCCTAAAAAAATTGAGGCTCCTCCAGCTAAAGGTATGCTTTCCAGTAGAATACAAGAATATGCTGTTTCTCAGCTTCTGTTTATATTTGCTCTATTGTTGTCAGTTGTTGATTTGTGCTTCCCTTGTGATTTCTGCTGTTCTGATTTAGTGACAGTGAATCATTACAGTATGTTGTATATGTTGTGCAATACCTATAAAAATATTCTTTCTAAATACTGAATGTCTGTTATATGTTATGTGCTCAGTACCCTTAAGCAATTCTTTGGAAACTTAGATTTAGCATTTTGCAACATTGCTTTCACAATGGAATTGGAAAAGTATACATTTAATATTATTATCTTTCAAAGTGCCCGAAGTGCAGAAGAAAGCCACTTTTGAAGAAAGAGTACTTATTACAGAAGAAAGAATATCTGTTGCCATTCCAGAGGAAATCCCACTACCTGAAGGTACACTATAAACAGACAAGAGTGAGAAACTTATAGTTTGTCTGCAAGTCTGTTGTTCTAATACCAAGATCAAAATACACAAAATTTTGTGTTAGTTATCTTGTGTGAGTTTTGTGTTGAATGTTTTGCAGACTTGCAGGCAGTTAAGAGCCTCCGAAGTGCCATTTACCATTTCAGTCTTGAATGCCAGGATCCCACCACATTGAGAGGAATGGAAACTCTACCACTGAATACAGTATTCTTCAGACCAGGCTCTCATAAAATTGTAGTGGCAAATATGGATATATGGTTTAGTTTAAACTCCTCTAATTAGGGCTGTAACCATCCATTTGTCATACTCTATACAAAGCTCTCTGTAGCCCTGCAGATAACAATATTGTTTCCCTCTGCAGTGTTAGCTTCTCACCAGCTTTCAGTTCACATTCTCATGCTCAAGAAAGACTGAGATCAGTTGTTTTAAGTTAGCATAATATCTGCTTCAAGGTAACAAATCAGCATTTTGTCTGTTTTTATATCCCATTAATACCTATCCAGTGAAGACAACTTATATTTTCCATTAAAAAGCATAAATGAGTTTTTAGAAGCAAATATGGAAATTCTCTATCTAAAACATGAACTTGCAAATTATATTCCTATGGATATGTGCAGTGTTATTTCTGTTTGTCTCCTGCAAATTAACCTTTTGCCCAGAACAAATTGATGTTTTCCCTGACACAGCCACATTTGTTGATGTGCACATTCCAGGCTTTTCTTTTGGTTCCTGACTTCTTCTCCTCTTATTCCTTTCCTTCTCACTTTTATATTCTTGGATCAGAGAGCAACCTCCAATTTTTTGACTCTTATTTCCTGCACCTCAGCTGTTGTGATGGGGAGGTCTGGGGAGCTGAGGCATTCTGATGAACTGACAATTGACAAGTGTATGGTATTAGAGAGGTAAAACAACACAAATGGACAAAACATGTAATCTAGAGCAAATGGTACATATGTATGTGCACAGCACTTTCTGCACTGTAAGCATATCAGTCATTGTCATATAGAGTTTGTAAGACTTGGTCTTCATATTCTCCATCCATCAATCCCTCCCTCTCTCCATCTATCCATCCACCAAAAATACTAAAATTAATAATTTTCCTTAAAGAACCAACAGTAGAAGAATGGTCTGAAGAAGAAGAGGAGGAAGTATCTATTTCCATTCATAGAGAAGAGGTTTCTGAAGGTATGACAACAATTCAGGAATACTAGGCAAAAGCAAAAAAGTAGTTTTGGTTTTGTACCAAAAAATAATGGGGATTAATATCTACTTTAAGGAAGAATTTACTACTATATAAATACATTTCATAACTTACAAATTTTAATACTAAGAATGTTTACAATTTCTATTACCTTTCTATTACCTGCTTTTGAAAAATGTAGTAGTTAATCCTGCTGTGATATAGGGAAAATAATGAGGAATCTTTTGGATATTGAGATCTATTAGCCCTTGCTTTTGTTTTCAAAAATCCTCTGTTGGAAGTTCCTCTTCCACCAGGTTGCTTGAATGAAGTAAAGGTCCTCTAGAATATCACAGTGCTCTCTGGTTACTCAGAGAGTTTCAACATAAAATAACTGTATTGTTTCCACCTGTAAGTTTACTGGTGGTAACATAATACTGTGAAGGACAGTAACTAACACTGATTGACTCAATTTCTGTTCGAAGTGTCACCAGATAAAGATTTTTCCAGGGACCGCTTTCATCAAGGAGTTTTCTTGGTATTTGGGAGAGAAGCTTTTTCAAAATGGACATATTCCAGCATTAGTGAACTAGTGGACAGAGGAATGGACTGAGCATTTTCGTGTTCCGTGCAAATTCAAGATGAGAGCTCAGCATTTAAGTTGCTTGGAATGTTTCCATTGACCTCAGAGAGAGCAGGATGGCTTTAGTGTGGATTTTGTAATACCACAGGTGTCTATTAGGAATGCACACTGCTTCTCCTTGTCTTATAAGTATTTTGTTGCTTACCAGGGCAATCATAAAGACAGTAAGATATGTCAAGCTCTTAAACTTAAGTATTTTTTATTTTACTCTTTCCAAGTGACTGAAGAAGAGTCTTACTACATAGAGGAGACAGTAACAGTTCCTAAAAGAGAGGAAGCCCCAACCACAAAAGGTAGTTCTTTGCACTACAGCATATTGGTTGTTTCATTACTGTTAACATTATGTTACCACACTATGTTTATGTCCCTTTGTGGCTTTTCTTGTATTAAAGAAATGTGTTCATGTTGCAGTAATACTATGCCTCTAGGTAAAACTATATATTGTAATCTTTTAAAGTGCCTGAGAAGTACAGGAAAGTTGTCCCTGAACCAAAAGTCCCAGCTGCTCCTAAGGAAGCTCCAGGAGTTAAAGGTATAAACGAGTTCCTCAGCTGGGTGATGTATCTTCAAAGGGATTATGTTTGTCTTACTGTCTTGCTTGTACATGTTGGCACAAATAGTGTCTGCTTGCAGTGGTGAATGCTTGTCTCAAATTCCATCTTATACTTTGAAAATTATTGTTTCTTGTACCATGAAATGTATTGTTTGTGCTTACTTGGTAAAACACATTGTGAAGTAGGAGGCAATTTCAAATGTTACACCTTAATATTCTTTCTCATCTTCCTTCTCATCTTGCTCATTTTTTGAAAGTTCCTGAAGTACGTAAGAAAGCAGTTCCAAAAGAGAAAGTGCCTGTCCCTGTGTCTAAAAAAATGGTGGCTCTGCCAGCAAAAGGTATAGCAGTGGTTTGCTCTTGTTGCAAAAAATTGCTTTTTTGCTTTATTCCATTTTTAACATATTTGCATGTTGACAAAAAATATATCTCCCATATCAAATTTCTTCAACATTAAACATGTACTTATATTTGTTTGTCTACTGTGACACTTGTGACCTGTGCTGTCTTGATGAGATTTATTTTACTTCATCTTCTATCTTATGCCTGTTGATGAAATCAATCAAATTTTCTAAAGTTACATAATCTTTTTTAAGAACCTGCAGAAGAACAGGTGCCCACTTTTGAGATAGAAGTTGAAGAACGTCCAGCAACCAAAGGTAAACAGAATATTATGATCATGGAGACTTTTTAGTTTGGCCTAGCAGTATTTGTGTTTAGGCATTTTACTTAAATACAGTTTTGTTTGTTAGTATCCGTAACCTTTGTCTGGATCTCCACTGTCTTTTGACTATTTACTCATTTTCGTGCTATGGCTGTAAAATACCCTCTCCTGCAGTGTCTCATTTTTGTTGCTGTTAAAGTTCACTTCATACTTTCTTTTTAAACAATCAGAATAAGTAGAAAAAACTTATATATATCTGTATTTCAAATATTCCAATAAAATATTCCTACACGTTATTTTTAAGTGACTGAAGTGCACAGGAAAATTATCACAGAAGAAAAAGTTGCAGTTGCTAGAAAGGAGGAGGCTCCACCAAAAAAAGGTATATAATTTTCAGAGTTACACAAGAGAAGTCTTGTTTTGGAGTAGTGGTTTATATATATGTCTAGTTATCTAACATAAACTGTATTGTTCAGTGTTTGCTGTCCTTTTTTTTTACTTGAAGAAATGTCAAGTCTCTAGATTTGTGTTTGGTCATCTGATTATATTCATATACTGCGATTAATTCAGCATCTTTTAAAAAAACCTTTTTTTAAAAAAGTGCCAGTGGTGCCCAAGAAACCTGTGCCAGAAGACAAAGTA
The DNA here is from genome assembly GCA_013397135.1 of Pachyramphus minor. NCBI lineage: Eukaryota > Metazoa > Chordata > Aves > Passeriformes > Tyrannidae > Pachyramphus > Pachyramphus minor. Next base: position 482,537 of record VYXB01003352.1, on the reverse strand, counting down.
CCTGTTCCAATTTCACGGAAAGTGGCAGCTCCACCAGCTAAAGGTATACAAGTCCTTTTGAAAGTAGAGAGGGTTTCTAAATGTTAGGTGTCCATGTGCATCGTACTCACAATCTGCCGGGTTAACCAAATCTGTCTCTCCTGATTTGATTATAAAAGGACCTTTGTCTTCTCCCCTGAAAAGAATGCAGAGGGTGACAGAGAACAGTCAAATACTTGCATTCCTTGCATTTTCTAGCTATTATTTAACTTCATTGATCACTGGGTGCTTGAGTGCCTTGCAAAGCTGAGTGAAGACATTTACTCGGTGAAGAAGTTAAATAAATTTGAACATGTTTAGAGAAAAAATTATCAGTGTTTTACAACATTGTCAATATTCAGTGACAGGTCTCAAAATTACAAATATGTCCTATGTTTCTGTGCTTTTCTTGTGTTTGAAAAGTGATTTTGTTTTGTACCTTGTATGTGTGGTGTTCTGTGGCTTAATTGCATTTCTGAAGAGTCTGGAGGCAAAATATTTACATCTTATTTTCATCTCAATCATTCCATCTTACCTCACAAAATGGGAATATTCTGTTTGGTTTTGATTTGTTTTGGTCTATGTATCCATTACGCTAATATTATGTGTATTATACTAGTATATATATTACTCTAATATAATGTGTATTATACTAGTATATATTATTTTAATGTTTAACTGTATTTCTGCTGTTTCTAAAGCAGTGTTTCAAAGTGTCTAATTTTTCTGAGCAATTTATTTCTGCAGTCTGCCAAACTAGTGGTCTTTAAAATACTTAATGCATATCTAGCTACTGTGCATTGAAGCTTCAGCTGGTCATTTTCTCAATTAATTTACATGTCTTTATGGTTGTATGTCTCATGTGACTGTTGTGTTTATTATATTTTCTATGTATTAGTGTACTACGTCCCTATATTTTTGTCCATTATTCTTTTTATGAACTTCAGAAAGTGTATGATTTCTTTTAGAATTTAGTATTCTTACAATTGCTATCTTTAAAGTGCAAGAAGTGCAGAAGAAAGTTGCCAGAGAAGAAAAAGTATCCATTGCTGTTCCAAAAAGAAAAGTGTCTCCACCACCAGAAGGTACTCCTGCCCATGGGTTAATCTATGAACACGTTGTCCTCATGCAATATGACCAGAGTTTCAAGCCTACTGTTCTGGCACCTTTCTTTAGGTTCAAATTTAGAGTTTATGAATCATTTAAGTTGGAAAAGACACTTAAGATCATTGAGTCCTCTTGTTAACCTAACACTACCAATCTATCCAGTCTATCAATATGATCCACCATAGTCCCAAGCAAATGTTTGCAGAGCCTTTGAGAAACACTACAGACATTTTCACCAATTACTCTGGGTATGGGAAGTGTCAGAAAATAATAATGTTTTTCTTAAGAAACTCCAAATGGTATATTTATTATTGTACATGATATTGCACCAGAGGAAAAAATATTAATGTTAGACTCTGTCTTTGAAGTACCAACAGAAGAAGAACAATGGGCTATTTCAGAGGAAGTATCCATTTCTCTCCACACAGAAAAGGAGATTTCATACACAGGTATGAAGACTAAAACGTTTCTGTGTCCAAATTTACATCTTGTCNCCTGGATTTGGTTATTTAAAAAAAAAAAAAAAAAAAAAAAAAAAAACCAGAGAGAGAGAACAAAAGAAAATTTCATGTCCTTTTCTTATTGCCAGTCTATCGTGAAAGTGAAGATTGTAGAATAGCACAAGACAGTATTCCATTCTCATAAAAGGCTTAATTCTTTCCTCTTGGCTTACTGCTGTTGTCATAAGAGAAGCCCAAAAATTTCAGTAGGTCCTCCTTCATAAATCTTGCCACCTGTCCAGCCTTTGAGTGAAAACAGGAGAGCCTTTTCTTTAATTTAAAGTAACACGCATTCTTCTCCGAAAACAAAACCGATCCTTTCCTGTTTTCTAAAAGCAATTCCTCACCTAAATCTGAAGGTCAAATAAAAAATCATTAACTTTACCGTTGCCTACATGGCTGAGACACTTAGCATGATCATGTTATGGATCTGCCCGCTCAAGGGCTTTGAACAAAGTGCACAACCTTTAAAGAAAATTCATTGCTCTTTCACTTTTGGAGGCAATTTATTGATTTGTGAAAAATGGCCCACAAGATGCCTCACACTTACTACTTTTAGACCTGCTACTGTTGATAAATGGAATTATCATATTCATATAATGAAAGATTAATACAATAGGTTCAGTGTAAAGCTAAATAATCTATTTAGTCTCTAATGAGGGGGGGACAGGCATATCATGAGCAGTAAGAGGATCTTTGACTGGTTTTTTGTAAGGCAGATCTAATATGCGAGCTCGTCTGGAGAAAAAAAGGTCAAAGCAGAAAGACATTAAAGGCAACAGTTCTCCAATGAGATACCAAGCAGAGGTATTTTAGCTGAAACAAAAGAATCCAAAGGAACCTGAGTTTTCTGAAAAGAGCACTCATGCACAATGCAGTTTGTGTTATCAAATCCACGAAAGTTACTAGTCCCAATCAGTTTCAGTTTAAGATTTCAAATGAAATGTACCTGGCACTTTTAATTAAATATCTAGCAGGACTCTGCCAGAAAATACTTAAAGAGCTAGGCAGTCTTCACATTGCCTCAAAAATAACACCCACTTAACAAGCATCAAGACTTGTGGCAGCCACTCATCTATGCTCACTGTAGCTCATCATGAAGAAAGCATCTAGAAATTCTCAAATCTTACACTGAAAGAAGGGATTCCATCTCCTAAGATGATCAGAAAAAAATCTCCAATCTGTTAAGAAAAGGCCAGTGTTATTCTCTAACTTGACAAGTCTCCCAGATGTTAAAATGCCAGGGTAATTTTCTGTGCAGTTTCCAGCTATATTGACATCTGCCTCAGAAGGCAACACCCATGCACTTCCATAAAAGAGAATATGCTTCTTAAACATAGCATGCAGTCTTTCCTAAATAAATCTTAAATACTGAACTTATCCACACCTTAATCTTCTGGAAGTTTTCCTGCTTTTATAGGGAATGCGTTTTTGCCATGCCTGAAAAAACAAGCCACTTTGTAAAGTAATTGACAGAAGAGGAAAAATACCTTCCTCACTCAGCAATTCATTCTTTTACCTTTAATTAGACAGGAGCTCTTATCTATTGTTAGTCACTCTCAAAGTTTTTCTCCAGATGCTCACTTACCTTTATCTACAGTTTCCTAGGGAAATCTTTTGTTGCAAGTGAACAAGGACTCTTGATCTATTCCTGAGGTAGTGCAAAGTGTCACTGCTGAGGAGAGGGGCTGCTATGGTGCACAGTGAGATTTAGTGATTTTGTAATTGGGTAGATTTGGATTTTGAGTTCTGCCCAGCAGCAAGCTTAGCTTCACTGTTGGCAGCATTGGATGAAGCAAGAATCATATCAGCTGCTTATATTGGTATCTTGAAAAGTTTGTTGTTTTTTAATTGAAAAGTAGTCTAGTGACTCCCCTAACTACATGTCCAGTGTCAATAAGCACACTTGTCTTTTATATGTCTTTTATATATCAGCCATGTGTTTCTAAGAGATCTTTTTCTGTTTCTTGCCAAGAATATTTTTGCTTTTAAACAATACCTCTAAAAATTCTTAAATGTAATTGTAATGTATCTTTTAAGTGCCTGATGTCCCAGAGAGAGCTATCCTTGAAGAAAGAGTACCAATTTATCCTCCTAAAAAAATGGCAAGACCGCCAACCAAAGGTATACTGGATAGAGCAAAGAAATATTGTATAAATGGTTTTGTGTCTTGTATGTTCTGTGTACAGTGAGTACCGTTTGTTTTCTATGAAATGTCCTTCCTTTGGTTAATTCCTAGTTGGCAATGCCTTGTGATCCTTAGTATTAGTAAGATCTATGTCCTAAATTTTAAGGTTCTTTTAATTGGTATCTTTTTAAGTGCCTGAAGTACGCAAGACAGTTGTCCGAAAAGAAAAAGCATATGTCGAAGTTCCTCAGTATGAAGAGGAAGAAGAAATTCCAAAATATGAGGAGGAAGAAACCACCAGATATGAGAAGGAAGTAATCCATTACAAGGAGGAAGTTCACCATTATGAAGAAGTCAGTCACTACGAGGAAGAAGTTCCTCAGTATGAAGAGGAAGAAGTCGCACATTATGAAGAAGAAGAAGCTACTTATTATGGAGAGGAAGTTGCTGAATATGAGGAGGAAGAGTCAGAGGTTCCTCAGTATGAAGAAGAGGTTCCCTTACCAATTAGAGGTATACTTTAGGGTTTGTGTGAGAAAAAGTAGTGTCTTTTCATTCCATTAAAATAGCAAAGCTTTGTTTTAAAATGTTGTGATGTGCTTTACAGTCTGCCTTTTTTTCAAGCTGTTTATTGATTAGTATGTAGTGTAGAAAACCTGTGATGACTGTATGTCTACTCTTTACTACTACCTCTACAAATTTAAATGTTTCATGTCATACATGTTCATTCCTCTTTCATATAAACTGCGTATAACCCACTAAGAAAATGTAACTGAGCTTAATTTCATCCCCATTTGGGATCCACTTTTGCTATCAGAGTGTGCTTGAAATACTTAGACATGTTTATGTGATGTCTGCAATCACAGACAAAAAATATATTTATCTAGAAAATAGGGAGGATACATGATTTAGAAGCGCAAATCACATTGAAGTCCACTCAGAAATCTTTGAAAACTCTGTATTTGACGTGTATTTCTGTCCTAAAAGGAAAAATATCTTTTCACAGAAAAAAAAAATACAAAAGTTTTATTGAATATCCATATTTAAATGCTCTTAGTTGTAGGCATTTCCCTTAGGACAAAATTTTTATGGTAGTGGTGTAAATTTTCTACACTGTTAGTACAGGATGAACATGATATTCACTGCTTAGGAGAACTAGGTCATTCCAAGACCTTGATACATCATAACATAAAGATATGAATTATCTATATCCGATTTTCCAAAATTAAATAATCACCTAAGAACATTTAAAAATGTATCCTTTCCAGTCCTGATCCAAATCATTCCAGAATGTATTTTCCCCAAAAAGAAATTTAGAATTTCTTCTGACTAATTGGTGAATGCCAAAACTATATTTAACATTGCAGTAGAACTTTGATTAATGTATTTTTTCATAGTTGAGAAAAGTTGAGGCTGTACACCTCAAAAGCCAGGTTAATCCTGAACAGGCAGATTAGTGTTGGTTAAAATTTCCTTTGACTCTATCATATTAGTTAAGTTTAATTCATGCGTGCTCCAAACTTCCTTCAGAGCCTTCAAACACTCAGAGCCAGAGGGACTTTTTGGAGTACAAAAAGAAGTTTAGATACATCTTAGTTGAAACCATTGACACACTGCAGTTAAAGGGAAAGTGTTGATTTCAGAAGAATTAAGGGTTTTTTAAAAAATATTTCATTTACCCAACAAATTCAGTATAAACTGCTGGGTACTTTTAATGTGTCCGTAGTTCTGTGCTATAAGTTAAGTCAGTTGAAAAACTAAATGTGCTTGGGTTTTTTGAATGTAGAAAGCTCTTTTTTTGAGGAAGAAAATGTAATCAGCAATTTATATTTAAGACATATACAATAACATGCAACCTATTAAATGTCTGAGTAGCATTAGGATCATAGTTCTGGGGAAAATATGGAAAAGTAGTAAAAACACTAAATATCTAATACAGCAATTCAGTAATTGTTTATTACAATGTTTGTAATAAACATTCACAAATTGGAGGGGAAAAAAATTGTATTTTTGCAAATTTCCCTCCATGACAATTTATTACACTTCTTTAATAGCTGGTTCTAAAAAGGCAAACTCTGTCTTAATCTTCTGATCAGCAAAAAAGCCCTTGAAGTTAAAAACATATTTATTGATGGCTCAGTGGCTGAGCTGGGAGAATGGACACAATAGCAACCACTATAATGTTTGCTATTTCATTTTGCCTAAACTAAAACCTGTTAAATCATAGCTGTGTGTTTTGAGTATGTATTTGTCTGTTTGTTTGCACTTTATGTTTCCACTGTTCTGAAAGTAAATACCTAAAACATTAATGGTATCTTTCAAGTGCCTGAGGTTCCCAAGAGGCCTGTTCCAGAAGAAAAACTACCTATTATGAAGAAAAAAGAAGCTCCTCCAGCAAAAGGTATATATCTTCTCTTTATGTTAGCAGACATCCTCTGAATATGTCATTCATGTTATATTTCAGCACCTTAATTGATTATGACCTTTTTCTACTCTTTTTGGAGAGAGCTCTTCGTGTGAAATATCTGTGTTTTTCACAGTTTGTTTAATTTCTGTTTTGAGTAGCTTGTGGTTTATTTTTTAATCATAATGATGTTTTTGAAGTGCCCGAGGTGCCAAAGAAACCTGTACCTGAAAAGAAAGTCCCAGTGCCGAAGAAGGAAGCTCCCCCTGCTAAAGGTATATGCACTTGTACTTATCTGTGATCAGAAAGATTCTCTAGAGTTCATTTATCTTCTCACTTGTTTTAAAAGCTAGGATAGCAAAACAATTGCTACTCTTAAGAATTGTGGTTCTTTTTTTGTGTGTTTAATTGTTTAATGTGACTGGCTTGTATGTCATGTTGTTTAGACTGTCATGCCAAGCTCAATTTTCAATAATATCTTACTAAGTTCCAGAAGTGCCAAAGAAACCTGTTCCAGAAGAGAAGGTTCCTATTCCTGTACCAAAAAAGAAGGAAGTTCCACCAGCCAAAGGTATATCAGCTCTTGACTGAATGTGTTAAAAAAAAATACTTAAAAAGTCAGTCCTTGTTCATCTTTCCTCTTTTAATATAATGTAGAATGAAGAAAGTTTTCTAGTCTTGACAGTTGTTTGTCATTCCACTTTATTGGTTTATATCAATGTTCCTAATGGTATGGTTCAAAAATGAAATTCTTAAACTACAATAATATTTTTTCAAGTGCCTGAAGTACCAAAGAAACCTGTGCCAGAAGAGAAGGTACTTGTCCCAGTGCGTAAAAAAGTGGAAGAGCCTCCACCAGCCAAAGGTATACACCAGTTTCTGGTTCAATGCGTGATTCTAGTTTTGTTTCTTCAGCTTTAGAAATCTGCAAGTAACAATCCCATTCCTTGGCCCAGTGTGTTTGAACCACTCACCAGCCTATGTTTGATAAGGACACTCTTGTGGCTGTGTCTGTTAGTCACGGGTGCTATGCTTATTCCATGCTTTGAAAATGCCTGTTTGTGTATTGTATTGTCTCTTGTCTTTTGGATCTTATATTTCTAAATAATTTTAAAGGACTTACTGTTTCAAAAACAGGTGCTTCAAAAGATGTACAATGTACCTAAACAGGCAGCTTTGTCCTTTGCCTTACTACACCAATTTTAATGCTGTAGTCTATGTGTGTTTGTAAGTTTACATCTGTGCATAAATCTGTGGATAAAATTAGGATAACTTTCATACACAGTTAGATTTTACAATATTTATGTGGTTATCTTATGTTTTTACCATGTCTTATGTTACATTGAAAATTAATTCCTTAAACAAAAATGTCTTTTAAGTGCCTGAAGTGCCTAAGAAAGTTCCAGAAAAGACAGTACCTGTCCCTGTACGTAAAAAGCCAGAACCTCTACCAGCCAAAGGTATTGATTCTTATAACTGAACATGTGGATGATGCTTCTTATTGTTTTTTACGTTTGTTATTGGAATGTAATTGAAATGTCATAGAAGTTTGTGACAAATGTACTTACTAACTCATACTCTTTAGCTTCTGTGTAAGTTGTCTCTCATTTTCTGATGTGTCCCAGTTTTCTACAATTAAACACTATCTTTAAAGTGCCAGAAATACCAAGACCTCCCAGTGAAGAGATACCTGTTTTTGCTCCCGAAGAAGAGGAGGAAGAGGAAAATGTTCCAGAGATACCAGCAAGAGGTACACCATTCCTTCTTGAAGATTATGAGAGCTTTGTTCAATTCATTAAGATCTTCATTCATTGTTAAGCTTGGTGTAAATCTTAATTAACCTTCTGAGGGGAGTTTTCTTATTCTTCTTGGTCTATGTGCCTTTGTTATGTGGTTTCTGTAGTTTTGATGTTCTAAAAGCAATTAAAAATTTCTTATCAAACAATATTTTTAAAGTGCCAGAGGTGCCCAAGAGAGCTGTCCCAGAAGAAAAAGTACCTGTTGCAGTTCCTAAAGTAAAGAAAATTCCACCATCTAAAGGTATATCACATCATGTTGTATGCAGATAATTCCTCTCCCTCTTATTATTTCAGTGGAATCTAGTTTCAAAATTCAGTTTATACTCACGTAAAGTCATATCCTTGGTTCTAGCACCCCACTGCTTCCCTGTAGTGAGCAGTACTAGGGCTGAGACATGGCTTGATTTTCTATTTTGTTATTAGTTTCAGCAGGCTGAGAATGAGGCCTTGAATGACTTGCTTTTTTCCCCCTTTTAAATGATCACTGTGAATTAAATAATTAATTGTGATATTATAATTCAGAACTAATTTTAAAATTAATTTTAGCTAAAATTAATTTAACTAATTTTTAAAATAATTTAATTTTTGTTTAAACAGAAATGAATTAACTCAAATAAAATGTTAGTTTTATCCAGAAATTCTTCAGTTCAGGGAGATCACTCTTACATTTACCTTGCGAGTATGCTAAATTTTCAATTTTTTTAGCTAAACTTATACAAAATTCACAACTGACCATACAAATAAGTAGATTATATACCCTAAAGGTGACATGCAAAGAGGAGGCAGACTATTGCAAAGGCCATGATCTGGTGCCAAGCAAGTTCTACCTCAGCAGCAGAGTTTTTTAGGAAAGCAGACACTGGAAAGTTTTTATGTAAAAAAACCCCCAGATGCTAATAATCTTCCTTAACCTCTGTTTTGTAGCATGTCTTGCTAATATTTTCTGTTTGCAACAACCCTGGAATTAAAAACTGGGCAAAAGACCTAGTCCCCATATAATCCTTGTAGCCAAATTACACATTGCTCCTTCCAGGGAGCAAAAAATACCTGATAGAGTTTCCCCTATTTTTTTTACTATTTTATTACTGTTTTTACTTTAAAATTGCTGTCTCTGAGTTTTATGTTATGAATTTTTCTTTGTGATGTTGTGAAAGTAAAATTCTTAAAATAATATCTTTAAAGTGCCTGAGGTGGCAAAGAAAGTTGTGCCTGAAGAAAAGGTTCCCATTTTTGTTCCTGAGGAAGAAGGAGAGGAAACTATTCCAGAGGAAACTGTACCAGCAAAAGGTACACGATCTTCGCTTGCAAGTTACTCATGACATCTTTTGTGTTCATTAGTATTCCTCTTTATTTCTTGTTCTAAGCTTTATGTAAACCTTAAGAATCTTTTTTGGGGGAGCTTCTGGTCTTGCTTCATGTTTTTACCTTGTTTCATGTTTTTCATGCTTTTACTGCTCTGAAAGCAATTTTTAAATGTGTTTGCAAAATAATATCTTTAAAGAGCCAGAGATTCCTAAGAAACCTGTCCCAAAAGAAAAAATACCTGTACCCACTCCTGAGAAACTGGAGCTTCCTCCAGCAAAAGGTACATTAATTAATACTTAGGAAAACAATGTGTTGTTATTCTCATTCAGTGTCTCCGTCTAGTTTATTTTGTTTGTTATTTATGTTAGTTTTGTATGCTGCCTTTCTGTATTGATATCTCAAAATGCCTATCAAATTTCTATCAAAAAACTAAGCTTTAAAATTATTTTACTTCTTCAAGAAGTATGGCTATGGATGTAAAGTGTCTTTTTCTTTAATTTCTGTATCCCCTTTAAAAAATACGTTCTGCAGATCAGTTCTTTCATCATTATGTCTGTTTGTATATGTTTTGTGTTCTCTTTCTTGAACTACTGGTGGATGACATTCTTAAAATAAAATGTCTTTAGTGCCTGAGATGCCTAAGAAACCAATTCCTGAAGTAAAAGAACCTGTTCCTAAAAAGGTGCCAGCTCCATCAGCCAAAGGTATTGCAGTTTGTACATGCTGTTACCGTTAACTGATAATATTCTTCATACAAGTTGAGTTTAGCAAGGGACATTTTAGTATCTCTGTCTTGTATTACATTTGTCACTATACTGTTTGTTTGTCTGTAAGTCTCTGTTCTAAGCTTCTGTCTTGGTGTCTATTTATAAACTATGCAAAAGAATACTGAAGTTAGGTCCTATCTTTAAAGTACCCAAGATGACTAAGAAGGTTACTCCTGAAGAGAAGGTGCTTGTTGCTCCCCCTGAAAAAGTGGAGGTTCCAGCTGCAAAAGGTATACGTAGTCTTTATAATTAATATCTGTGCCAAAAATACTCTTTACCTTCTTCTAACTTCTGTCTCTGTTGTACGTGATTTCTGCTTGAATTTATGTTAAAACCCTTCATTTTCAATGTTTGCATTGTAGAGCCATAAACCTCTGTTTCTTGTGCTTTTTTACCAAAACCACTCTAAGGTGGTTTGTTTTTTTTTAAATCCCTAAACAAAATCTGTATCTTTAAAGTCATGGAAGTGCGTAAAAGAGCTGTTGCAGAAGAGAAAGTACCAGCTGTCATGCCCAAACCCAAAGAACCAACACCGACTAAAGGTACAGATATACTTCTTACTTCTCCCAAAGATTTGTTTTTCCTCCTCATTCTAAAATCTTTTATAATATATACATTGTTTCAGAAGAATGGTTTTATAATTTAATTTAACTTACACTGTGTACATTTTCTGTTCTTTGTGAATTTTCTTGACTAACTGTAAAAAAAACCCAACAAAAACAAAAATACTCAGATAGTAACCATAATACTGTTTCTAAAGTGCCCGAAGTATCCAAGAAACTTGTCCGGAAAGAAAAAGTCACTGCTCCTGCTCCTGCACCTGTGATGGAGAAGTATGGATACACATATGAAGAGTATGAGAAATATGAGGCATATGAAAGCATTGAAGAGTTTGAGCACATTCAGGAAGCTGAAGAAATTGAGGCATATGAGGAACCTGAAGAGCCTGAGGGATATAGGGAGATTCAGGAACAGGAATATGCAGAGCAGGCGGAGGAGAAAGATATCTATGAAAAGTACGAGTTTAAGGAGAAAGAAGAGATCTATGAGAAATATGAGGAGGTATATGAGGAGGCTTATGAAATCCAACCAGCTATAGGTAAATCAAGTCATGATTTCTTTGTTCTTATAGTGTGTTGTTTCCAGTTACTGCTTAAGCCTCCTATGGGTGTTTATTTATATTTTGCCTTGTTTGTAGTCCTATGTTTTTCTGTTGCTGGTAATAATAAATCAGTTCAAAGACAGTTTCTATCCTACTACTTCCTAAGGAATTCTTCCCTTCAGAGTGAAATGGGAGGGTTCCCTGTCTGACTGCCCAAGAGTGAGTTAGTGTAGATATCACATAGGCAGAGAAATTTATAATTTTCTGATGTAGTTCAGCTTCAACATGAATTAAGTTGGGGTTTTTTTGCATAGATATTTGATTCTTTTGACCAATTTAGCTCCTTTGAGTTACGCAGATATTGGAACTCAAGTAGAACCTTCCTTTCCACCATTTAAACTATGAGTCCTCATGTCAAACTGAAAGTGCATCTATGATGTACCAAAAAGATAGAGGCTGATATTCCTTAATTTTGTTGCTCAAGAATTCTGAGATTACCACTCACTTTTTTTCTGCATAAATTATGAGATGAGTGCTTGCCTAGTTTGCTGTGTTTATATCTGTTGTAATTCCTCATAAATAATTTACAATCCATAATGAAATATTTTTTTAAGTGCCTGAATTGCCCAAAAGACCTTTGCCAGAAGAAAAAGTACCTGTTCCTAAAAGAGAAGCTCCACCAGCCAAAGGTACCTCAACTATTAAATACGTTTGAAAACACAAGTCTTCTGCCTGAGTCTCTGAATCCCCAAATCCAGTAATTTACCTATCCTGATTGTACTGCTAGATCCTTAACTTTCTTTCACAGTACAGTCAAAGAAGTGAAGTTACTATAAAAAAAAAAAAATTTTTTTCTTTAACAAATGAAAACTGAGACAAATTACTTTGTGGAGGCAAAATTTAATTTTTGTCATCACAATATGTGACATTTTACACCTAAACATTGAAATGCTAGTTTCCTGCAGAATCCTAAAAAACTAGAACTTTCTTTAACTTAATGATGTGCTGGAGTGTATGCAATCTTAATAGGTGTTCTCTGTATCAGGCTTTACAAAACCTAAGTGTCATGAATAGCAATTGTCAGTGGGTGCTAGTTTGGTTACTGTACTAGTCCAGACTTTTGTAATTTTCTGTTCATAGCACTCATTTTGCCAGAAATTCATTTCATGATAATTTTTACAGTTGTTTATCATATGAATTCTCAGAATTAAAACAGTGGGCAAAAGTGGATTTGCTTGCTTGTTTGTTTGTTTTTACAGAAAGGCTTGGACTTAGTTGATAGGAAATTAAAACCCAGATTTATTGCCATTATTTAGATAGTTCACAAAACTAATTGTTAAGGCTAGTAAAAAATTTACCCAACAACAGCAGTGTTTTTCTTTCACTAAATGCCAAAACTCTAGTTACGCGAATCTAAGCAAAATGGGCCAGACAGGTGGCCTATTTTGTATTATATACATGTATTATGTATATATATATTTATGTTTGCTAAGATTTCTGACTCTTTGCATTGCTTGCTCTTTGTTTACCTTCTATTCTTGCATAATACTCATACTGCAAACGTTCTTAAAAAAACACCAATGTCTTTAAAGTGCCAGCGGTGCCAAAGAAACCTGTTCCAAAAGAAAAAGTACCACCTGCTGTTCCTAAAAAGGAGACGACTCCACCAGCTAAAGGTATACTTCCTCTGTGTTGTCCTTGGGGTATATGAACTCTAATTTCAGTCTTTTGTCCTCATTATTTGTTGAGAAACCTGCTTGTGTTTTATGTCCCCACAGTGGTTTTTTTCAGCTGTTTTTTCCCTGTTGGTCTCAAGTCATTTGTTGAAAACGCGTCAGTCACTTTAAAAATTGGGTGTTTTGTCATTAAGCTGCACATGAAAGTGGGTCAGAAAGAAAGAATATTGTTATTTATTCTGAAAAGGAATCTTTCAAAAATATATTTTTTTAAACATTATTTTTTGTCTAATCTTCAAAATTAACATAGTTGTTCTTTCAGGAAGTATTTAATTATTTGATGTTTCAAGAATCTTCCTAGTTAGATTTGCCCTTCTTCTTTCTAACTTCTTGCAAATAGCTTTGAAAGCCCTAAAAGTAAATTATATCTTAAAGGGCCAGACGTTCTCAAAAGAACTGTCCCTGAAGAAAAGAAACCTACACGTACACCTGAGATAGAAGTTCCACCGAAGAAAGGTAAAGGAGGCTTTGATATGAGATCTTATGGAAATATTTGTGCCATTTTTCCTAGCTAACATCTTTTGAAATGATTGCCATATCCTTTACACCATTGCAAGTGTACCCAGTCTCAAGTGGAGATTCAGCTCTCAGTGATATACTGTAAACTCTGAGGCAAACATTTCAGACATGTGCTAGACAGTAAATCATTGACTTAGGTATGAAAACATGCTGAGGAGGTATTTCTAGTTACGTTACCAGTATGTAAACCTTCAATGCTTCTATATTTGTAATATATAGTTGTGAACTTAGTTTAAACTGGGGTTTTGAAACCAATGTATGCATCATGAACTTGGTGAAGTAATAGGACAAGAGCCAGTAAGTTTAAGACATTAAAGCTGTTAACACTTATCAGAAGGAAAATCATGACAATTCAGTGAGGAAAGCAAATGCATTATGCTCTTTGAGAGCAGAAACTCTAAATTTCTTCACGAAATTCATTGTTTCATCAAGACAATTCTAGAACTGTATTGTATTTCATTCTCAAAAAGGCATGGTATTCAAGTTCTCAAAGCGACTTAGTTTTCTGGGTTTATTTCTGTTTGGGATATTAAAAATGGAAAACTATTTTGAGGTTACTAAAAGAAAGCTAATATCTTTGAAGTTCCTGAGTTTCATAAGAGAGCTGTCCTTGAAGAGAAAGTACCCACCATTATCCCTAGAGAAGAGGAGCCTCCTTTCTATGAAGGTACATCAATGACACATCTACCAAATAGTAAATTGCAGAGAATATATCAATTCATGCTCCACGGTGTTCTGTAAAATATGAGATATTTTCAATTAATTTTTAAAAATATTTAAAAGTAACTTACATCCATGTCTTTTAAACCAACTCTCTCCCCAAATTTAGATGTAGTTCAGCATTTTAAAAATTTAAAATTTAAAATGTTAAACTAAATTTAAAAATGGAGTTTAGCATTCTAAAAATGCTAAACTTTTCTCCTGCGATAATGTGAGAAAGAAATGTAAATCAGCGAGACACTAAGTTTCTGGCCCAGGAAACACTTCAGTTACACTGGAGCAAAGAAATGAACATAAGTAGACAATGGTTTAAGGGCCCTCCTGAACAACAACTAATTTTTGAGCTGGGATAGAGATAGTTAACTCCAATTGAGGACATATGAAATTCAGTTACAAATTCTATCTAATATATGAAACTAAGTAACTAGAAACTAAAATGAAACATTTCGGTATACTTGTATTTTACTGATTGGGAGTGGTCATTTTAGCAGATATAGGTAAATGATTAAGCTGAAATGAGATATTTGACTGACTTCTGTTCAAACAGTTCCTTGTTCATATACATGTTTGCATTTTTGCATTACAAGTTGTCTTTTTACTCTTGTAATTAATATTAAAATATGTAAAATAAACTAATATCTTTAAAGAACATGAAGTTTATGGAGAAGTTCCAACAGAAGAAAAGGTCCCTGTTATTATTCCTAGTGAACCCGAAGCTCCAGCAGCTAAAGGTACATCAACTCTTCAAGCAATGTAAAGCAACACATTCCCTACAAATTAGTTATTCATCTTCATCATTCCATCTGTGTGCTAATCTGTTATTAAATGTGTTCATTCTCATGTTTCCTTAGACACTATGTGTCTGTCATTGTTTCTTTGTTATTTACACTTTGTATATTACAATGTTCTTTAAAAAATATAATATCTTTGAAGTATCTGCAGTGACAAAGAAAACTGTCCCACTTAAGAAAATACCTGCTACTGTACCTAAAGAAGAAACTCCTCCAGCTAAAGGTACAAGTCCTGCAAATGATTTCCTCTAACCTCTTTTAAAAGTGAAGTACCAAGCAAGAAACCCAACTTGCTTATTTTTCTTAAATAACACAACAACTTGTCATAGACAATTCCTATTTTTGTCTTTTGTTAGCAGCCGCTCAAACAAATAGGTAAATTCTGCACCAAGAATTTAAAAAGACTAAATTGGACAAAGAAATTTAGTAGACTGGAGATTCATTAGCAGAGACAGGGATTAGCCTCATATTTTTTTGACTCATGTTCTATTTCCTAAAATACTTTCTCTGACAATATGTTAGAAAAAAATATAAAAGGTTGTGGCAGAAGCTTGTTTGCAGAAGGGCTCTTTGCAGCCATATCAGGGACTTTAGGAAAGTCAAGATTAAGGTAATACTTTAAATCTGGACAAAATACAGAGACACAAAAGTTTTTTCATAGCACTAAAGAACTCTACAGATGTTGGAAGCATAAGAATTAGTTAATTGCTCTGGAGTTTTGCCTTGCTTTTATGGGTAATTTTGAAATTTCAAAAAATAAACTCCTTTAGATTGCCAAAACTCCTAAAAAAAACCCCAACCCAACCCAAACAAAAACCCAAACAAACAAACAAAATCAACAGAAAACCCTGTCAAACAAACAAAAAAACCCACAACAAAAATCTCAAAAAAAAAAGAAAACAAAAGAAAAAAGACACAGGGGGGAAAAAACCAACAGGAAAACCAAACAATTTGAAAAAAAAAATTGAAAGAAAAAAAATTGAAAGAAACTAAAGCATAAAAAACCATACTATCTTTTCAGAGAAGAGCATATTCAGGCCTGGAAGTCCTAGGAGTAAGAAAAACAATGAACTCCAGAAGGCGAAGTTGTTGAGTTGTCCTCACAGCTTAATAGGCTGAATTTTTCATATTGTTCTAGTAGAATTTTTTATTGTTTTACAAAACTGTATTACTTATTTCATAGTGCAAATTTCTAAAATAAACCAATATTTTTAAGTTCCCGAAGTACCAAAGAAAGCTGTCCGCAAAGAAAAAATACCTCCTGCTCCACCTAAAGAAGAACCTTCACACTTTACAGGTACAAGAAATTTTGAGAGGGATTTGAAGGATAAAAAATGTTTTCATACATAAATTTTTAATTATTTTGAGAGCATTCTGTTTATCATGAACTAAGGTTTACTTAACAGCTTTGGTTAGTTGCAACAGTATAAAATTAATTGTTCTTAAGGGGAAAATTAGCTGCTACTTGAGATCAGCTCAAAGGTAAAAAACAATAATAATTACAAAGTGACAGAGCTTAGATAGACAAGGCCTATCTCTTGCACTCAAGGTAGTAACTCAGTTTAGGACATATCCCACATCTTTCTCTTGACAAGCTGCAGAAGTCATATCAGGGTAGAATAAGAGATTTTTTTCATTCCTCTTTTGAAAGCACCCTAATTTTGCTGGTGGATATAAAAGACCTGTATATCTTAAGAGGAGCTTGAATATTTGTTTATATTTATTCTTTATCTTATATGTTGTCTTGTTTTCTGAATATATTCTAAGTTAATATAAGTGTTTAAACTAATATCTTTCAAGTACATGAAGTGTATGAGGAGATGCACATAGAAGAAGAAATTTCTACTGTTCATAGAAAAGAGGAAGCTTCAGCACCTAGAGGTATATATCTTCATCATCTCTTCCTGCAATTTACAAAGTCATGAACTCCAGGAAAATTAAATTATTCATGTTCATGGTTTAGTTCTTGTTCAAAGTAATTAATATTTGCATTCATTCTTTTAGTACCCTACTTATAGGAAAAACTTGAGATTTTTTATGATTTATCTTTCTATCCTTAAAATGAACTAATATCTTTAAAGTGCCCACGGTCATTAAGAAAACTCTTCCAGAAGAAGTGCCTGTTGCTGAAGAACCGGAGCCTACACCTGTGCCTGAAGAACCGGAGCCTACGCCTGTGCCTGAAGAACCAGAGCCTACTCCTGTGCCTAAAAAACCAGAGCCTACACCTGTGCCTAAAAAACCAGAGCCTACTCCTGTGCCTAAAAAACCAGAGCCTACACCTGTGCCTAAAAAACCAGAGCCTACTCCTGTGCCTAAAAAACCAGAGCCTACTCCTGTGCCTAAAAAACCAGAGCCTACTCCTGTGCCTAAAAAACCAGAGCCTACACCTGTGCCTAAAAAACCAGAGCCTACTCCTGTGCCTAAAAAACCAGAGCCTACACCTGTGCCTAAAAAACCAGAGCCTACTCCTGTGCCTAAAAAACCAGAATCTCCACCATCTAAAGGTACTCTGAGAGCCTAGTAGAACTGAGGTCTTTTGCTGATAAACATATTTACTGTTTCTTACACAGTTTCTGATTTAATAGTTCATGGTCCACTTGTGTCAGATTTGTGGCATTTATGTTGTATATGTCCCTTTGTCCGTTTCTTAACTTGTGTCTCATTCATGAAATTAAAATCAGTAAATACCTTTCAAGTATGTGAATTGCCTAAGAAAACTATTACTGAAGAAAAACCTGCCCTTCTGCCTAAAACTCCTGGAGCTCCATCTGTCAAACTCCTTTCTCTATGAGTTTCATCTGTCCCTTGTATTGTTGTTGTCAAAACACTAAAAATTAGTTGAGTTTATCTATTTCTTGTACCCAAAAATAATCTAGAAATTGTATCAGAAGCTAGTCAAAAAGGGACTAGAAATAAGGAAAGCTCTGGCTCAGTTAACACGCCGTGAGATTTACAGAATATTTTCACTTTGTGGGTATGATGAACAGCCTCAGAAATTCTATCAATACTCAAGCAAAAAGCAGATGTATTTCCTGTGTCACACTGCTCATGTTAAACTTAGAGGTCAATGGATTTAATTTTGAGATAGAATTGGCACAGAAACTAATTGTTACAATTCATTCAGGTATTCCATAAACTCTGTCTGAACTAGCAGTTTGTGTGGCATGTCCCCACTGCATGACAAAGCTCACTTCAAACTTGTTCTTTGCCAGAGAGATAGAACCATGAAGACTTCAGAATTTGTAACTGTTGTCAAAGCATCCTTCTACATCTATTTGTTTTGTCTTATTTCTCTGTCTTGGATGTTTTATTTTTGTAATTTTTAAAATTACACTAATTTCTTTAAAGTGTCCAGATACCTAAGAAATCAATAGATGTTGCTGTGCCTAAAAAGCCAAGAGTAACACTGTCTAAATCTTATATGTTAATAATGGTGACTTTCTGAGGAGATTTCTCTTTCCCTTGGGCATTAGTGTTTATAGTAACACTAATTTATAAAAATCCTAGCACTATGTAATAGTATACAATATTTTTTGCATGTCATATCTCTTTTTATATCTTTCGTTTCTTTTCTTTCTGATGTGGTTCTTGTTATAGTCTTTCCTTTTAATAATTTAAAATTCTTTAAATATTAAAAAAATGAATGCTGTTTTCTTTAAAGTGCCAGAGATGCCCAAGAAAATTCCAGAAGAGAAAGTAGCCGCTGCTGTCCCTAGAAAACCAGAACCACCACCAGCCAAAGGTATGTTGCACTACATAAATACTAAAATTTTGAAGAGGAAAAAGTCCTCTCCCTTGATTGTGCAGGTTAGATATTGGATTGTTTGTGTTTTCCTGTTACTTTCATTTTCTGTGCCCACAATTCTATATATGTGACTGTTTTGAAAATTCTTTTTTTCTGATTCATAGCTGTAATCAGTGTACCAGCATGTTAGAAATATTGATGTAGCTGGGCAGAGATGAGACTGACACTTGAGAACAACAGGAGAAATATCAAGAGAAGGGGAGAAAAGAGGGCCTCTGTGATGTGAAATACTCCTGACAGACAATGAAAAATTAGCCCCAAAAGAGAGTATAGGATAGTGATGTCTAATAGAGGAGAAAACCCTCCACGCATAGATGAAAAATTGATATAATGAAGTCATCGCACACAGAAGAATGTTTACAAGGAATACAAAATGGACAGTATCAGTCTAAGGGAAATAAAGATCCAGGAAATAGTTGAATAAAATGGAAAAATAATTTAGTGTAGAAGAAAACACTCCAGAAGACTTTGAGGTGTCTCCTCAGATTATACAAGGGCATAAAATAACCTTAAGGCAATAAATACGTCAAATCAAAAGCTCTATTTAGAAAATTTGCAATTCTACTGAAAAGTTCTGAACATAACTGTAAAATTCCATATAATAACTGAAAGTAATCTCTCTCCTAAAGGGCCTGAAGAACACAGGAAGTAGTTGTAGAACAAAAAATCAAAGTTGCTCTGCCTAAAAAGCCAGAAGTTACACCAGCTAAAGATACATGATATTATGACAAAAGTAACAGAATAAAAAAATCACTTTTATTTTTTTAACAATGTAGAAGACAGTATTTAAGACCTCTGTTAGCATTTTCTTCTATTGTCAAAGTTTTTTCAATGGAAAAATGTGTTGTGTGAAAAAAGCTGTTCTTTGTAGTTGGTGTTTTCACTAAGAGTGATCTGCTGTTGTGCTTTAATGTTGTTTATAAAATACTCATAGTATAAAGTTATTGATACTTTCCATGGGCCTGAGGTAAAAAAGAAAATGGTTCCAGAAAAAGCTTCAGTTAGAGTATCAAAGAAACCAGAACCTCCACTGACTTTAAGTAACTGCTGTACACAAGAAAACCCTGTAATTGTCTAGGGTACCATTTCAATATGGTGGTAATTTACTTTCACTATAAATGTATTATAAAATATTTTTGTTGTTTGAATTGTAGTTTTTGTATCTGTACCTCAGAGAGGCAGTAGAGAGAATTTTTTGTAGGCAAAGGAAAATTACATGTTCACATACAAAACCACTGATGCTTTTCATGTCCCTGAGATTTACTTTTTCTTAGTGTCTGAATGCTACAGACATATCTTTAAAATGCATAAAAATAAAATTAATTAATTTCTTTGAAGTGCCTGAGGTGCCCAAGAAAGTGGTTTCAGAAGAAAAAGTACACATTGAAGTTCCTAAAAAACCAGAACCTCCACCAGCTAAAGGTACATGTTCAATAGATATGAGATTGCACACAATTTTTAATCTGTTTCTTTAAATATTGCCCTTCTTAAGTTTGTGTTATCTGCTTTTCTTATACTCTAATATTTATAAATGTTGCGGATTGTGTTGTCTTTTTCACTTGTCAATAGCTCATTGTGAAGCGACAACGGCTATTAATGGTGTGCATATAGCAATATGAAAAAAAACCCAAACCCAGACCATTTATTGCGTTGGGGTTTTATATGATATGATATTTTTCATCTTAGACCTATTGTTGCCTTTTTAATTCCTATTCTTCAAATTCCTAACACTAAAACAATCAAATGTCTTTAAAGAACCTGAGGTGCCGAAGAAAGTTGTTCCAGAAAAGAAAATACCTGTGCCTAAAATACCAGAACCTGTGGTTGTCCCAGAACCAGAGGCTGCACCTGAAGAACCAGAAGCTCTACCAAAGGAAGGTAAATCTCAACATTAACAAAATAAGACAAGCAATGTTTTTCCTCTTTTCCTTAACATTATAATTACCCAGACCTTCTGTTTTCTGATATTCCAAATTATACTTGTTCTATCCATCTGCATGTGTGTGTGAAACAGACATACATGGTTGTTTTTGAAAAATAGGGGCAAATCTCGGGTGTCTGAATTGTCTGTATTTTATATTTCTTCTAACAATCTTCGATTATTCTTATTATTTTACCTGCTCGGGTTTATGAAAACAACCACAGCTAATATCTTCAAAGTTATAATAGGAGACAAAAAGTACACATTCTATTAGCTGAGGGCAGATGTCAATGTGATTTAAATACCAGAAGCTCCACCAAGAAAAACTAGATGCTGATATTTGATATTTCTTGAAAGAATCTTTAGCTTATTGCCTGCAATGCTATTATCTTTTGTCTCATCCATTCTGCTTGAAATTATCATGGATTTTACTCATTGTTTGAGTTATACTATCAGTGCATGTTGTCTGTGTCCATATGAGGGCATGAGTTTTGTGAGGGGAAAGTATGTGTGTACACTTGAGAGAAAAGAGAAAAAAACCAAAATGTCATATATTCATCATATAAAAAGGGCAACATAGATGATCAGTACCTGATATATTTTTAATATTTTCATTACAATTGTGGTTTTATGTTTGACTTAATTTTGGCATGATTGTCAGTGCCATTGTTAAACTTAGAACTAATATCTTTTATGTACATAAAGTGGCCAAGACATCTTTCCCAGAAAAGGAAGTACCTGTTCCGGTTTCCCAAAAACCAAAGTCCATTGCAGGACCCCCAAAACCAAAGCCTCAAGAGGTGGAACTGCAAGAACCAGAAGTGGCTAAAGTGGCCCGAAAGCAAAAGGTTGTAGTGGCAACTCAAAAACTAGACCGTTTTCTGACATCTGAGGAGCCTGAGACTCTTTTGACACCCCAAAAATTAGAATCTGTTGTGGCATCCCAAAAACCAGAGCATGCTATCGTGCTTGAGAAATTTGAGTTTGCTGTGGTATCTGAAGAACCCAAGCCTGATGCAGAGTCCCAAAAACTAAAACATGGTGTGATGCCCCCAAAACAGAAGCCTGCTTTGGAACACCAGGAACGAGAACATGTTGTAGTGCTTGAGAAACAAGAGTTTATTGTGGTATCTGAGGAACCCAAGCTTGATGCGCCACCCCAAAAGTTAAAACATGGTGTGATGCCCCCAAAACAGAAGCCTGCTTTGGAACACCAGGAACGAGAACATGTTGTAGTGCTTGAGAAACAAGAGTTTATTGTGGTATCTGAGGAACCCAAGCTTGATGCGCCACCCCAAAAGTTAAAACATGGTGTGATGCCCTCAAAACCAAAGCCAGTTTTGGAATTCCAGAAGCCAGATCCACTTATAGCCCCTGAGGAACATAAGCTCACAGTGGTGTCTGAGGAGTCAGAGACAGTTGAATCAACCCAAAAAGCAAAGCCTGGTTTGGTGCCCCCCAAAACAAAACATTTTGTGCTGACCCAAAAAACAGAGCTTGTAGCAGCTGAAGAAACAGACTTTGCTGCAGATTTCCAAAAGCCAAAGGCTTTTGCAGTGTCCAGAAAATCAAAGCCTGTTGTGGCACCCTGCAAGCCAGAACCTGTCATGGTGCCTGAGGAACCAGAAACAGTTTTAGCACCCCAAAAACTAGAGTCTTCTACATCACTTCAAAAACCAAAGCCTGAAGTTGCATCCAAAGAACCAGACCTTGGTTTGGCACCGGAGGAACCACCACCAGCCAAGTTGGCCGAAAAACAGGAGCATGTTGCTATGCCTAAAAAGCAAGCAGCTGCACAGCCTAAAGGTACCTCTTCTTATGCATAGGATCTCTTTTCCTTCTCTTGAGTGTGTTATGTTTCACTGCACATTTTAAAACTTAATAACTATAAATAATATCTTTAAATATACAACGCCTGAAAAGCATTCCCAGGACAAAAATTCCTCTAGCTGTTCCTGAAAAATCAAACACTCCATCAGTCTACATGTTATGATGAATACACAACAAGCACACCTAATCTTCTCTTAAGTATTATCTTAACATCTTTTGTTCTGTCTGTTGTTCTGGATCTGTTTTAAATGATGCTTTCCTAAACAAATCACATTGAGTATGAGCATGTGCTAACTTGTTATTTCAGAACATTTCTGTTGTCCTCTCTGTTTCAGTCTCTGTACTTACATTGTTGTATTGTTGTTGTAAAATTAAATACACTAATATCTTTGAAGTGCCTGAGATGGCTGAGAGGAAAAACTGCCCCCTGCTGTATCTAAAAAAACAGGAGTTTCACTTGCTAAAGGTACACGTCACCACTATTACCATTTTAAGGAAGGGTGTTTTTGAAGGGTTTTTTTAATGAATCTCAGTTCAAATTGATCTTTCACTGTATAGTTTGATATCAAAAATGTGAGAGATGTACCAAATACAAATTGCTGTGCAGTGGTGTCAAATATTTCCTCAACCCATACAAACTTTTGCTGTACGGTGTTTAAGACTTATCAAGCAGATATGATGAACGTATGTCTATGAAAAAATGCCAAAAACTTATAGATGCTAACAAGAGAATTAATTCATAAACAGTTGATCAAATTATTAGTGGGAATGGCTTAGTAAATGGTTTCATGGGGCTTGGCAGTGTTAGGTTTACAATTAGACTTGATGATCTTAAAGGTTTTTTCCAAATTAAATTATTCTAAGATTCTATGACAAAACATTCATTCTGCCACCAGATTCCCTCCATCTGAAATACAGAGAAGTAGTGCATCAAAGTAATTATATAATCATTTAAATAATTTAATATAAGAGGAAATAGTTATAAGCAACATCTAGTGATCAAAATGAAAACCAGGAGACGTTAGAGGGAAAATATGAGAAGTTAAAAAAGAGAAGAAACATGCAAAGACAGAAAAAGAAAGGTGATGTCATCCTGAAGGATAAAAATAGTGATATTATCCAAGTAACAAGTAAAAAGATGACAGTAACTGCCTAAACCAGGACAGAATATACAGTCATTAATGAAACATGGCTGATGCACAAGTACAGTAGGATTCCATAAGTCTCTGATCATCTGTTACTGAGAAGCCATATGTTTTCTACATTTCCACCTTGACTGAGAAACAAAAACCAAACCCAGAATTCCCATCTCCTGTGTGATGTCTTTGACACCTTGGTCATTCCACAGGTTTGAAGCAAAGCATAACTGGTGACTGAATGTAACCACAGCACTTTCCCAAAACAGATGGTGTGAATATATTATTGACTGTCTTACTGTTTCATATGCATCTGCAGTGCTCTCAAAACTAAAATATACTAATATCTTTGAAGTGCCCAAGGTGCCCAAGAAAGGTATTCTGGAAGAGGCTGTACCCGTAACTGTGCCAAAAAAGCCAGAACCTGCCACAGCTCGAGGTACCTGTCACCTTGTGCATCAGTCTGAATGAGACTGTTTCTTACTGTCTTACATGTTATTTCTGATGTCTATTGTCCTGTTCATTTGTGATTTCGTGAAATTTCTACATTCTGTGTTGTGTCCAGTTTCTATTTTTAGAATGGGAAAGAGCATTCTAATTCAGATTTTTAATGTAAATTTCTCTCTTTATCATTTTGCCAAGAATCTCAAATAATATATTTTTTTATTCAAAGTGTTTTTCTTTAACCACTATGACCTGGCAAACATGTCCTATTGTGTGGTAGTAAATACCAGACAGAGTTGTGATGCAGCAATATTAAAAAAAAAAAACCAACAAACAAATGGAAAAAGAAAAACAAACAAACAAAAACCCCAAAACAAAACAAAATAAACCTGGTCGCTTCAGAGAAAACAAGGAGTTAATACAGGTTCAATGGACTGTGAAGGAATTGAAGTCACTATGGGAAAAGAAGTTCCAAAGTAAAAACAGGAGTATAGCTAGACAGGATCATAGTATTTTATGACTTGGGCATATATGAACTAGACCTAGACCCAAATAAGAAATACTCAAAACCTGCTACTAAATGCAATATTTATTCAAATGTATAATAGATCAGGATAGTCTGATGTAACTTCCTGCTGACCATAAGCTCATGGGGACCCAAGAAGTTTGGTATCTCAAATCTAAAATTGTGTTGCACATAACTATTAGATACAAGACCACCACATCTTCTGTGTTTCTGCAGAACAATTATGCATCACATGAAGAAGAAGAGCAAAGACACTTGCTCACTATGCAGGTGGCCCCTTTACCCTTGCCAAATGAAAGGTCTAAATACAGGGTGGTAGAAGCACTGAAACCTCACTAACTCAAAAGTCCCTGTATAAAATCACTGTAAAAGAATTGCAAAAACCAGAAGTGATGGAGAGGGGAGAGATAATAATGATGATGATATTTCTGTTCCCCACCCTATCTCTGCCCAGACTGCTGAATACAAAGCACCAGTAGAGTCATGAGGAATGGCACAGATTTGATATGGGCTGGGGTTGGTCCCAGAGAAAAGCCGGATCCCGGTGGGGATGAGAATGGCAGTCTCTTCTCCCAAGGGAGGGAAGGCTGCTAAATACAGAGCAGAGTATCCTAATTCACACCTCAAGCTGCACCTAAACATCGTTTTCTCACAGAACCTACTAGGCATCACTCCTCTGTGCCTGTGCTGAGTGAGGCACTGTGTGTGTGAGAGCAAGAAAGAGAGAGAGACATGGGCTGATGTTGTGAGACCAGTTTGGTTACTTTCATGATCGCATCTCCAGTCTGTGTTTCATTGTGCGTCTTCCTCTTGAATGTATAAAACTGACTGTTACTAATATCTTTGAAGCACCTGAGGTGCCCAGGAAGATTACTCGTGAGGACAAAATACCTGTGGCCACTGCCAAAGCACCACAGCTTCCAACACACAGAGGTACCTGTCTTCATGGATAACTTAAAGGAGATGCTTAATCATCTTCTCCTAAGCATTGTCCTACCCTCTCTTGGATTGTCTCTGATTTCTGAGTGAGACTGTCAAGGTTGTGTGTGTTGGGGAAAGGGTGCTGCATGGGTGAGTGAGGTTTTGAGCTGGCTGTTGTGATGTTCTGTGTCTCTGTTGCCCTGGCTTTTGTTCCTACTTGGCATGTGTTTTCAACAATGTAAAATGAAGCACACTAATATCTTTGAAGTGCCCGAGATGCCTGAGGCTGAGGTCCTGGAAGAGGAAGAGGAGGTGGAAGCACCGGAAGAGGTGGCACCAGTTGCCGAGCCTGGAGAGCCAGAAGCTGCTTCAGCTGAAGGTATATGGTGGTGCTCTGAAAGAGCCTTCCATGCCCTCTGGATTTTTTTACTGCAGTACTGAGTGTTCTTTGCCCCTTTGCACTCTGTGGGGAGGGGTGAGAGCAGCATGCGGTCATTTGGAGCCTCTAGGCATCAGTACATTCCTGCCAAGGGGGGTGGGGCTCAGCAGGATCCCCTCCCTCATAAGCCCATATTTGGGTTCTTTGCTGTGAGTAGTCCACCTGAAGAGTGATTAACTGAAAAGAACTCCCTGGTACTCTGTCAAGTGTTTACTTTCCTGCTTTGCTGCTTGCCATTTGACTCTGATCTTAAGCTCAGTCAAGTAAAAGGATCTGTTATCTTTTAAGTGCCTGAGGTGACTGAGGAGGCAGAGGCAGAGGAGGTGGTGCCAGCAGTCATCCCCCCAAAGCCTGTGCCTGTGCCCAAGAAACCTGTGCCTGTGCTGAAAAAACCAGAACCTCCACAAGCTAAAGGTATATCTTCTAGAGAGAGTTGCTTTTTATTTTAGTGTATTGATTAATTTTTTCATCTCCTATCCCTTCTTTTATGTAAGATTTGTTATTTGTCCTCTACCCATAGCCTCTGCTGTACTATCTTTGTGCATGTGACTAACCATCCAGTCAGTAGAGGAATGTAACAGTGTTTAGAAATATCTAAATTCTTTGATTTTGTCTCAAGTGTTATGATCCTTTCTGTTAATTTAACTTTTAAATTAAGATGAAATAATATCTTTAAAGTGCTCAAGGTGCCCAAGAAAGATGTCCCACAGGAAAAGCCACCCGTTGCTGTACCCAAACAACCAGAACCACCACCAGGCAAAGGTACAGATCATCACTCTTAGCATCATCATTAGAAAGAAACGTCATGCTCTTCTGGGCTTCAGTTGAGCTAATTTTTCTGATGATGACCTATTGTAGATAGGTACCTAAAAATATGATGCAATGCAGGATGTCAAAAAATGGCAGAAAAACTAGATTCCAGTCTTTGAAAAATGTCTGCAGCTTTCTGATATTTTTATAATTTTTGAGAATTAACAGTTACTGAGTGTTTAATTGAAGCAGAATAATGGTTTTTTCTGCTGAAAGCCTGAAAATAAGTCTTAAGTTTAAAGAATGAAATGTTGCATCCCTGAAATTTCTAACTAATGACAGCAGCAGTATCAGTTATCTTCCTCTTTGAAAGTAAGTTAATGTCAATGTGCATGAGGTAGATTTACTAGCAAAAGACTGGATATATCTACTGATTATCTCACTAGCACATTGATATAGTCCAAAAGAGAAGATAGAAGTACATATTTCTGAAAACAATAGAATCTAAATGACAGGAACTGTGGAAAATAAAAACTTTAGAGGACATGTAAAGAATGGAAATAATTGATAGGAAAAAAAGGTGGCAATGATAAAGCAAATGCTAATTTCCTAAAAAATTGTTACCATACTAAACTAAGTGTGAATTATATATGGCTGATACACAAATACAGCAGGATTCCATAAGTCTCTGATCATCTGTTACTGAGAAGCCATATGTTTTCTACATTTCCACCTTGACTGAGAAACAAAAACCAAACCCAGAATTCCCATCTCCTGTGTGATGTCTTTGACACCTTGGTCATTCCACAGGTTTGAAGCAAAGCATAACTGGTGACTGAATGTAACCACAGCACTTTCCCAAAACAGATGGTGTGAATATATTATTGACTGTCTTACTGTTTCATATGCATCTGCAGTGCTCTCAAAACTAAAATATACTAATATCTTTGAAGTGCCCAAGGTGCCCAAGAAAGGTATTCTGGAAGAGGCTGTACCCGTAACTGTGCCAAAAAAGCCAGAACCTGCCACAGCTCGAGGTACCTGTCACCTTGTGCATCAGTCTGAATGAGACTGTTTCTTACTGTCTTACATGTTATTTCTGATGTCTGTTGTCCTGTTCATTTGTGATTTCGTGAAATTTCTACATTCTGTGTTAAGTATCAATTAGGACTTTGATAATCTAGTATTTTTTACCAACAACTCAGATTATATTTTGAATTTACTGTTTTGTTTTCTTATTCTGAATCAGTAGATACTAAAATAATCTATTTTAGCAATTTATCATAAGTTTTTCATATGGCTGTCCAATTTTGTTATCTTTAATTGTAACTGAATGTCTACATGACTCTTTAGACAGACTCAGGTAGTGTTTATGACAGACATAAAATTTTCAAAAGGAAAACCCAATATTTACTCATCAGTCCACATGAATGCAGTAAGAAGTGACAGCATATCCAGTGTTTAGAGAAAGTGCTTATAATTTTAGGGTTTATAAGGAAGAAAGAATCATTGTAAAATCCATTGCACCACACAGGCTGTGGAAGTTGCCACAGTGAAATGAAAATTGAAGCACAATAGGTACTTAGGGTAAGAAAATAAGCCAATAAAAAGAAAAGCATAAACAAAGAATGGAAATACAGGACAAAAATACAGATAAAGAAGAACTACTATGTTCCCCACCCTATCTCTGCCCAGACTGCTGAATACAAAGCACCAGTAGAGTCATGAGGAATGGCACAGATTTGATATGGGCTGGGGTTGGTCCCAGAGAAAAGCCGGATCCCGGTGGGGATGAGAATGGCAGTCTCTTCTCCCAAGGGAGGGAAGGCTGCTAAATACAGAGCAGAGTATCCTAATTCACACCTCAAGCTGCACCTAAACATCGTTTTCTCACAGAACCTACTAGGCATCACTCCTCTGTGCCTGTGCTGAGTGAGGCACTGTGTGTGTGAGAGCAAGAAAGAGAGAGAGACATGGGCTGATGTTGTGAGACCAGTTTGGTTACTTTCATGATCGCATCTCCAGTCTGTGTTTCATTGTGCGTCTTCCTCTTGAATGTATAAAACTGACTGTTACTAATATCTTTGAAGCACCTGAGGTGCCCAGGAAGATTACTCGTGAGGACAGAATACCTGTGGCCACTGCCAAAGCACCACAGCTTCCAACACACAGAGGTACCTGTCTTCATGGATAACTTAAAGGAGATGCTTAATCATCTTCTCCTAAGCATTGTCCTACCCTCTCTTGGATTGTCTCTGATTTCTGAGTGAGACTGTCAAGATTGTGTGTGTTGGGGAAAGGGTGCTGCATGGGTGAGTGAGGTTTTGAGCTGGCTGTTGTGATGTTCTGTGTCTCTGTTGCCCTGGCTTTTGTTCCTACTTGGCATGTGTTTTCAACAATGTAAAATGAAGCACACTAATATCTTTGAAGTGCCCGAGATGCCTGAGGCTGAGGTCCTGGAAGAGGAAGAGGAAGTGGAAGCACCAGAAGAGGTGGCACCAGTTGCTGAGCCTGGAGAGCCAGAAGGTATATGGTGGTGCTCTGAAAGAGCCTTCCATGCCCTCTGGATTTTTTTACTGCAGTACTGAGTGTTCTTTGCCCCTTTGCACTCTGTGGGGAGGGGTGAGAGCAGCATCTGGTTGTTTTGTGTCTATATGTGTCTATATGACCTTTAGTGCATTCAAGTAAAAATAACTAATATCTTTAAAGTGCCTGAAGTGGCTGAGGAGAAAGAGTCAGAAGAGGAAGTGCCAGCAGTCATTCCCCCAAGGCCTGTGGCTGTGCCCAAGAAACCTGTGGTTGTGCCCAAGAAACCTGTGGCTGTGCCCAAGAAACCGGAGCCTGTGACTGTGCTGAAAGCACCAGAACCTGTGCCTGTTCTTAAAAAACAGACAGTTCCTTCAGTTAAAGGTACATACATCAGTGACTGATCCTCTCCTTTTCTATATTCTCTGAATACTTTTTCCCTTGTTTCACTGATGTATGAAGGGCTAAATTAATGATATGTCACTTAAAATTTTATTATTCTTCATGTTTTGTATGCCCTATTCTTTTTAGACATTGTGTTTTCATTATTGTATGTATATATGTATCTTAATATTCACAAAAATGAGAATCTACTAATATCTTTAAAGCACCTGAAGTGCCAGAGAGAACTGTCCCAGAAGAGAAAGTGCCTCCTACTACACCTAAAAAGTCACAATTACAAAAACCAGAGCCTTCTCCAACCAAAGGTATATATTGCCTGGAGATATTTCCTGAGAAGAAATGTGTTCTATATTCTCTCTTTTCTTTGTTCCCAACTGAGTCTATAAAATGTGTTAATTGTTTTTAGACTACTTTGAGAGAGACTGAAGCACAGTCTTTCATGATTATGACCACTGTTACTGTGATTTTGTGTGTGCTAAGTGTCTTTGCTTTTTCTATATTTCATATGTACATTTATATACACACAAATAAAAGAAACTTTTTTTTTTTAAGTACCCGAGATAACCAAGAAACCTGTCTCAGAGGAGAAAGTACCTGTTGCTAGTTCTAAAATACCTGAATCACTACCAAGTGAAGGTTTGTGCCATTATAGCTATTACTGTAAGGACAATCCTTTGTCCTCTTCTTCTAAGTATAAGCTTTAAAATAGATGTTTTCCTTTTTTCCCATTGTGTTTGTAAATTGTTTCCTATTTTAGATAATAGCAGTCATTATTTCTTGTATCTACTATTATATTTTCATTTTTGGAATTATAGTATGTGTTCCTGCACAGGATATACCTAAAAAACTGTCTTTTTTTAAGATAATAGTAAGTTTCCACTAAATTGGAGTCTCTCAAACCTTAATATTTGTAATCTGAAATTATTTGAGAGCATTGAAGTTTTTATTCTTTCCTGTTACAATATCTTATCCACAAAATTAATGTTTAGTTTATATTGTATACATAAAAAGTACTATTCTTCACATAACCCAGATTCATTCTTAGAAAGAAAGTAAATCTTGCATTTACCACAAAGGTAACAAATAATGAGTGATTATTTTTCCTAAAGTGTATTTGTCTGTGTCTGTTGGAGTAGCTTTCTTTGTAGTTATGTCAATATAATTGTTCATGTGAAACAATCTTATAATTGAAAATTTACACCAGTTGTCAATATTCTTTAAAGAATATGAAATCATAAAGGAGACTGAACCTGAAGAAGCAGAAGAAGTTCCAGTTGTAGAAGTTGAAGAAGCTTTACAAGTTGAAGGTATACAAAGTACTTCCCTAGAGGCTGACGAATACCTTTCTTTCATTACTCTGCATTCTTCATTCTGTCATTCTTCACGTGTGTCTGTATGTTGTTGGTCTTTTTGTAATTTTTCCTTCGTTACGTTTTGCAAATTATTTCTGATCATTTAATTCTAAGTACAACTTAAAGATTATTTTAAATGCTTTCGCTTTGTTTCTTGTCCACAAGAGTCTTCTCATTATTTGGTTTTCACCTTTATTCTCATGTCATTGACATGCTTTTTTAAGTCAGCTTGGATAATTGTATTGCATGCATGCTACAAAGCAATAACCTAAGGCTCTTTCATGCTCCCATTTAATGCAATGACATTTTTTCACTGGTTTCACTGGAAATGGAAAATGGTGGTCTTTAGGTTTGTATTTTACTCTTCACATAACTACCATTGGAGTATATTTATTCTAAATCTACCTAATGTTATTTAAAGTGCTGCAACCTGAAAAGAAGGTCCCTGAAAAGCGAAAACCACCACCACCTGCTCCACCAACAGAAGATATTAAACTGGCAAAAGATCTACTTAAAGGTATAATCATCTGAAGCCACAAATAACAGTGGAAACTCAAACATATAATCTTTTAAAACTATACTGATGTATCTTGAAAAGCGTGCTTTTGTAGTTATCATTTTGTGTCTTTTTTATTTCTTTTCTAATATACTATCACTTTAATGGTGCGCCTTACTAATGCTCAGTCTCTCATTATATTTTATGTGTTATGCCAAATCAGTTTACATGGATTCTTTTTAATAATTACAGGAAAAAAACAATTCATTAAAACGATCTTAACCAAGTTAACACATCCTTCTACTGTTAACGTAATTCTTCTCTCTTTAACATGTTCTTACAAATGAAAAGAATCCTCAGCAATAATTTGCTGGTGTTACAATATGAACATGGGTTTCAAATCAGCTGTGCTTCCTACAGACCATGTGACTTTTTCTGAACAGTTAATCAGCAAGAATCTTTGCTTTGCAACTTTTGTCCTTCTATTACATCAATAGTATTAATTGGTTGTTTGGATTTTTTAGAAAGCTCCTTTTATTTTTTAATCTCATTATGTGTGTTGTAAAATTCACATAATTTTCTTTAAAGCTCCTGAATCAAGGAGGAAAGCTGTGACTGCAAAACCTGGTGAGCCTCCGAAACTGGAACCACCACCTGCTAAAGGTATCTAGCTAATATAAGGATCTTATTTAAAATAAGCCTCTCATGGCCCCAGAGTTGTAGCTCTTAATATCTTCTTTAATTTGCTCAGATATATCAAAAAGCTGTCTATGTTAAATTATGCTCAACAGTGCACCCCTGTCTTGGGTGTGTATGTTTGTGTTCTATTTATGTCCGGTTTAATCTCCCATCATGCAATCCTGGAGACGCAATAGACAGAATCATAGAAGAGTGCGACAGTTTTTATGAGTTTTATAACTTGTGTAGATGATCACTTAGGTTTTCTGCCTAGGGAGAATTAAAATATAAAATACTATTTAAGTATATAGAACATTGTTCCAATATATCTAGTTTATGATTTTTTCTGAAATGTAACTTATTTTTGTGATATGGCACTTTCCACAGATGAGAAGGAATAATGTATTGAGCAAGCCACTTTACAATACTCCTTTATATTATTTATGTATATGTATGTCCTGGAGTTTATATATATGTACTGGATTTTAAGATCAACTACTCAGCTAAGCAGAGAACATGTCTTCTTAATGCTGTTCCAAATTTAGAAATTAGGCTGGATCCATATGAACATCACAGACAGTCAGCTCAGATGAATAGATATGTAACAAGAAGCCTGTAATGAAAGAGGAAAAGGAAATAAAAATACTACTATGATAACTCTTTTTGAATACATAACCTTTATAGTTTCCTTGAACCATACTTCCCTTCTGTTGATGTGTATGAAAACTTTCTCTTATGTATAAGCTTCGACGACAGCTGTAAGCAAATAATATAGAAAGTATATTATAACTATTGAGTCCAATATCACCAATTTTACCTTTGTTTTTAATATTCAGTAGTGAACCAGCATTTGATTTGTATGTTTGGACAGGCTAGTTGTTGGTTAGCTCTTACTACTGTTATGAACCTATAATAAAATCTGGAATAATATTCTTTTAAGTGCCTGGACTTGTAAAGAAACCTCGCAAAGTAATTCCTGAGGTTACTCCTCCACCAAAAGAAGAAGTTGTTTTGAAAAGAGGTACAGTAACTTGGCTCTATTGTAAAAAACCCCAGCATGTTAACCTTATTCAGCATGTTCGCCTAAGTAAAATTGTTTTATGTGTGTGGTATGGAAGATTACATGATCAAATACTACCTGATAACTTTTTCTTGGAAAAAGCGTTTGTAGTTACAGGGATGAAGTGAGGATAGCTGGAAAGTCTCTCAGATCCAAAGGATCTGTAATGCAGACAGAACACTGAAAATCTAGTTCCCTATAACTCTCTTTTGTTTTCCTTATCTCTGTAAAGTCTACACTAGAGCTGAGAGTTTTCCACTGTCTTCAGGTTCTGGACCCCTCTCCAGTGACAGTGTAAATGTTATTAAAGTTACATATGTAGGCTCTGTACTCTATTTTATGGTTTTCTTAGAAGTACTGCACAGATCATAGAACCCTGTGGTACTCTTGGACACCAATCCACTTTCCTGCAAAGTCTGGGGCATTCTGAATCCCTTTGTGCTCAACTATTCCTTAGAAAAATAAGCACTAATTGCAGTTCTTTTTGAAGTACCACACACAGATGATTTGTGCCTGTGTACCTTGCAGCCAACCTGCAAATTTCAGAGAACGTAATAAAATACAGATATGCAATTTTTCAGATCCCTCAGTCATCAGTTGTTTCAGTCTGATTAGATATCCAAGATGGAGGTTTGAGAGGAGTTTAATAATATTACTGCATTTTTCCCCTAAAAATCATCTTTAACTACAGTTATTAATTCATAATTACATATAGTAAGTCATCATTTAAATATGTGAATAAATGTAAGATATTATAAGAAATTTCATTCAGTCATAGATAGTTAATATTGACATCTTTCCTCTCAGATGGACTGCTCTTAATAAAACCTTCTTTTTGCCCTATTTGAGTTGTATTTTAAAAGGCTTTCAGAATAGTATATTGAATAGTTACAGAAATCTTACATTTGTGTTGAACTATATATTTTACTTTCCTGTTTCTTTATGATTGATAATATATATTTAATCTTTTCTTGTTTGCTGTCTTATTCTTTGTTTGCCTGTGCTTTAAAAACTAAAATTTCTTTTCTTTCAAAGTTCTTAAAAAGAAACCTGAAGAGGAAGAACCTAAACCAGAAAAAGAGCCTAAACCAGAAGTTAAACCAGTACCTACACCAGTAGAAAAAATTAAGAAACCTGAAGGTACTAGATTGCATTCAAATCTATTTGGTAAATTATAATTTAAAAAAAAAAAAATACCGCTATTAAGTGGTATTATCTTAAATTCAGGAATGAAAGTGAGATTTTAAAAGATGGCTTATATTGACCTAATTATGTAAGTTAAAGTTTAGCTGAAAGTACAACCAAATTTGACATTCACATTTGTGTCAAAATTCTACATTTTGGGATTGTTTCTCAATCTTCATTGTGTACAGAAAAGAACTTTACAATATTTTATAGTACTCATAAAAATATAACTACAGTAAAACAGTTAAAACAAGCATTCCTTTATGTAACATTTTACAAATACTTGTCCCTTTCCCCATTTATTGTTTCAAATGTATTTAAATCTCACTCTGAGAAATACATATTCCTAAACCTTATGAACATCTGAAACTTTTATGTGTGAAAACAATGGAAGTTTTAAATGCATTGGAGGTTACTGTATTTGGGGATTCAGATGTTTCACTATACCTTAAAAAATTAAAATATTATTTTGAAGTCCCAGAAGTTACTAGGAAGAAAACTGAGATACCTGTCATAAAAAAAGAGGAGAAACATGTGCCTGAACCACCTAAAGGTACAGATGTGTGGTGTTCTTTTTCCTTATTGCAGCAACTATATTATATTCAGTGCTGAGTATCGTGCTATATTAACATCATGCATTACTGTCATCCAGTCTGTCCATAACTACTGTGTCAAGATTAACCATTTTGCATTCTTCTGGATTTCTTGTTGTCTTTAATTCTTCAGTGCTTGAAAAATTCATCTTTTTTCCATCGTATCTTGCATTCCAAGAGTTCATCTCAAGTTAATTTCTTGCTTTTCGGCCAAATAAAATATAAACCAATAAATTCTGTCTTCATTTATCTCTCTCTGTTGTTGTTTCTAACTTTCAATGTTCAATGTGATTAAAAAACGTGTAAATTAACCTACTTGTAATTTCTGTGCTTGAAATGACAGAAGCTAAGCAAGCAATTGTGCCGCCTCCTGAGCCTGAACCTAAACCTGCAGTAGGTAAGAATGCTTTAGTCATAAATATTGGTGAAGTGTTTTCTATTTAGAGATTTCTGTCTGAAAGGACATTCATAGAATCATAGAATACTAGGTTGGAAGGGACATAAAAGGTAATCTGGTCCAACCTCTTTTGGCAAAAGCATTGTCTAGACAAGATGGCTCAGCACCCTGTGCAGCTGAATCCTGAAAGTGTCCACGCATTAAACAAATACCTTTGATACTAATAAGAGTGGAACTTTCATACCAAGTGTGAAACATTTTAAAGAATATCAAACTGAAAACAAAGTAATGTATTAAAACAAGAACTCTTTTTTCTTCCATACAGCTCTAAAATCTCCAAAGCCAGCTGCAGAACAAGCACCCGCCGTTACTGCTCCAGTGACAGCCCCAGTTGTTGGAAAGAAAGCAGGTATTTATGTTTATTCTATGCTATTTGCAAGGTTTTTCTCTCTGAGATACCTAAATACCTTAAGGATAAAAAACCTGAAGAGCTATACAATAACTCGTTCATTGCAGGAAAATTTGAGGCCCTATTCAAGGATCTTATTACTCTAGATACTGTTACCTAATCTAAAACTGCCTCTGATATACTATGGACACAAATCTGTGTTCTTTATTCTGGATGATGATATGTCTGTCTTCATTTGTTGTCCTATAATGAAATTTGTGTATTCTGTTGATTCCTTGATGTTGTTTATGTCCTTATGTCTGTCTTTGAATTGCATCTTGTATTTTCTGAGTACAAAAAGGGAAGTTACACTTGTTTCTAAACAATCATTGTGCTGGTTAGTTTTTTGATTTTAACTTGTCATTGAAGTCCTGAGGAAAAGTGGCAATGGTGTTGAAGAACTAGAGTATTGTTACTTTCATCTGATATGCTTAGGGCCCCGGATCATAGCCTGCTGTGAAAAAAAAAGA
Source organism: Pachyramphus minor (assembly GCA_013397135.1). Taxonomy (NCBI): domain Eukaryota; kingdom Metazoa; phylum Chordata; class Aves; order Passeriformes; family Tyrannidae; genus Pachyramphus; species Pachyramphus minor. The sequence continues at coordinate 446,259 of VYXB01003352.1, read as the reverse complement.
ACTGTGAAGATTCCAGTTCATCTGAAACACTCTGAGCCTGTGGTCCAACAGCAGAACTGATGTACATTCTACTTGCCCACCGTTCAAAGGGGCTCATCTTACAGATCTTGGGCAGTTGAGAAGCCTAGTCATGAATGTGTCTGGTGATGTAGCCAGGCCTGCAGTGGCATAATTAACCCATTTTATATCAGTGGCCAGATAGCTGTCATTTTCTGCTACTTTTAACCTGAGCTAGATTTAAATTGGTGATCTAATGAGACAATACTAAGAGCGGTGAGACAATACTAACAGATCTTCTGTTCATGTGTGCCATTCTTATCTTTCTTTTCTTTTGTGATTATGTTGTAAAAGTGTTCTGTGTTAATTTTATTTCAGGTATAGCTGGAAAATTTGTCTTAAAATCTTAAAAATATTGTTCTTGATCCTTATTCTTATGGATTTTAACTCTCTAAATTACCTGTGAAACCTTTGTAGCTTCAGAAAAGCCTGATGCACCATCTGTACTAAAGCACAGAGGTAAAATGCCCCCCGTGGAAGAAGAAAAGCCTGAGTCAATTGTGTTAAAGAAGATTTTGGTTGAAAAACACTTAGATGTAAAAGAGAAAGTAAGTGCTAAGGAGACAGTTCAGAAAATAGAGCCACTTGAGCACAAAATCTCACTGGAAACAGCTGATGGAATACTGAAGTCAGAGAGAGATGAGCAGGAGAAAGTGGCTCTTAAATATTTCATCCTGGCTTCTGAAGAAGAGGAAGCAGAAATGGCACCTGTAGTTTCAAGAAAGACTAATCTTACAGGTGAGAAATTAGAAGTCAAAATAGATCACATTACTTGTGCAAAGGATGAACTACCACTACCTGACGAGGAACTGAAATTGATTTCTATAACATCTGAACCTGTCGAAAGAGCTCCTGGAGAAGAAAAAGAGGATGAAATTAAATTACTTGTTCATAGGGAAGGTGCCACAGAGAAAGGCTCTGACAAGTCTAGTGTTCTTCATGAAGGAAAGATTCTTGAGCATGGTAAAGAAGAAATGGAGTCAATTTACATACCTAAACCCAAAAAGCTGTATCAGCCCAGGGACCAGAAAGGACTTCTAGGAAAAGGGAAAAAGTCGAAAATAAGTTTGCAACCTGAAGAATTTCACATTAAGGATAAAACTTTATTTGTACAGGATATCATAGAGGCAGGAATAGTTGAAACTCCTCTGCTTAGAAATGAAAATGAGAGAGGAGGTTTTACTCTAGAGAAATCTGAAATTCCTCTTGGAGAATCCATGAAGGAGCTTGGCATACCAAGTAAAACTCAATGGATTAATAAATCTGGTAGCACAGTAGCTGAAATTTCTGTAGATAAGATTTTTAACAAAGAAGCAAAGAAAATGGAAGATATTCAAGATTATGAGGAAGGTAAGAAACTGGACTTTACATCACCAGAAGATTCCGTAGACCTATCTGAGGAGGCTGAACCAGCATTGAGAAAAGATGTTGACCTAGAGCACTCCATTGAAGATGAGGAGGTTTCCAGAGAAAAACCTCACATAGTCTCTAAACCATCTATTCTTAAGCCAGAAGTAGTAGAAAGGAAAGTAAGAGAAAAATATTCCACAGAGAAAGAAGAAGTTCATTATGAGGAGGGTTCAGGACAGTTGTTGACTGAGAAAGCACTGCTAAGTGATAAAAAAACAGGCAAAAGCATTATACCAGAGAAGGAGGAGAAAACTATCTTCAGCACTCACATAAAAAAAGACAAAATTAGAAAATCAAATGTCCCTGAAAAACTGCCTGTGGAAAAAAAATTTGGTACACTGTTTACAGCAGAAGGGATCAAAAGTGAAGCTTCCATAGGAGAAAATGAAAAGGGAGTCAAAGATGAAGTAGTTGAGAGATCTGAGTCAGAAGAGAAAGTTGCTATTCAGCCACCAGGGAGTCAAGATAAAAAACAGTTGCAAGAAGTTCATACAATTCAGCAAGAACATAAAGAGGCTCTAGTTCAAAAAAGCAGAAAAGATAAAAGTGAAGAAATGAAACCTACAGAAGGTAGAGCAGTTGAAAAAACATCAGCTAAACATGGCATTGGGGAAAACCCAATTGGTACCATGGCAAAAGAGAAGGGAAAGCTTTCAGACAAATTACCATCAAGCAAAGGAATACATGCAAATGGAGAAGTTACTTACTCCTCAAGGATAGGTAAGATAATAACTCCCAAGAAAGCAGGAGAGAAAGAATACCAGAAATCAGAACCTGCTCATCTGATTGAGCAAGTCACTAGACTTCCAAGTGAAAACAGGGATTTGGATGCATCTGGACAATCATGTGACGTTCTGGATGTTCCTGCAAAGTCTCATGCAAAGAGAGGTGAGGAAGACTGATGCCGAATTCTTCCACGACGTGCTTGCACTATTTGCTTCAGGAGAATACCACTTGCCATTGTGATGTTTTAGTAACACCATTCACAATTCCATCCTAGTCTTTCAGCTGCCTGTATTGGCATTCAGCCACTCTTGACATGTTTGTCTTACCTGTCTGTACATACATCTGTGTGATTACTGTTCATTGTCTTAGTCTTACACTTTTATAAGACTGTATAAATCATTTTGTCTGCCATTATCTTCTCAGAAAAACTCACTCATTTTTTCTGGTATTCATTTCTCCATCCACTGCACTAAAATCTGTCCTGCATTTCATTCATATCATTCTCCCATTAAAAGTATCTTTTATATTTCCTTTCACAAAAAGATAATGAGAAGCAGCATAGTCATAGCCTGCTGTGAAAAAGTCTGAGATGATTCACCACAAATTAGGTTACTAACAGAACATCCCTCACTTGTGAAAGTACCACATTGTCCTGAAACATACTTAATTTGCACAGCTTGTATCTCTGTTGTCTTCATTAGTAAAAGTACGTGCTTTTTCTAAAAAAACACCCAACATATCGTTTTATAGGTACTTGAACTATTTTGGCTGACAGTTGGGTATTGGTCAAGGGCCTAATCCTAAATCTAGTATCAAGGAATGACAAAATTTTACAAAAGAAGGGGCAGGACAATACATAGAGGAACTAGGAGCTTCTAAGCTGCCTGTTAGTCCCTACTGCTTCCCATGCTTCAAGATATTGAACTTACCATTGAGATATAGACAGTATAAGTTCATATATAAACATATATTCATATATCTTCTTCTGTTTGTGCATGTAGGGTAACTAAAGGAGGAAGAAATCTGATATGTAAAATAACTGCTTGCCTTAGTAAGTATCTTTATTTAACTACATTCCTAATAATACTGCTGTTCTACTTCAGAGGCCAAGCCACCAAAAGAGGAAGCTCCGAAGGGCATCAGTCCAGTCAAAGGTAGGATACTACAAACTTTGTCATGGTTTTACCCCAGCTGGCAACCAAGTACCACACAGCCACTCATTCACATTTTTTTCAGCACAAGTTCAAAATATACATAGCTACAAACTACTGTGAATAAAATTAACTCTGCTCCAACCCAAACCAGTACATTATCCACCCCTTGTTCTATACCATTTACATCATTTTCAGGTCCCACACTATTCAATACAACCTCATTAACCATCACAACCCTTTCCATCCTTTGGTATGATGCATGGATATCCATCCATAACCCTTAGTTAATGGAACAGCACAGTGAAATGTCCATAAAATGTCCACTAATGTCCATAAAATATCCACTGAATTAATTTGGTCCATGACATTGGGTTCCATCTCTTTTGGTGGTCACTCAGGACAAAAGAAGTGATGTATTACATAGAGTTATTTGGCACCAAAGCCAACTCAAATTGGGTCCCTTTTGCACTTCCACTTCTATTTGTAAGACTTCTCCTTTGGTTTATGTGGTTTCTGCTATAGTAATTCCTGTAACATACAGCTTAAATAATGAGTTACAACAATTTAAAGATATGTACATTAAAATCTTCAGATCTGGTTCTTTGGGCCAGGTTACAGGATTTAACATAGCAATGAACTCTTCCCATTGCTCCTAGTCCATCTCGCAACATGGACACTAGACTCTAACAGTACAGTCAGCAAGCAAGCTCCATGGCAAGCACAGGAGCCTGTTGATTAATTGCTAAACAGCACTAACAGATTTAAATTCAATCTAACACCTTCCAATCAAACCTGTGATCTCCAGCCCTTCAAGCCACATGCTGGGTACTGAAAAGGACTGTCATGGTTTAACCCCAGCTGGCAACCAAGCCCCACACAGCCACTCACTCATTCCCCCACAGTGAGATGGGGGAGAGAATCAGAAGTGTAAAAGTGAGAAAACTCATGGGTTGGGATAAAGACAGTTTAACAGGGAAAGCAAAAGCTGCGCACACAAACAAAGCAAAACAAAGAATTCATTCACTACTTTCCATGGGCAGACAGGTGTTCACCCATATTCAGGACAGCAGGGCTCCATCACTTGAAGGGCAAAAGTCTGAATCCCTCTCCTTCCTCCTTCTTCCCCCCAGCTTTATATACTGAGCATGACACCATATGGTATGGGATATCACTTTGGTCAGCTGAGTTTAGCTTTCCTGTCTGTGTCTCATCCCAACTTCTTGTGCGCTCCCAGCCTACTCACTGGTGGGACAGTATGAGAAGCAGGAAGACCTTGACTTTGCACAAGTACCACTCAGCAATAACAAAAGCATCTCTATATTATCAACACTGCTTTCAACACAAATCCAAAACAGAGCCCCATTTTAGCTTCTGTGAAGGCTGTTAAATCTCCCCAACCAAAATCAGCCTACTACAACCAAAAGCAATGAATCACGATTAGTTTATTCATTTCTGAATCTGAATTACAGCCAAGAAGACACCTTCACCAGCAGATGCAGAAAGAAGGAAACTCAGGCCAGGCAGCGGTGGTGAAAAACCTCCTGAAGAGCCTCCATTCACTTACCAACTTAAGGCTGTACCACTGAAGTTTGTCAAGGAGATGAAAGATATTGTGCTAAAAGAAGCTGAGTCTGTTGGGTCTTCTGCAATCTTTGAAGTCCTTATTTCACCATCCACTGCAATTACAAGCTGGATGAAAGATGGAAGTAACATCCGAGAGAGCCCAAAACACAAGTTTATTGCTGATGGCAAAGATAGGAAACTGCATATTATTGATGTCCAGCTATCTGATGCTGGTGAATATACTTGTGTATTGCGACTGGGGAACAAAGAGAAGACCTCTACAGCCAAACTCATTGTTGAAGGTATTCCCTGTTTCAAGTTTATCAGTAATTTAGGCTAGCTACTCCTCAAGCTAGAGGAACTACTACTTTGTATGTAATTTTACAGAAGTTGGCAGATGCATCCTTTTGTTTCAATTGCTGCATGTATTATTATATATTATATATATATTTTTGCATCACATGTTCTGTATACAAGTGAACAATTCGAAATAATGTGTTTCCCACAGAACTCCCAGTGCGGTTTGTGAAAACACTTGAAGAAGAAACCACTGTCGTTAAAGGCCAGCCACTGTACTTGACGTGTGAGCTTAACAAAGAAAGAAATGTAGTCTGGAGAAAGGATGGTAGGATCATCATAGCCAAGCCTGGGAAATTTGCTCTAGGTGTTATTGGTTTGTCACATTCTCTCACGGTCACTGATTCAGATGATGCTGATGCTGGCACTTACACTGTTACTGTGGAAGACTCTGAGCTGTCATGCTCATCTTGTGTTAAGGTAGTAGGTAAGCAATCAAAATCATGTTCTCTTTTTTCTCTAGGATGTTTGGGCTGTTTTAAAATCAGGAAAGGTTTTTCTCATGGTATTACAATATAAATGGACAGATAAGATTTTTACAGCTATTAAAAGCTTGTTGTAAGATGAAATCTGTTAGTTATATTTCTTCTTTTTTTGACGCATCTGTTTTTAGTAAAAGTCTACTAAGCTTTATTCTTATGTAACTTTTTGTCATGCAGAGGTTATAAGGGACTGGTTAGTAAAACCCATAAGAGACCAGCACGTTAAACCAAAAGGAACAGCTACTTTCAGCTGTGACATTGTCAAGGATACACCAAACATTAAATGGTTTAAAGGAGATGAGGAAATTCCTGCTGAACCCACTGACAAGACAGAAATCTTGAAAGAAGGAAATAAAATTTTCCTGAAAATCAAGAATGCTGGCCCTGCTGATGTAGGAGAATATTCAGTGGAAGTTGAAGGTCGCAGATACCCAGCTAAACTGACCCTTGGTGGTAAGAAATCTTTTTTTCGGATTATATTTAATCAGCTCATAGACCAACGTTGAAAAATGTCTAAATAAACAAAAAATGTAACCTGAATTATTATAAAGCTCTATCAAAACTTGACCTAATTATATATGAATTTATTTGTGCATTCTAGAACGTGAAGTTGAACTTCTGAAGCCATTAGAGGATGTTACAGTTTATGAGAAAGAAACAGCAAACTTCGATACAGAAATATCTGAGGATGATGTTCCTGGTGAATGGAAGCTGAAAGGAGAACTCCTGAGACCTTCACCTGTAAGCATCCTTGAATTTTACAACATGGTTTATTTAAATTAAACACTGTAAACAGGTTTCTTGAGTCTTTATGGCAAGACTTCTTATTGCTACTTAGTCCATAACATAGACAGGCTAAGCCTTATGTTGATTAAAAAAAAGTGGTTCTCTAAGTAAGGATTATATTCCATAAAAGCTAACTTTTGAAAGCCTTCATTTTCCTAAGGGATTTCAACACATAATTCAGATAATAATAGAAATATCCTACGTACATTGTAGGAACTATTCTGGCATTCTGAAGAATTTTTAAATTTTTGAGTAAAAGTATTAACTTTCCTGGAAAAACAATTTCAGTCTTGCTGCCTGACTCTTTACTGCATATAAAATGCTTATAAAATCTTTTATTAAAAAGCCTAGCAGTAAGGCATTGTCATTGTATTAACCAAACTCTGTCATCTCTCCAGACATGTGAAATCAAAGCTGAAGGAGGAAAACGCTTCCTAACCTTACACAAAGTCAAGTTAGAGCAAGCTGGTGAAGTCCTTTATCAGGCATTTAATGCGGTTACTACAGCTATCCTGACAGTAAAAGGTATGATACAGCATGGAGTACGATACCAGCTTAAATAGAGTTCACATGGAGCGTGTTACAAATAATGTGTTATGTTTTGCTTCTAGAAATTGAACTGGACTTTGCTGTGCCCCTAAAAGATGTTACTGTTCCTGAGAAGCGCCAAGCAAGGTTTGAGTGTGTCCTTACGAGAGAAGCCAATGTTATATGGTCTAAGGGCACTGATATACTCAAGATTGGAGAAAAATTTGACATCATTGCAGATGGCAAGAAGCATATTCTTGTTATCAATGATTCACAGTTTGATGATGAGGGAGAGTACACTGCTGAAGTTGATGGCAAGAAGAGCACAGCAAGACTGTTTGTGGAAGGCAAGTATCTTCTTATGAACAAAAGAAAAAAAATGGATAAAGAATATATCTTTTAGAACTACATTAGTCTTTTTTCTGATTGTATTTATGTGTCTACATTACAGGTGTGAGGCTGAAGTTCATATCACCTCTACAGGATCAAACAGTGAAAGAAGGTGAAACAGCTCACTTTCAGTTTGAGCTTTCTCATGAAGACATGCCAGTGAAATGGTATAAAAATGACAAGAGACTTCATACAAGCAGAACAGTTTTTATTACTTCAGAGGGCAAAGTTCATAAACTAGAAATGAGAGAAGTAACCCTTGATGATATCTCCGAAATAAAGGCCGTAGTCAAGGACATGAACACACAAGCCAACCTCAAAGTGTTAGGTAAGACATAAATAATTTAAAATATGCTATATGATATGTATTAACAATTTTTATAAGTAGATAGGGACAAAATATTGATGTTTTAGTAAATTCATATTACTAACTTACCTTTACATATCTACTGTGCCTTTTGTAGAGGCCGATCCATATTTCACTGTGAAGTTACAAGACTACAGTGCTGTTGAAAAAGATGATATTACTCTGGAGTGTGAACTTAGCAAAGATGTGCCGGTAAAATGGTACAAAGATGGTGAAGAACTAGTAGCTTCCAACAGAATTTCCATAAAAACGGATGGTTTGCGCCGTATCCTGAAGATCAAGAAGGCTGCAGAGAGTGATAAGGGTGTTTATGAGTGTGACTGTGGAACCGACAAGACAAGTGCTAATATCGGTGTTGAATGTAAGTTATCAAGTCTTGGCTAAGGGAAAATACTGAAACCTTTGTAAAATGGTGTAGACAGACAGACACTCACTCAAGTGCAAGACCAAAAATGTACCCATAGAAAGCATGCTGTCACAATGAATAGCTGAAGTATCTAGATTTACAATTATGAAAAGTATTTACTGGAGACAATATGTCTGAGGATAAATGGCTTTTGTAAAGACAGTGATGATATGTTAGTCAGGAAAAAAAGCAGCTAGTTTAGTTCACTGTAACAGATATCTGGGTTAGTTATTAGGAAAAATATCCTTACTAAAAATAACTAAATTTTCAGACATATTATAGAAGGATGCTGTAGACCACCCAAACTTGCAGCTTTTAAGAAAAAAGGTTAGATAAACACTTATTGGTCATAGCATTTGAATGCCCCAAAGAAGGAATAGGGAGAGAGTTGAGATTCTTTCCAATATTACATTTTATTGGTATGGAGTAAACAGATGTGAAAATTTGTTTTTTTTTTATTTTATTTTAGCTCGCATAATTAAAGTGGAGCGTCCACTGTATGGTGTGGAAGTATTTGTTGGTGAAACAGCACGCTTTGAAATCGAAATTTCTGAGCCTGATGTCCATCCTATATGGAAGCTAAAGGGAGAAACCCTAACACCTTCACCTGTAAGTTTACTTCTTTATTTTTAGACCTTAATTTACAGTAGAAAAACATGTTTAATAATGATGCTTTTTTGCTGGTTTCTTAAAATATTCATATTTGGGGTGGGGGGTGTGTGTTTCTTTCTCACCAGGACTGTGAAATCATTGAAGATGGGAAGAAACACATTCTTGTCCTCCATAACTGCAACCTTGATATGACTGGAGAAGTGTCTTTCCAAGCTGCTAATGCTAAAAGTGCTGCTAATCTGAAAGTGAAAGGTACAGTCTGCATTTGGCCAATATTTCCATGTGTGTTTCAGGGCATTAGAACAAATCTAGTATCAGAAAGTCTGTATGAACCTATCACTGATCTGAAAGGTCTCTTCTTTGATTTCAGAATTACCTCTCATCTTTATCACTCCACTAAGTGATGTGAAAGTATTTGAGAAGGACGAAGCGAAGTTTGAATGTGAGGTATCCAGAGAACCCAAGACTTTCCGCTGGTTGAAAGGAACAGAAGAGATCACTCCCAATGAAAGATTTGAAATTGTTTCAGATGGAACAAAGCATGCTCTGATTATTAAATCCGTTGCCTTTGAGGATGAAGTTAAATATACATTTGAAGCTGAGGATAAAAGAACAAGTGCCAAGCTAATTATTGAAGGTTTGTTAGACTTTGCCTTCCCAGGAAAGTTTTGCATCCTAGTACTTGAATAGTTTTTATTGATAATGTTATTGTTAATGAAATGTAACTTTGTTATAGGTATCCGCCTGAAATTCATTACTCCTCTCAAGGATGTAACCAAAAAGGAACGAGAAACTGCAGAGTTCACTGTGGAACTCTCCCATGACAATATCTCTGTTGTCTGGTTCAAGAATGACCAACGATTACATACCAGCAAAGTGGTTTCAATGACAGATGATGGCAAATTCCATACACTCACAATCAAAGATCTTACTATTGATGACACTTCTCAGATTAAAGTAGAAGCTATGGGCAAATCCTCAGAAGCTAAACTCACTGTTCTTGGTAAGAATACCCAAAAGAATTTACCTAATGTATATTGTCAGAAGAGTCTTATTCATAAAAAATGACAATCAGAAAGTCTTGGTGTTGGCCTAAATCTACACAGTGATTTTGAAAATTTTACAATTTGTTTTTCTTCTTTGGGTCTCTGTTTTCTTATTCACAAAGGATGGTTAAAATAACTTGAAAATTTCATGCGACTTTTGCAAAGTTAGTTATTAGACAACTTAAACAGTGCTCTGAAACTCCTAGAGCATCAAAAGAAAAAGAATTGGGTTTTAGTTGTTTATTGTTTTCTTTATTGCAACAGACCTGTGAAATATTTATAAGGACTATATTTAGTCCTTCTTGCAGGACATAAACAAGAAATGTATCTTATGGTAAAAACTAATTGTTTTTTTTCTGAAAGACTAAAACTTCAGACTGAAACATCTTGACTTTTGCTTGCAGAGGGAGACCCTTACTTCACTGGGAAGCTGCAGGATTACACTGCCGTAGAGAAAGACGAAGTAATCTTACAATGTGAAATCAGCAAAGCAGATGCCCCAGTGAAATGGATGAAGGATGGCAGTCCAATTACCGCATCAAAGAATGTTGTTATTAAGGCTGATGGTAAAAAGAGAATCCTTATTCTCAAGAAAGCTTTGAAGAAAGACATTGGACAGTACACTTGTGACTGTGGTACTGATCAAACCTCTGCTAAACTCAATATTGAAGGTATGGTGATTTTAGTAGGCTGCTCTGTAGTAGAGACCTTGTGGGATCTGAAAGGCATTGAGGGAGTCAATCACTTTTTTTTTCTGCAGACCGGGATATTGAGATTGTACGACCATTGTACAGTGTGGAGGTGATCGAGACAGAGACTGCCCGTTTTGATATTGAAATCTCTGAGGAAGGTGTCCATGGGAATTGGAAGCTAAAAGGAGAACCCCTTACTGAATCAGCTGTAAGCAAATATTTCAGGATGTTTTTTATGTGTGTCTCAACGATTTTCAGGGAGCTAGGGTGTAAGGGAGAGAGTGGCTCCAGAAACTAAAAGCAATCTCTTTCTGCTTTCAGTAAGGGTCACTGTAATAAAATCCTGCATTTTTACATTCATAACTTTTAAAATGTAATACAAACTTAGTCCAAAATGTCATATAAAATGGCTAAACCATAAATTATTTTACATAAATAGGTATATTTTCTATTGCTAGTCCCTAACAATCACGTATCCAAGGTGCAAAGACCTTGTATAATTCATTTAAACATAATGGCATTTAAAAATACAAACTCTGTATTGCCTGCACTTGCCTTTAGTTTTTGAGTTATGTTTCATTTAAATAGATGTAGATTGTATTTTCAAACTCTTTTTCATTTCTGTGACAGTTAAAATTAGTATAAAATGGTATAGAGCTTACTCAAATATTCTTAATTCCATACTGGAAGGATCTGGAAAATAAAGAAACAATACAATCACAACTGGCAATAATTTGGCAGTTTCTTGATGTCACGGTACAAATGTGAATAATGCACAAAGATTGGAAGTTCCATCAAAACAGTCTCTGGATAAGAGAAGGAAAGGTGTTCTCAAGTAAAGGTCACAACACAAGCTTAACAATTTCTAGTTCCCTTAGGGGAACTAGGCCTCTGACTGATCTACATATTGATATATTGATACATCAACACACAAATGTAGTGCCTCTTGCTCTTTCCAAGAGGAAGCAGACTGTATTAGGAAGAGACTTTGAAAGGAAAGGCCTATGAATGAATGTTTTTAAGGTGTATTTCATGTGGCGGTGGGCCTAAGTTTGTGAATGGAGAAGGAGAAAACAAATGCATAGTATGAGGAAAAGTAAGGGCTCTTGCGGTGAGTTCTACAAAAAAATTGTTTCAATTCTATTTTTGTAGGAATGTGAAATCAAGGAAGAAGGCAAAAAGCACTTCCTTACACTGTACAATGTACGCTTAGATCAAGCTGGTGGAGTAGATTTCCAAGCAGCAAATGCCAAGTCTGGTGCTCACCTTCGAGTGAAACGTAAGTGTCTTTGAAATTAATAAAGTGAAAACATGGTACTCATTGCCTCTTGGGAAGGGGTGGAAAATCTCTATAATGTATTGAGTCCGCAACGATCCTTTCAAGTGTAGCAACTCAAAGATTAGTTACTTAAATCATCTAAATTTTTTTAGTTTGGGAATGTCCTGTATGTTTTTTAACCTTGTATATAGTTTATTTGTATAGGAGAAGTAAAAATCAGGAGATTGAAGGCTGCTTCATGGTCTGGCATCATATGCTGTTATGAAATCAAAGTATTGCAAGCAAAGGCTTTACTGCATGAAAGTATCATGTTAACTAGAGAGGATAGGTTAACAGTGATATCTGGGGATAGGGTTAAGAGCTTGATGGACAGGGACAGACTACACGGCTGAAGACCACTTGTTTGCACTCCAATCCTGGGCCTCGCTATTTTGGAAAACACATGCCTTATCTAGCAACAGGCATGCAAGGCTTGGCAAGGAGACAGATGCACAGCAACTTTCTTGCTGACCTTGTTCAATTTAAAGAAACACACTCTGCAAATAGGAAATTGTAGGTAACCAGCCCTCCCCTAAGAACCCAGGGTGGCCTCTTCTATTTAGGGAATTTAAAGAGCAGCATAGCGATGTCTGTCTCTCTTGAGGGAAGCCACCATGGAGATTAGTACATAAGGGCAGCAGCAGCTCTCTCTTGGGTAGAAGTGACTAATCTGAAAATTATGTCTTCTCCTTACCAAGCTCGAGTAATTGGCTTGCTGAGACCCCTCAAGGATGTAACAGTGACAGCTGGGGAATCAGCAACCTTCGATTGTGAACTCTCTTATGAGGGAATCCCAGTAGAGTGGTTCCTACAAGGAAAGAAACTGGAGCCCAGTGATAAGGTAAAAAAACCTAAACTTTATTTTTCCTCATGTTTCCTCCTCCTTCTTCTCTTTCAAGTCTCTTCCCCATCTTGTATTTCTTATTTATTTTCTGCCAGTAGAAGTAAGGCACAGCAATATTGTAGTGCTACTGTGCCAAATGGTGAATCCTCACTAAATCAGATATAGGAATTTTTTTCTCAGAAATTCCAGTATTCTGGAATACTACACGTATTTATTATACAAAGGGAAACTGAGGTTCTGAAATATCAATCATTACAACAGTGATTTTGTGTTTTATTGTGTTGGAGACTCACAGGGATACTGAATAATTTTTGCTCAGGTTACTTCTCATTACAGTGAGAGGATTTTGAAAGGTGCTATCAGGAAAAGCTTTTTTTCCTGCTGAATGCTGAGTTGCAGTCCAATTCTGCATATAAGGGGATTAAGAGGATTCAAATTCCATTTCAGGCATTTGTTCTGGCTCTCCAGATAACTTTCTGGGCAGATTTGCTTGTCAAGCACTTCTCACTAGCTATTTTTAACCCTTCATCAAGTGCTGGCTCTTAACTCTGAGGTCTGAGCAGCCTGGAATGTAATCAATTTAATATTTAAAGTTAATGGTAGGGGCAATAAAGAAAGAAACATAAATAAATACATTAAGAAATATAAAGGAGTATTACTGGGTTTAAGACTTCTTTTTTACATACTAGGCCTAAAGAAAATAAAGCAAATGAAAATAGAAGTTGGAAACTTCACACGAAGCAAACTTTCAAGGCATTACATGACCTAGCAAAATTTCAGAACCTGTAATAATGCTGCTAATAATGCTTTGGTGTAGATTTTTTTTTCCCTTTTAAATACAAATTTTATTTTCAAGTTTTGATAGATCTTTCTAAGCTTCACCAAATTTGCATAAATAAAAACTATTTCATAAAATAAATAGAATATAAAAATAGGGGGAAAAAACACAGATCATGGTGATAGATGACCCTATAGAATATTTAAGGACAGATAAACAAAGCTGAAACTCAGCAGATGAGACATGAAATAAATCAAGGCAATTATTTCCGAGTTTCAGAATAAAAATGTGAAAAACTGTTGATCAGCACAGAGGATAGTTATTACTGCCTAGCAAGAAAAATATTTCATGTTCCATATTATGTATGATGGAACATTATTTTGGTACTATCTTTCTGAGCTATCATTTTAATTACATGAAAAAAATTTTGAGATTTTCATTCAGTTGACATACACAGTCAAAACTGTCATTTGACTTCAGTCAAAATTTTATCAAGAAGAAATTGAGAGTAAATCATATATTTACTTAATGCATCACTTTCTACCCACTTAAAATAGTCTCGAAGCATATTTACAACTGTCTTCAAGAATCAATCTAATTGTAGAAGTGTTTCATTTTAGGTGTTGCTAATTCAAACCTTTTCAGCTGCACACATATAACCTTTATTGACTGAAGTGACTTCTTTGTTTATCTTTGCTGTTTATCTTGGTCAAATATATATTTGGCTACATCTCAGTCTCTTTCAGATGAATACTCACTAGAGATAGTTTTCAGAGACACAGTGACCATTTGGGAGGAAGCACAACCTCTTTGTTCCTTCCTTCCCTCTGAAACAAAAGGGACTGCCTTCTCAATAGCAACTCAATATTTTACCCTTGTTTCTTAGCAGAAGCTTGCTTTTCACCTACACTTTTCTAAACCAGCATCTACTACCTAATCACATACTTCTCTGCAAATAGATAAAAAGAATTCTTCAAGAGCTATGTTAAAATTTACAGCATGAATAAGTAGCAGTCCTCTTGATGGCTGCAATGCAGGATGTATTCTTGAATCCTTCGGCAACCCCAGGTCCATTCCTAGAGAAAAGGAATGTTTTTGTAGAAGTAGCCAAATACAAAGTCATAGTAGTTTCTGCACAAAAATTAGTCTTTTAGGCAGAATGTAAAGTCAAAATTGCATTCCAGAAGAGTGTGTGTGCCAAATCTCTTTATATCTATAAAAGTTTTTACTTTAGATGTAGCCAGCAGTAATACTAACTTTTCCCCATAGATTTGCTTATTTTTTGTCTGTTCAAAATAGACATGATCTCAAGTCAGCCTCAAAATGCTCAAAACATTGAGGACTGAGCTATATCTAGTATATACAGGAGGAGAGTATAGAAATTTCATATAAAAGTGGACAACCAAACTCCACAGATAATAAATAGCAATGCTATTTCATTAAATATTTCTTAAATATTTGTTGTAGATAATCACAAAGGGGTTTTTATGTGTTTTTTAAGGTTGTGGCACGCGCTGAAGGGAGAGTTCACACACTTGTTCTGAGAGATGTTAAATTAACAGATGCAGGAGAGGTATCACTGACAGCAAAAGATTTCAGAACTCAAGCAAATCTTTTTGTGAAAGGTAAGTCAACCATTTTAATTAAACCATAATCGGTTTTAATGGTCCATTTGTTATTCACCCTGGAGTAGGATGTTAATATACACCAGATATCAAATGAGTAGGATCCTACATTTGATATTGGACTGGTAGATAATTTTCCTGATTAAAAAAGCCACCTAGTTAAAATCTCTGTGCTTCACAGAAGAGCTGAAGAAAGGGGAAAATGCTGAAAATGTATCAGATGTGGGAGATGAACCAGTTCATTAGGACTTCTAGGGCTTTATTGCAGACTTGAACATTCAATTGGCCTCAAGAGGACCCACAAATACTGGTCTTTATGGCTCCTGGTGGCTTTTTCTTTTCTTTGGAATATCCAGAAACATATGAGAGCATAATTGTATCATCAGTCAAGTGATATAACGTTGTCTGTATAGCCACTTGTACACTTGAAAGCTGTGTACCATTAAGAAATAAAAAAAAGGCACACACTAATCCAGTAATTCAAGGAAAAACTTAAAAAGAATTCTTTAATGTTAGAGTGTAATTTTAGAGTCACTGAAATGCCATGGGTATGGTTCAGCTAAAGAAACTGATTTGCAAGGCTTTGTGATGATTTATAAGTAAAAACTCCATGAATAAGGATATTATTGTCTGATCTTACAGTAGGCTGAAAATTAGGAAATTAACAGAATAAACAAAACTATGCCTGTAAACAAAACCTAAAGCAGAGACACCCAAGAGCCTCTTTGGTTATTCAGTCAAGGAAAATTAGTAAATAGCATGGGACTGTTCTGTACAAGCAGAAAACTGGCTATAATTTAGATCTTTTCTATCAAAAAATCTGTCTCTTTTAGAACCCCCTGTTGAATTTACTAAACCACTTGAGGACCAGACTGTTGAAGAGGAGGCCACTGCAATACTGGAATGTGAAGTTTCCAGGGAAAATGCAAAAGTTAAATGGTTCAAAAACGGAGAAGAAATTCACAAATCAAAGAAGTATGATATAATTTCTGATGGCAGGGTCAGAAAACTCATCATCCGTGGCTGCACACTGGACGATGCAAAAACATATAGCTGTGATGCTAAGGATTTTAAGACATCATGTTTCCTCAATGTAGAACGTGAGTAATTTACAGTTTTCTACAAAATGTCTAGATGCTATGAAAGCTATGTACTAGTGTCCGTTACTAATAATAATATCAATGCCAGCAATTCTTTTCTTCTCTACTGTAGACTTTCCCCTACTAAAAATTTTCTCTTCTCTTACAGCTATTCGTGTCGAGTTCTTGAAACCCCTGACTGACCTTGAGGTTAAAGAAAAACAAGCTGCTCGGTTTGAATGTGAAATTTCTCGTCCAGGTGTCAAGGTCAATAATAATACTTTTTAGTCTCAGTAACTCTTTCAACTAGAGGAGACAACTCTATTACGTTGTTATAAAAGAACAGACAACTGAGGATGTTACTATTAATAACCATGATAATTTGTTCTGAAACAGGTGAAGTGGTTCAAGGATGGCATGGAAATCAGAAAAGGCAAAAAGTATGATATAATTTCCAAAGGTGCAGAACACATACTTGTTGTCAATAAATGTGTCTTTGATGATGAAGCTGAATATTCCTGTGAAGCAAAAACAGCTCGAACTTCAGGCCTGCTTACTGTGATAGGTAAGCACAGTGTTTTGGAATCTAATATGTGAACAATAAAAAACGTAAGGGTTTTTTTATGACAAGCTTTAATCATCTTTCAAAATTCTTTTTGCAGAGGAGGAGGCTGTTTTCACAAAAAATCTTCCTGATCTTGAAGTAAATGAAAATGACACTGTAAAATTGATCTGTGAAGTTTCAAGGCCTAATGCTGAAGTTACTTGGCTTAAAGGAGATGAAGAGGTGCCTGATGGTGGTAGATTTGAACACATTTCAGATGGTAGAAAGAGAATTCTTCTTATACATAATGCTCATCCAGAAGATGCTGGCAAATATACTTGCAAGCTCCCAAGCTCTAGTACAACAGGAAAACTTACTGTGCATGGTAAGAGCATTGCTTTAGTGGCCTTGTTTTCGGGGGNGGGGGGGAATTAAAATATTTCAAAAGCAGTAAGAATAGACATCTTGGTTTATTCCATTCACAAGTAAAAATAAAATAAACTTATACATATCTACAAAAATGTTTTCTTTCAGAACTTGCGGCAGAATTTCTTACCAGACCACAAAATCTTGAGGTGCTTGAAGGAGAAAAAGCTGAATTTGTCTGTACAGTATCCAAAGAGGCCATTGAAGTACAGTGGCTGAGGGGTGACACAGTCCTGGAGCCTGGTGATAAGTATGACATCATTTCAGATGGCAAGAAGAGGACACTTGTGGTTAAAGACACTATTCTAGGAGATACAGGAATGTATAGCGTCATGGTTGGTGAAGCTAAAGCTGCAGCACACTTAGGAGTGATTGGTAAGCTTTATTTTATTAATATGTAGGTGCATGTTTTGTTGCACTCCTTATACTACATGATATTCTGTTTCTTCTGTTTTCTCAATTTCAGAAAAACTCAGAATTATAACTCCCCTTAAGGACCAAGAGGTTAATGAGTGTCAAGAAGTTATCTTCAACTGTGAAGTTAATAAAGAAGGTGCCAAAGAGAAGTGGTACAAAAATGATGAGGCAATATTTGATAGTGCAAAGTACATTATTGTTCAGAAGGGCTTAGTTTACACTCTCAGAATCAGAGATGCAGAGCTGAAAGATCAAGCTACCTACAGCATTGCACTGTCAAACCAGAGAGGTGAACAGGTCAAAAGCTCTGCTGCCTTAACAGTATTAGGTAAATATCTTGCACTGTATTAAAATTGTTTAATCATTTACATTCAGTTTCATATGAGGATGTAAAAATATTCACTTTTTTGTCATAACAGAGGAGGATCTCAGAATTGTTGAACCCCTTGAAGACATTGAGACCATGGAAAAGAAAACTGTCACGTTCTGGTGCAAAGTCAATCGCCTTAATGCAACTCTCAAATGGACAAAGAATGGAGAAGAGATCACATTCGACAGGCGCATTTTGTACAAAATTGATAAATTCAAACACTCATTGATCATTAAAGACTGTGGATTTATAGATGAAGGTGAATACACTGTTACTGCTGGACAAGACAAATCTGTTGCAGAGCTTCTCATCACAGAAGCACCAGCAGACTTCACTGAACATCTTCAGGACCAGACTGTCACTGAATTTGATGATGCTGTCTTTACATGCCAGCTGTCCAAAGAGAAAGTCAGTGTAAAATGGTACAGAAATGGAAGAGAAATCAAAGAAGGCAAAAAGTATGTATATTTTATTAGGCTTGTTAATGTGCTAAACATGCTTGCTTTACTTTGTTACTTGGTTTGGAAGCTAAAATGCTGCTTATTTTTCTCCCCCATGAAGATACCAGTTTGAAAAGGATGGAAATCTGCACCGATTAATCATAAAAGACTGTAGACTAGATGATGAGTGTGAATATTCCTGTGGAGTGGATGACAGGAGATCTAGGGCAAGACTTTTTGTTGAAGGTATTTGTAAAATCAAATAGGATTTATTTCTTCATTGTTTAATAATAGTAGAAACAATAAGCAAATAACACTAATTAATTAACATTTATTTCAGAAATCCCTGTTGAGATTATCCGACCACCACAAGATATTTATGAAGCTCCTGGTGCAGATGTGATCTTCATGGCTGAATTGAACAAAGATGGTGTGGAGGTCAAGTGGCTGAGAAACAACATGATTATCATCCAAGGTGACAAACATCAGATGATGAGTGAAGGGAAAGTCCACAGGCTGCAGGTTTGCGAGATAAAGCCCCGTGACCAAGGGGAATACAGATTTATCGCCAAAGATAAGGAAGCTAGAGCTAAGCTTGAATTAGCTGGTAAGTTGCTTGCTTTTTGTTTCTTTTATAAAATCTTAAATTAGTTAATTGAATTAACTGTTTAAGTAAATTGATTTTTGTCCTTTTAAAGAGTTGAACTAAAATGAATACATAATCAGCCTGAGAAAAGCACAAGTCTGGTAAACTATATGAATTATAATTGAAGCAAATAAATATTCTTTATTATACCATGCTGATCCAAATGTTGAGGAAAATATAGGTCACTTTTCTATGTTAATACCAAAGAGCATGATTTGAGTTTAAAGGAGACAGAACCTTTTAATTAAAGCACTAATAAAACATGGAAATTATTTGGCCTACTTATTTCAGTCATATAAGACATTTAATTCCTAATTTGTCTGCTTTAGAGGATTGACCAATAATTAAATTCATGCTCAAAAAGCAACTCCCTCTATCCTGATTTTATAGAAGAACACAATACGGTATATCAACCAGCTGCATTTCTTTCTCTAGGCTGTCCAATGTATAAGAATGACTCCTTAGAATTTACACAACAGCTCCTTTTACTTCTCTATATTAGCATCTTTGCTAACTACACAAATATATGATTTATATATATATATATGCAAGTCACATTCATCTTTATAGCTTAATTGTCCATTCATCTTTCTTAGCTGCACCTAAAATCAAGACTGGTGATCAAAATCTTGTGGTTGATGTTGGGAAACCTTTAACTATGACTGTCCCATATGATGCCTACCCAAGAGCAGAAGCTGAATGGTCAAAAGCAGGGGAAAGTCTGCCCACAACAACTGTTGATACAACAACTGACTGCACCACCTTCAAAATTTTTGAAGCAAAGAAATCAGATAAGGGAAGGTACAAGATTATGCTTCGAAACAAACATGGGCAGGCAGAAGCATTCATCAATGTAGAAGTCATTGGTAAGTACTTCTATTATTAAAACCCTGCTTAAATTTATTTCACAGAATCATACCTTCCACTTGCCCCTAGGGAGAAGCTATAGATTGTAAAGAGGTCTTCCCTTGCCCTCCTCTTCTCTAGCCAGAGGGGGAAAAAAAAAAGATACAGTGCCCCGAAATACTGAAATATCGTCATATCTTTATTAGATGTTCCAGGTCCAGTTAGAAACTTGGAAGTCACTGAAACTTATGATGGTGAAGTTGGTCTCGCCTGGCAAGAACCAGAAAGTGATGGTGGAAGTAAAATCATAGGCTATGTTGTTGAAAGACGTGATATTAAGCGTAAAACCTGGATTACAGTCACAGATCGTGCTGAAAATTGTGAATACACTGTTACTGGACTTCAAAAAGGAGGAGTTGAGTACCTCTTCCGTGTTAGTGCACGCAACAGAGTGGGCACTGGTGAGCCAGTGGAAACAGACACACCTGTGGAAGCTAAGAGCAAATTTGGTGAGTAGACATTATCAAAAAAATCAGGTTTTGACAGCAGTGTAAGAAAAGCAGTACAAACTCTAACAATAGGTAAAACCCACATAGGGTTTTTTAAAAACCTTGGTTTTCTTTTTTTCTCCCTAAAATAAAATACAGATGTTCCTGGTCCTCCTCAAAATGTAGAAGTTAGTGATGTGAACAGGTTTGGAGCCACACTTAGCTGGGAACCACCTGAGTATGATGGAGGATCTCCGATAACTGGCTACGTTATTGAACTGCGTAACAAAGGTTCCATCAGATGGGAACCAACTATGACCACAGGAGCTGATGAACTGTCAGCTCTCCTGACTGATGTTGTGGAAAATGAAGAATATTACTTCAGAGTAAGAGCTCAAAATATGGTTGGAGTTGGCAAACCAAGTCCTGCTACACGTGCAGTAAAAATTATGGACCCAATTGGTAAGTATGCAAAGTATGCATGATTAGGATTGCATTATGAGACAGGGACATTTTGGATGTTTATGCCATGAGAGCATAAAAATTCAATTGAGAAATGTATGTGCTGCAAATACTGTGTACATTTAGGTTTTTGCTACTTTTGTCCTCCAAATATATCAGGAGTACCTTGTTATCATTTGGTTCAGTAAGAATTCCAAATATTTTTGCTCAAAGTGAAGATCCAACTCAATTTAGAAATTTGATTGAGAAAAAGCTGTGCAAAGCCTTCAGAAACCATACTGTGAGATACAAATAGCTAATTTGCAGAACCATGCTCCTTTATCAGTCACAAAAATGTATTTGTTGCAATTTTTTTTCAGAGAGACCAAGTCCTCCCATTAACCTTGAGCATTCAGATCAAACTAAGTCATCAGTTCAGCTCACTTGGGAACCTCCTCTTGAAGATGGAGGAAGTCCAATCTTGGGCTATATTGTTGAAAGGCAAGAAGAAGGAACGGACAAGTGGATTCGTTGTAACCCAAAACTAGTACCTGCTCTTACTTTTAAGGTATGATGTTCTCTTCATCAACACTTAAAATGTATAGATCACCTTTAATATGAGTTAGTAAAGTATTATTTGTGCTTTATAGGTAACTGGATTGAAGCAAGGATCCAGTTATTACTACAGAGTCTCAGCAGAAAATGCAGCTGGTGTGTCTGACCCAGCAGAGGCAATTGGGCCATTAACTGCAGATGATATTTTTGGTAAGCCATATGCTATTTATTAAAGACAATTAATCAGATAAGGCACATTATTAAAGAGCATCTTGTGGGTAATATGTTAAGATTTTTCACCAGATAACTGTCACACCTTAGACATTCGAGTTTATGAGCTATTTCTCCTCCATTATGAATTCTTAAGGTAATTATCTGTACTATTAGGTTGCCTGAGGAGCAAGGCATGACTTTTTGCCTCCTGACTGATCTTTGTGGAAGATGGGAGATAACAGAAAGAGAGAAAGGCAGAGAAGACCGCTGGGAAAAAAAAATTAAACAATACATAGTTTTTACATTTAAGAGTAAATTAGATATCCTATTTGGTAATGCTAATCTCCCTTATCATCTCACATATTTCTAAAAAGAAGAAAAGCATTTACTGAGGACAGGTAGGCAATGATAAGCCAAAGCTAGGCCTAGGCTGCTCCAACCTGCAAGCTGAGATACAGTCAGAATCAGCCTCTCAACACAGCTATCATTACCTGTATTCATAACAACTGAAAATATTTCATAGAATCCATTTTCCACTCTTTCCAGTTGAACCTACAATGGACCTAAGTGCATTTAAGGATGGGCTGGAAGTTATTGTTCCAGAGCCAATCAAGATCCGTGTTCCCATCACTGGCTATCCTGTTCCAACTGCCACATGGTCTTTTGGTGATCAAGTCTTAGAACAGGGTGATCGTGTAACAATGAAGACCACTGCCTCCTTTGCTGAACTTGTAATTACTCCGAGTGAACGTCCAGACAAGGGAATTTATTACTTAACATTGGAAAACCCTGTGTCATCTGTTTCAGGAGAAATTAACGTTAATGTCATTGGTAAGTGGACATGTATCTATTCTAGCAATAACATTCCATGTTTTTCTTGCTAAAATCTAACTAGGTTAACAATGTGAAATCTCACAATGTCCAGTAAGCCAAGTACATTAAAATAAAACTAGAAATCCATCCTCAAAAAAACTCTTTTCTGGTTTTCAACACCCAATTTTGCTGTTTAAGGAAGAATGACTAACAAGACTATGTCTTGCAGATATATTACATAGAGATCATCTATCAAACACCAATTACAAAATAATTAATGCAATTTCTGTGGCTTCTAGCTCCTCCAAGTGCACCAAAAGAACTTCAAGTTTTAGAAGTACTCAGGACTACAGTGCAGTTGTCATGGGAACCTCCAGAAGATGATGGTGGAAGTCCAGTTACTGGCTATGTAATTGAAAAACGTGAAGTAAGCCGGAAAACATGGAGCAAAGTAAGTTCATTCTCTCTCATTTGAATTTCTGTTGCTATATTATTTCCACATGTGCTACTGAGTTTTGTGTCCTATATTGGTAATCATTTTTGGTAATCATATATTGGTAATTCTTTGGAAATTTTAAAAACACATTGGAACCTTTCTGCTCTTTAGGTTATGGATCATATTGTTGACCATGAGTTCACTGTACCTGACCTCGTCCAAGGAAAAGAATATTTATTCAGAGTTTCTGCATGCAATAAATGTGGCCCTGGAGAACCTGCATATATTGATGAACCTGTGAATATGTCAACACCAGCAAGTGAGCACAGTGCTGCTAATTTTCTGTTTCTGAAATCTTACTGATTTTCTTCAAAATAAGATGTAAAAACAAAATATGTTTTAATTTTTCATAGCGGTGCCTGACCCACCAGAAAATGTTAAATGGAGAAATCCAACATCAAAAGGAATCTTCCTAACATGGGAGCCTCCAAAATCTGATGGTGGTGCCCGCATTAAAGGTTATCTGGTAGAAAAATCCCAACGTGGCACAGACAAGTGGGAGCCATGTGGGGAGCCTGTTATTGAAACAAAGTAAGTAAATTGACATCAGGAAATACATCTTTTCAACTAACTCTGCCATCATCATCACTTTAAATATCTGATTTTTTTTATTTTTTTTTTAAACAGAATGGAAGTAACAAAGCTCATGGAAGGAGAGTGGTATGCATATCGGGTTAAAGCTCTGAACAGAATAGGAGCTAGTAGGCCAAGCAAGCCTACTGATGATATTCAGGCCATTGATGCCAAAGGTAGTTACTTTACCTGCTGAATTACAATAGCTGCTTTCTTTTTACCAGTCTCTGAAATAACGTTTCTATAAAAACATCTTTATTCTCTCCTAAATCAGAGGCTCCAGAAATTTTCTTAGATGTGAAACTTCTTGCTGGACTTACTGTGAAAGCTGGAACTAAAATTGAGCTACCAGCTAAAGTAACTGGAAAGCCTGAGCCCCGGATTACTTGGACCAAGGCTGACAAAATTTTGAGACCTGACAACAGAATCACCATTGAAAGCCAGCCTAATCAGTCCACAGTGACTATTACAGACAGCAAAAGGAGTGACAGTGGAACCTATATTATAGAAGCTGTAAATTCCAGTGGACGTGCTACTGCTGTTGTTGAAGTTAATGTTCTCGGTATGCATGTATTCTATTTGTTTATACAAATCATTAGTAATGTACTGAAGTATGCAAGCAGAAGATTAACATTTACATCTTATCCTCCACAGATAAACCTGGTCCACCAGCTGCATTTGATGTATCAGAAATCACAAACGAATCCTGCCTTCTAACATGGAATCCTCCACGAGATGATGGGGGTTCTAAAATTACCAACTATGTCCTTGAGAAAAGAGCTACAGACAGTGAAATATGGGACAAGTTGTCATCAACTATTAAGGATACAAAATTCAGAGCTACCAACTTAACTCCTCATAAAGAATATGTGTTCCGAGTCAGTGCTGAGAACATGTATGGTATTGGGGAGCCAGCACAGTGTAACCCCATAATTGCCAAATATTCATTTGGTCAGTTAATTAAATTAATGTTAAATTTTCACAATATTTTAACAGGGAGAAAAAAGCCCAGATCTGATGTGTTTTTCTTTTTTTGTTTGTTTGTTTTTAATTAAATAATTTATACAGATCCACCAGGCCCTCCAACAGGTCTCAAACCTACAGAGGTCACTAAAGATTCAGTCACTTTAACATGGAATGAACCAGATGAAGATGGTGGCAGCCCCATAACTGGCTACTGGGTTGAAAGATATGATCCTGAGCAGGATAAATGGATAAAATGCAATAAAATGCCAGTGAAAGATACAACATTCAAGTAAGACTACAGTCAATTTAAGCTGAAATATGTTACAGAGACAGAAACAGTAGTCTTTAAAACAAGTTTTACATTGTTCTTACTTTTTTTTTTCCCTAACTTCTATAAGTTTTGATTCAGTTTTTTCATAATTAGTTTTAAAGAGAAATGTCTTTACAGCAGAGTTAATCAAGTATTTTATTTTTTTAAAATGTTATGCTTAATAATTTCTGTGCTATGTGATTATTCATAAGATATTCTAAAATAGCAAATATAACCATCTCAAGTATCAAACCAAAAAGCTTGGGTTTTTTTTTCTGCTGGTATTCTTATTAACTTAAACATAGCACATGCAAAAATGCAAGATGGTTCTTATAACACTCATTTCTGTCCCATGATTTTCTGTTTTACTGTTGACAATATGCCTATTTCAAATGTTCAACATTTAATAAAACATCATTAGCAGTAATTTAGATATTTTCAGATTTACCAAGTAAACTGTGATATGAAGAATAGAGAAGATGATGTTTTAAACATGAATTAATATCTAGCTTTGGTTTAATCAAACTTAATTTTTATTTTCAGAGTTAAAGGTCTTACAAATAAGAAGAAATATAAGTTCCGTGTCTTGGCAGAGAATCTTGCAGGACCTGGAAAACCAAGCAAGGAAACAGAGCCAATCTTAGTGAAAGATCCAATTGGTATAATAAATACATTTTAATAGTTTAATTTAGCAACAGCAACAAAAGTTGTTTTCAATCACATAACTAATACTGGACTCTTGTCTAGATCCACCATGGCCTCCTGGAAAGCCTACTGTGAAAGATATTGGCAAGACATCATTGACCCTGAACTGGACAAAGCCAGAACATGATGGAGGGGCAAAGATTGAATCTTATGTCATTGAGCTGTTAAAGACTGGAACAGATGAGTGGGTGAGAGTGGCTGAAGGAGTTCCCACAACTGAGCACTTCCTCAAAGATCTTATGGAGAAACAAGAATATTCATTCCGTGTAAGAGCTGTGAATAAGGCTGGTGAGAGTGAGCCCAGTGAACCCAGCGACCCTGTGCTGTGCAAGGAGAGGCTCTGTGAGTACTGTTTCAGAATGTGCTGCTACTGCAGATACACTGTCATTAAAAAAGCCCCATGTCTGCCTGTTTCTGTAGGTACCAAATGAACTATTGGAAAGCTTATGAAATATTAAAATTTGCCCTGCTTTAGCTCAGAAAAGACAAAGTTTTAATACTTTAGGTGTATTCTCTGGCTTCCAAGATCTTTCACGGGGATTACAATGACCTGATTTACCTTCTTTTTTCTATTTTGCAGATCCTCCTTCACCACCTCGCTGGCTTGAAGTTATTAATATTACTAAAAACACAGCAGACCTTAAATGGACAGTACCAGAAAAAGATGGGGGTTCCCCAATTACCAACTACATTGTTGAAAAAAGAGATGTAAGGCGAAAAGGTTGGCAGACAGTTGATACAACAGTGAAAGATACCAAGTACACAGTGAGCCCGCTGACTGAAGGCTCACTGTATGTATTCCGTGTAGCTGCTGAAAATGCCGTTGGACAGAGTGACTACTGTGAAATTGAAGACTCAGTGCTTGCTAAAGATACTTTCAGTAAGTTTTGATTTGCTTACTGAGTGATCAGTAGCTCATGTATAATGAATTCCTAACCTTCTAATGTGTGTCTTTTTTCTGTTTTAGCAACCCCTGGGCCTCCGTATGCCCTGACAATAGTTGAAGTGAAAAAAGGTCACGTTGATTTGAAATGGGAACCACCTAAGAATGATGGTGGCAGACCAATTCAAAGGTAAGTTCATTTTACATTTGTGTAAGTTCATGTAGATGAAAATCTCTTAACAAATTAAGACATTTCTCTCAGAAAGTTTAAGTTTTAAATGGACAAATTTTATATGAAAAAAAGGTAGATGGATGTAAGAGAAGCCATGTGGTTAAAGCAGTTAAGAATTTGATTTTAAAATGTGGAAATTATGGAAATGTGCAAATAAAATACCTAATATGCATGAACAATGAATATATGTCAACATCCTTAGACTCATCTCTGTAACCACTTAGACTCATCTATCAAGTAATATTGTTGCATTTTCCTTCTGCATTGTTTCTTCTTCACACTGTATACACTCAGCTAAAATGAAGCCTCACCTGTTTTCAGTTCATTCTCTTCTTTATAACAATTTTCAAAAAGACTGTTTAAGTCTTCTGGGTTGTTTCTAACTTGTCTTTTAATTTGGTTTCTAAAGTACCTGTATTCACCTTGAATGCCAATTGGATTTTTACTCTTTATATTTTGATTTTTCCTCTCCTTCCCAATCACAGTAAGCTCATGTTAAAGAAACAGACAACTACAGAGATCTGCCTGAAGCAACATAAGTCACTTAATTTGCATTACTTTGCCATAGCTTGTCCTAAGCAGAATTTTGACAGCTGAGTGATAATATCTACAAATATTCCCAATGGACTAACTGCTGAGATCCAAACTAGGAAAGATACAAGTATAGCTTGGGAGGTTCTTTTGCCTCTGTAGCTCTCTAAAATCTGAGAACACAGTTTAGTTCAGTTCTAAAATACAGAACACAGTTCAGGTATTGGCTTTCAGACATGGGTTTGTCAGTGATGTCAACCCTAATAGGGGCTGAGGCCTACTAGGACTAAGTGATTAATGTGTGAAGAAATGTTCATTGAATCTGTTACCCAAGACTGTCTTTACTGTTCACTGTCCAACCTCTTCTAATCTGTTTTTATCTATTTTCTTGAACAAGAAGACTGAACTGTTCCTTATTTCAAGTGCCTAATTGTATTTTCCCCAATTTATTCAGATATGTTATTGAAAAGAAAGAAAAGCTGGCCACTCGCTGGGTAAAAGCTGGCAAGACAGCTGGTCCAGATTGCAATTTCAGAGTGACAGATGTCATTGAAGGTACAGATGTACAGTTCCAGGTTCGTGCAGAAAATGAAGCTGGTTGTGGTCATCCCAGTGAACCAACTGACCTCATTCATATTGAAGATCCAACAAGTAAGTAGTAGTATAATATACAGTGTATGGATTATAGAAGCACTGTACTGTGTGGAACAGATATTCTGAAAGAAAGATGGCATAATAACTTTTCTATTTCTGCAGGCCCTCCTTCTCCTCCCCAGGATTTACATGTCACAGATGCAGGCCGAAATCATATTTGCATTGCATGGAAACCTCCTGAGAAGAATGGTGGAAGTCCTATTATTGGGTATAATGTTGAAATGTGTGAAGCAGGAACAGAAAAATGGATGCGAATCAATTCTCGTCCAATAAAAGATCTAAAATGTAAAGTGGAGGAAGGTGTGGTTCCAGACAAGGAATATGTGCTAAGAGTCAGAGCTGTCAATGCTGTTGGAGCTAGTGAGCCATCAGACATCTCAGAAAAAGTTGTTGCCAAGGACCCAGACTGTAAGAATAGATTCCTTTTTTTTTTTCAGATCTGCATAATGAAAAAGAATGGTGTTCGGCAACTTTCTAATAATATTATACTTACTTTTACAGGCAATCCAACCATTGATCTACAAACTCGTGACATTGTTGTCGTTAAAGGACAGAAATTAAGTATCCCTATACCCTTCAGAGCTGTTCCATCCCCAACTATAACATGGCACAAAGATGGCAAAGAGTTGAAAGCTGGTGACAGAACAACAATGAAGAGTGACTACACCTCTGCGTTGCTCGAAGTCATAGACAGTGTTCATGCTGATGCTGGTGTTTATACCATCACACTGGAGAATAAGCTGGCATCAACGACTGGCTCAGTCAATGTCAAAGTCATAGGTAACTAGATTCTTCCCTTCCAAGAAGGATACTTATCTTCATTTGCACCCTGCGGCAGACAGAAGAAAGGACTAGAAAGATATTTTTTCTGGCAGGTGGACAAATCACTTCAATTCAGACACATGTAGCTTGCCATACAGACATTAATGTTACAAAATCCCATGAAAAAACATTACCCCAGGATGTTCTAACTATTCAGTGGCTGCTCAAAGCCCAATTATTTTGAATAGTTATTATATAAATATAAAAATGTTTTAAGAATTCTGACTCTTTTTGGGAACTTAAATTCATACACATGGTGTGTAGTCAACATTTGTGGTCTTGATCTACTTTCAAAAAAGACATGGTTTCATATTTATATGAATACAGTTTATTTAGTTAAGTAATTTTTTATTCTTATTTAAAACAGGTCCACCTGGACAGTGTAAAGACATCAAGGCAAGCGAAGTAACTAAGAATTCTTGCAAAGTATCTTGGGAACCTCCAGACTTCGATGGTGGTACTCCTATTTTGCATTATGTTCTAGAACGCAGAGAAGCAGGTCGTAGAACATATATCCCAGTCATGTCTGGTGAAAATAAGCTTGCATGGCAAGTCAAAGATCTTATCCCAAACTGTGAATATTACTTCCGTGTTAAAGCTGTCAATAAGATTGGAGGAGGTGATTATCTTGAACTAAGAAACCCAATCATTGCAGAAGACCCAAAACGTAAGTTTGTCTTACTACTAAATAATCTAGCAAATTGACCTTTACTAATACCTTCATCCTTTCTTTTCTCATATGAGCCCTCTTTTGATCTTATCTTCTACAGAGCCTCCAGATCCACCTGTTGACCTTGAGGTTCATAATCCAACATCAAAATCAGTAACACTTACCTGGAAACCACCCCTGTTTGATGGTGGAAGCAAAATTATGGGCTATATAATAGAAAAGCTCGCTAAGGGCAAAGAGAGGTGGGAGAGATGCAATGACTATCTGGTACCCTTACTAACTTATCCAGTGAAAGGCCTCGAGGAAGGAAAGGAATATCAGTTTCGTGTTCGTGCTGAGAATGCTGCTGGCATCAGTGAACCTTCTCGGATTACTCCTTTCGTGAAAGCTGTGGATCCTATTGGTATGTATTAATAATTCACTTGTTTGTATTAATTGCCATACATCCTCAAACATATTGGAAGGTTTCCACATTCTATTTGTCATTCTCTGTTATTACAGAGGCTCCAAAAGTCTTCCTTGCTGCAAACCTACAGTCTGGCCTCGAGGTGAAAAGAGGTGATGAGATCATACTTGAGGCACATATTTCAGGGTCACCTTACCCATCTATCACTTGGCTGAGGAATGATGAAATTGTCAGACCAGAGGATATCAAAAAGAGAGTAACAACACCAAAGAAGAAGGGTGAAGCTGAAGAAGAGAAACCTTTCCAGCTGTCACTGCCAGAACGTTTGAGTGTTGACAACCATAAAGAAGGGGAGTCTGTACTATCAATTCGTGATTCCATCAGAGCTGACCATGGCACATTTACTATTAAAGTAGAAAATGACCATGGTGTTGCAAAAGCCTCATGTGAAGTCAATGTGTTAGGTATGTAAAGAATGTTCTTAAAACATCCAGTTGTTCAGAGGATTGGGTAAGAAGTGCAAATGATGAGTACTGATCATTTTTCTTGGCTTACTGACAGATACACCTGGGCCTCCAGTCAACTTTGTATTTGAAGATATAAGGAAAAATTCTGTCATTTGCAAGTGGGAGCCTCCCCTTGATGATGGTGGAAGTGAAATCCTAAACTATGTACTGGAAAAGAAAGACAATACAAAAGCTGAAATGGGCTGGGTCACTGTCAGTTCAACACTCAGGCATTGCAAATTCCATGTTACAAAACTGATTGAAGGAAAAGAATATCTCTTCCGTGTATTTGCTGAAAATAGAGTTGGAGCAGGGCCACCATGTGTTTCAAAACCAATGACGGCTAAAGATCCTTTCTGTAAGTTTTAGTTTTGAAATACAACTTTTTCAGAAAACCAGTATAAAACTACACAGACTCTTAGAATACTCAGCTTCATCTAGGTGAATGTTTCCCAGAAAAACCTTAAGCAATGTGATATTTATTGCACATTGAAATAAAGAGAACTATTGGAAATATTAAAGATTTAAGAATGATGATCACTGTCATAAAACTTTACACTTAAAAAACGTATCTTCTTTATAGTCACATTCTCAGTCTTTAATGCATGAGTATTCTTACCAAAAGAGAGAACTACTGCAAGTTTGATTACTGATTGCCATTAGGATTCAAAGTTTCTAAAGAAAAAGAGCAGAAAAACTATAAATTACTTAAAATTAGTAATTTCTTATATATTAGTTCTCTCTTAGCTTTGAGTAAACTCTTAAGAGACAGCAATGATGACAAAACAACAATTTTTTTTTCCGTTGTTTTTTCCAGCTCCACCAGATGCACCTAATAAGCCTGATGTGGAAGATGTTACCAGCAACAGTATGCTGGTTAAGTGGAATGAACCAAAGGATAATGGCAGCCCTATCATAGGATATTGGATTGAAAAACGTGAAATTAATAGTACTCATTGGGCTCGGGTCAACAGAAGCCTTGTGAATGCTCTGGAATTAAAAGTTGAAGGACTATTGGAAGGTTTAACTTATATCTTTAGAGTATGTGCTGAAAATGCAGCTGGCCCTGGTAAATTTAGTCCACCATCAGATCCAAAAACTGCGCAGGACCCAATAAGTGAGTAGCTTAGCAGAAGCTAACAGTATACATGTGACAAAATAGGATTCATAGCCTTTAACTTTACACTTATTTACTTATAGTGCCACCTGGTCCACCGATTCCAAGGGTTGCTGATACAAGTGCAACTTCTATTGAGCTAGAATGGGAACCTCCTGTGTATAATGGTGGTGGAGATATCACTGGTTACCATGTGTACAAACAACTGATGGGAGTAAATGAGTGGTCACGTTGTACAGAGAAACCCATTAAGGTTCGACAATACACTGTTACCGAAGTCAGAGAAGGTGCAGACTACAAACTCCGTGTTACTGCTCTCAACGCAGCTGGCGAAGGACCACCTGGTGAAACCGAACCCACAACAGTTGCAGAACCTAAAGGTATTGCAATCGTATAATTTTCAAGAAATGTCCAGCTAAAAGATGGGTTTGAATCCCTCCCTTCAGCTAATGAAGTATTTCTTTCTCTTCCACAGAGCCTCCCACTGTTGAGCTGGATGTTTCTGTCAAAGCAGGCATTCAGATCATGGCTGGACAGACTATTAAAATTCCTGCTATTGTGACAGGACGTCCTGTTCCCACAATTGCTTGGACTGTGGAGGACGGTGAATTAGATAAAGATCGAGTTGTTATTGAAAATGTTGGCACAAAATCTGAGTTAACCATTAAGAATGCATTGAGAAAAGACCATGGAAGATATGTAATAACTGCTACCAATAGCAGTGGTTCAAAATCTGCAGGAACCAGAGTAGAAGTATTTGGTAAGAAAAATATTTTCTCAAATCAGCTAAGCATTTCTGTTGGTTAGTATGGGCTTTACCGTATTTGTTTGATTTTGTTTTTCAGATGTTCCTGGACCAGTCCTTGACCTAAAGCCAGTGGTCACAAACAGAAAGATGTGTTTGCTTAACTGGTCTGATCCTGAAGATGATGGTGGCAGTGATATCACAGGCTTCATTGTTGAACGGAAGGATGCCAAAATGCATACATGGAGACTGGCTGTAGACACAGAGAGATCCAAATGTGATATTACAGGTCTAGTTGAAGGGCAGGAATATAAGTTCCGTGTTAGTGCCAAGAACAAATTTGGTACCGGTCCACCTGTTGAAATAGGGCCCATTCTTGCAGTTGACCCATTAGGTAAGACAACTGATTTTATGGGTTAAAAAAAAAAACACCTCAGGTTAATAAATCAATATTGTTGTGTGAATTGCTTTCTATACAGAAATTGTGTTTACTTTTTAATTATGTGGATAGGCATCTGCCTTAAATCAATTACTTCAGTCAGATTTCTAAATCACTTCTATGAAACTACTATGGTTCTTTATGTAACAAAATACTGGTGCCTACTGAGACACAACTTATTACCGTTTTCTCCACATACATGAGAAACTTTATACTAGCTGCAATATACTCAGATTCTTTGCATACAAAAGCTATGTCTTTAAAAAGCTAGAGCTGCTGCATTTATACAATTTAAAATTCTCTGGGTTTTTTTCTTTTTTTTTTCATTATAATTTGTCTGTGTTAATAGGTCCTCCAACGGCACCTGAGAGGTTCATGTACACAGAGAGAACAAAGTCAACCATTACACTTGATTGGAAGCCTCCACGTAGTGATGGTGGCAGTCCCATCTTAGGATATATTGTTGAGAAGAGGAGACATGATTCAAAAGATTATGAAAGAGTTAATGCAAGGCTCTGTCCAAAAACATCTCTTCTCGTTGAAAAACTTGATGAACTTCATATGTATGAGTTCCGTGTCAAAGCTGTCAATGAAATTGGAGAAAGTGAACCGTCATTGCCCCTCAATGTAGTCATACAAGATGATGAAGGTATATCTGCTTTAAAGAAATCCATATAAATATCTTCAGAACACTTCAAGGCAATTATTGTTTCATCTCTGTCTTCACTCTGTCACTTCTTGTTTTCAGTACCTCCAACTGTTACATTGCGTTTGGCTGTGAGAGGAGATACTATCAAAGTCAAGGCAGGAGAACCAGTTAATATTCCTGCCGATGTGACAGGTCTGCCAATGCCAAAGATTGAATGGGACAAGAATGAAGTTTTAATTGACCAAACATCCGATGCACTTAAGATAACCAAGGAAGAAGTATCTAGAAGTGCAGCAAAAACTGAACTTATCCTGCCTGCAGCAATGAGGAATGATAAAGGCACTTACACTGTGAGAGCTTCCAATCGTCTTGGCACTGCATTTCGCAATGTGCACGTCGAAGTGTATGGTAAGGATGCAACATTTTAATAAAATGACTGCTAATAAAATGCTTTTGCCTTTTTCTTAATGTAGTTCTATGCTCTATTGCTTTCGTGCAGATCGTCCCTCTCCACCAAGAAATCTGGCTGTTTCTGATATTAAAGCAGAATCATGCTATTTAACATGGGATACACCTCTTGATAATGGTGGCAGTGAAATTACCCATTACATTATTGAGAAACGTGATGCTAGTAAGAAGAAATCTGAGTGGGAAGAGGTCTCCACAGGCGCTGTCGAGAGAAGATTTGGGGTAATTTATAAAATATCTTTATTGCATAATTTAGTATGCATAAAAATAACAATATTACCTGTCTAATGAAAACTGCTACTTGCATAGACACCTGTGCTCATGCTCCATTTGGACTCCAGAATTACTGGATGAATGGCCAGTATTTGTATTGGCTATCCAGGTATCTGTGTTATCCCTCATGTGACAAAACATAAGAAATTGTTCGCTTTTGCTACTTAACTTCAACTGAGCTAGAAGACATCTTCCTTTCCATTTCCCAGCATTATTCAATTTTACCAACTGCAAGAACAAGCATGATGACATTTTTATTTATGTTTGGTCCTATGCACATGAATTAAAAATATCCTTAGGACATCATGTGTAGCTGTGTAGTCATAAACAGAGGTATGTCAATGAGATTCCAAGACAGAATTTAAAGTGAAAATCACTGCATATCTCCAAATAAGTTTATTCTGAAATTAGCCAAGTATTAATTTAAATATTATTTTTCAGGTATGGAATCTTCCAACAAATGAAAAATACCAATTTAGAGTCCGGGCTGTAAACAAATATGGAATAAGTGATGAATGCCTCTCAGAAAAAGTTGTTATTAAGGATCCCTATGGCCTTCCTGGACCTCCTGGAAAGCCAAAAGTTTTAGATCGCACCAGATCATCTATGCTGGTGACTTGGGAGCCTCCTTTGGACAATGGTGGCAGCCCAATAACTGGCTATTGGCTGGAGAAGAGAGAAGTGGGAGGCGTCTACTGGTCACGTGTCAACAGGGCTCCAGTAACAAAACCATCAGTAAAAGGTCTACAGCACAATGTGCTTCGTTTGATTGAGGGTGTTGAGTACCAGTTCAGAGTTATGGCTGAAAATCTTGCTGGAATTGGCCCTCCCAGTGAACCATCAGATCCAGCCTTAGCAGCAGATCCCATATGTAAGTATATCATTTGTATGACTATGTTAAAGGACTCTATCACAACAGAACAAAAAATGTGCTACTCTTTTTTATTTTTCATTTAGTGCAATTAATCAAATGTTTTGTTTTCATTAAACCGAAAAGAGTATATTGACACAAATAGTTTCCTGATTTTGTGGTTTTCACCATTTTAAAAGTAATTATCTGTAATATAAAATTTTTATCTCTTTTATGTACCTAGTACTCTGATTACACCAATGCAGACATTGCCAAATAAACTTCAGATCTTTTTTTTTCAGAATCATATTTTATATTATTATTTTACTTAATTTTTAAAGAGTTTGATACTTATGCCTTGTACCTTATGTATCTCTTAATAATATAGGTAACATATGCAAATAGTATGCGTATTCTGGGGTCATACACTCCATGTATGAGAGAAGAAAATTAGAATAGTTGCATTCGTCTAGAAACTATTCAGAAAAATATAGGAAGACACTAACTCTCAGGTAATTTTTACTTACTCTTCTTTTGCAAGTTGTTCCTGGTCCACCATCTTGCCCAGAGGTCAAAGACAAAACAAAATCATCTGTAGCTCTTGCATGGAAGCCTCCTCAAAAGGATGGCGGGAGTCCTATAAAAGGATATATTGTTGAAATGCAAGATGAAGGTAGTACTGACTGGAAGAAGGTGAATGAAGGAGACAAACTCTTTCCTACTTGTGAATGTGTTATTCCCAACTTGAAAGAGCTCAGAAAATACCGATTTAGGGTGAAAGCTGTAAATGCTGCTGGAGAATCAGAACCCAGTCCTGCAACATCAGAAATACCTATCCAAGATATTCTAGGTAAGTGTTCTGGCAATTGATTTAGGTATTTGTATCTAAATGCCACTTACTCCTCTGATTGTTCAAGCAGGATGCCAAACAAGTCAAACAGAATAAACAATTGTGCAAAAATTTAACAAAATATTGACATGCATTTATGAAAGTGTCATGATCACTATTGCCAGAGCATGATCTATTAGAAAATCGATAAGCACCTACAGTCATACTAAGGAAATACTGTGCATTTTATGAAGAAATTACTGCAACAAGTTTTTCTATTTGTATACTTCCCCAGTTTGCTTTTTGCACACCCAACCTTTCTCATATAAACATGCATTCTACATGTGTCAGGGGGCTTTCAGCTCCATGCTGATAGAAATATCCTTTGAGTAGCTCTTAAAATTTATATATTTACATATTTTTGCAGAGGAACCAGAAATCTTCCTTGATATTGGAGCACAGGATTTGCTCTCTTGTCGTGCTGGCACAACAATTAAAATCCCAGCTGTTATCAAGGGTCGTCCAGTTCCAAAAACATTTTGGGAGTATGAAGGAAAAGCAAAAACAGCAGCAAAGGTTAGTAAAAGAAATAGCTTTTTTTCTACACCTGTTTCTAGGCATTTAAACCCATTCCCTTTTACATTTACATCATTTCCCTTTGTTTATAGGAGGGAGGTCATAATGTACCTGAAGAAGCTCAGGTAAAGCAAAGAATTTTTTTAACCTCAGTATTGTTGCATTTTTCAAACATAAATATTTAAAGTTGATCTATAACTTTTCTTTCTTCTTATAATACACAGGTGGAAGCAACTGATACACGTTCTGAGATTATCATCCCTGAATGCAACAGAAGTCATTCTGGACGATATAGTATTACAGCAAAGAATAAAGCAGGACAAAAAACAGTGCATGTCAGAGTCAATGTGCTTGGTATGACTTGTCTATATTGAAGTATTCAAATACTAGGGTTTAGTCTTGTTTTTCTACATACTTATGTAAAATTGTGTCTGTTGTGCTTTTATCTTAACAGATGTCCCTGGTCCACCAAAAGATCTAAAAGTAAGTGATATCACAAGAGGTAGCTGTAAACTTTCATGGAAGATGCCAGATGATGATGGTGGAGACAGAATCAGAGGCTATGTTATAGAAAAAAGAACTATTGATGGGAAGGCCTGGACTAAAGTCAACGCAAACTGTGGCAGTACCTCCTTTGTTGTACCTGATCTCATATCTGGCCAAGAGTACTTCTTCCGGGTACGTGCAGAAAACCGTTTTGGTGTTGGCCCTCCTGCAGAAACCATCCAACGGACCACAGCCAGGGATCCAATCCGTAAGTAAAATTAAATTCAAACAAATCCTTTAAAACCAGATGGTACTATAGAGTGGATTTATTCACATTTCTGTTTTGTTTGTGAAGATCCTCCTGATCCACCTATTAAACTAAGGATTGGCCTTGTAACCAAGAACACTGTGAGCCTGACGTGGAAACCACCAAAGAATGACGGTGGAGCTCCAGTTACACATTACAATGTTGAATGTCTCCGCTGGGATCGCACGGGAGAAGTGAAAGAGTCTTGGAAGCAATGCAACAGACGTGATGTGGAAGAAACAAAGTTTACTGTTGAGGATCTTGTAGAAGGTGGAGAATACGAATTCAGAGTCAAAGCTGTAAATATAGCAGGTCCTAGCAGACCATCAGCCACTGTTGGCCCACTTGTTGTCAAAGACCAGACCTGTAAGTACTAATTGATACCAGTAAATACAAATTTCATTTTAAAATTATGAATTTTTTTTTAATGTTATTTTTCAACATTTCATTGTAGGTCCACCATCTATTGAACTCAAAGAATTTATGGAGGTTGAAGAAGGAACGGATGTTAAAATTGTGGCCAAGATAAAGGGTGTACCCTTCCCCACATTAACATGGCTAAAAGCCCCTCCAAAGAAACCAGATGACAAATCACCAGTGCTCTATGATCAACATGTCAACAAGATCGTTGATGAAGATACTTGCACTTTATTAATTCAACAGTCTCGGAGAAATGATACAGGCTTATATACTATAACAGCTGTAAATAATCTGGGAACTGCTTCAAAGGAGATGAGGCTGAATGTTCTGGGTATATATCAAGAACTTTTATACATTACAGAAATTTATATCATCTGTGTGATACTTTAGTAGCATTTGAATTAATTCTTCTTTATTAAAATGTATATTTTAGGTCGTCCTGGACCTCCAGTGGGACCTATTAAATTCGAATCCATTTTGGCTGATAAAATGACAATATCATGGCTTCCTCCATTAGATGATGGTGGTTCTA
This sequence comes from Pachyramphus minor, assembly GCA_013397135.1. NCBI lineage: Eukaryota > Metazoa > Chordata > Aves > Passeriformes > Tyrannidae > Pachyramphus > Pachyramphus minor. The sequence continues at coordinate 408,395 of VYXB01003352.1, read as the reverse complement.
AGATCACAAACTATGTTATAGAGAAAAAAGAAGCAAATAGGAGGACATGGGTACCTGTTACTAATGAGCCTAAGGAATGCATATTCACTGTTCCGAAGTTAATGGAAGGCCATGAGTATGTGTTCCGGATTATGGCGCAAAACAAATATGGTATTGGAGAACCTTTGGATAGTGAACCAGAAACAGCACGAAATCTTTTCAGTAAGTAGAAATATGCTTTCAAGTGATGGCAGTTGTTTCCATATGCTGGTATGTGTACAGAATCTGTTAAATACCACTACTACTTTTTCTCTTCACTAAGTAAATTTCCTAGAATAGCTTGAAGAGTTTTACCATTAGTACTTAGTTCTTAAAACCACGTGTAGCACTTAGAAATACTTTTCATCCTCCTTCGTATATACCAAAATACAATTTCAACATTTTTAAGGTTTAAATATACAAATAAATGTTTATCTTATAAGATCTATGTCATTCTGTTGTAGTTGAGACAGTATTAACCTCATAACCTCAGCAAGGGTCAATTTCCTGCTTTCACTTTTTAAAGATAAGTTAGACAGAGTAGCTCTGACATAGAAGGAATGTTAGACTGGCAGGAGAAAGTAATTCTTAAAACATCCAGTGTTAGGCTGGGCACTGAAATGAGCTAGTGATCCAGAAAGGCATGAAAAAAAATGGCAATTGTTATTTAAAGGAAAGATACTTTATTTTTCACAGAATTATCTGTACCTGAATAGGGATGAGAAACTGAATGAGGGAAAGAGTCTTGTGCAGATAGGTAACTAAGTAGTGCAATGGTGACTCTGTGAGTGCATAGCTGCTGTGCATTCTAGCTATCTCCATGTTTCTTTAGTGTATTTTTTACAAGATATGTGTGCATTTTTTTCCCCCAGCTGTTCCTGGGCCTTGTGACAAGCCAACAGTTAGCAGTATAACACGTGACTCAATGACTGTAAACTGGGAAGAACCAGAACATGATGGTGGCTCTCCTATTACTGGTTACTGGTTGGAGCGCAAAGAGACCACTGGAAAGAGATGGACCAGGGTTAACCGAGACCCTATCAAGCCTATGACGCTGGGGGTCTCATACAAAGTCACAGGTCTTATTGAAGGCTCTGAATATCAGTTCCGTGTTTCAGCTATCAATGCAGCTGGTGTTGGCCCACCGAGCATGCCATCTGATCCAGCACTTGCTAGAGATCCTATTGGTAAATATTTTAGATTCTTTTTTCCAAAATTTGAAAATATTCAAATAAGATCATACAGTATATTGTTATGCTGTGTGATGATATTTTTCAGCTCCACCTGGCCCTCCTATACCAAAAGTTACTGATTGGACAAAGTCTTCTGTAGACTTGGAGTGGACTCCCCCAGTAAAGGATGGTGGTTCTAGGGTCACTGGCTACATTGTTGAGTATAAAGAGGAAGGAAAGGAAGAATGGGAACGGGTAGGTGGAAAACTATTCCAGAATCTGCATTTCTTCTCTCTGTGTCTGTCAAAGTAAATTGCTGCAGAAAAAAAAAAAACAAAAACAAAAACACAAAAAACCCAAAACTATCATTTTCTTTATACATTTTTACTATGCAATTTATTTTCTAAAAGTTTGCATTTTTGCACCATAATTATCTTCATATGTTTAAAATATAAGACCAAACTTAAAAGTTAGTACTTGCCCCTTCTTACTATCAAGTTAACTTTGCTGTTCCTGAACTTTGAACTTAATAATTTCTGTTTAAAGATGTGAGAAAGTATGTAGATAATTTGTTATTAAAAAGACAAAGGACCAAGTTAGAACTGGCACAAAGGTAAATTTCATTGGTGTCAGACAGTGCCAAAGCACTTTTTTTACATCTTGTTTGTTGTAAAAAAAGTTTTTTACACTATTTACAACTTTACTATGTCCCTATTTACAACTACTGTGTCCCTACATTTTCCTCTTTTTTTCAATAATACATTACTGAAAATTTAACTAGTGTGCACCTTGGGGATTTTTTGTATCTTCATAAATATCTGGGTGCATTTTAAGTAATACCTAAATGTCCTACACTGTTTCCAGGTAAAGAGCCTTCATATTGAGGTTTGAAAAGAACAGAATTCCTTTTTTCGCCACTTTCACTTACATGAGTTTATGTGTCCAAAAATACATGTAATTCTAAAATACATGTAATTCTTTTGAGACTAGACTATTGTAATTGCTGTAGCAACCCTCTCTGTAGAATTATCAAAAGAGGAATCTTCAGAATAGCTTGTATGTCCATGTCCTGTATTTCTTTAGACAAATTCTGAAGAATTCTATGTGAGCTAGATCCATGTATACTTAATACCATTGTGTGCTTGTAAATCTGAAATAATATCTGATGTAAGACTTCTTTCAAACTTTGCAAAGAAATTGATGTTCGCTGACATTACAATATCCTTTTCCAGGTAAAAGATAGAGAAATTAGAGGAACCAAGTTCGTTGTGGCAGGATTAAAAGAAGGATGTTTTTACAAATTCAGAGTTAGAGCAGTGAATGCTGCTGGCATCGGAGAGCCTGGAGAAGTCACAGATGTTATTGAAATGAAGGACAGAATTGGTATTTATAATTTTCATTTACATTTTTAGTACCTCTAATTCAAAGTGAGAAAAAACTCATTGAATTTTTTTGTTCACCTCCTTCAGTGGCTCCTGATATTAATTTGGATGCAAGTGTCAGGGACAGAATTGTTGTTCATGCTGGAGGAGTAATTCGGATCATAGCATATGTCTCAGGAAAACCACCTCCAACAGTGACTTGGAGCAGGGATGACCATGCTTTGCCAGAAGAAGCCAAAATTGAAGAAACAGCTATAAGTTCTTCTTTAGTCATCAAGAATTGCAAAAGGAGTCACCAGGGTTTATACACTCTTCTTGCTAAAAATGACGGTGGTGAGAGGAAGAAGACAATTATTGTTGATGTTCTAGGTAAATAGCAACTTTAGTCCTTGTGAACAAGTACAATTTCATAAAATTCAGCATGTATACTTAAATACTCCATTTTTACCCTTGCTTTCAGATGTGCCAGGCCCAGTTGGAATGCCCTTCCTTACTGAGAACCTAACCAATGACTCTTGTAAATTGTCGTGGTTTACTCCAGAAGATGATGGTGGTTCTCCTATTACCAACTATATAATTGAAAAACGTGAAGCTGACCACAGAGCTTGGACTCCAGTGAGCTACACAGTTACAAGACAGAATGCTACTGTTCAGGGACTCATTGAAGGGAAAGCCTATTTTTTCCGAATTGCAGCTGAGAATCTAATTGGCATGGGTCCATTCACAGAGACAACAAAAGAGATTGTCATTAGAGATCCAATAAGTAAGAATATTTTTGAGTTTGGATAACTGTCATATGAGGTGAATATGTAGGAGTATACTGAATACACAGAAAAATGCATTTACCATATTTTTTGTTTATTCACAGCTGTTCCTGACCGTCCAGAAGACCTGGAAGTAAAAGCAGTTACCAAGAACTCTGTTACACTAACTTGGAACCCTCCAAAGTACAATGGAGGCTCAGATATCACCATGTATGTTCTAGAGAGCCGTCTCATTGGAAAAGACAAATTCCACAAAGTTACTAAGGAGAAAATGCTTGATAGGAAATACACTGTAGAAGGCTTGAAAGAGGGTGACACCTATGAGTATCGTGTGAGTGCTTGCAATATTGTGGGGCAAGGCAAGCCATCATTTTGCACTAAACCAATCACATGCAAGGATGAAATTGGTACGTAACTTTTTCACATTTCTTTTCAAAACAGTGTTCACATTTATTGATTCCTTACTTTTTCTTATTACTATTGCTGACATTTTTGGGCATCACGTTTTTCAATATTGTCTTTCAGCTCCTCCCACACTTGACCTTGACTTTAGAGACAAGCTTATTGTTCGAGTTGGTGAAGCTTTCAGCCTGACTGGACGTTACTCCGGCAAGCCTGCACCAAAGGTTACTTGGCTAAAGGATGATATTGTTGTGAAAGAAGATGACCGAATAAAGATCAAGACAACTCCTACAACTCTTTGCCTGGGGATACTAAAATCTGTTCGTGAAGACACAGGCAAATATTGTGTGACTGTAGAGAACAGCACAGGTTCAAGAAAAGGATTTTGTCAAGTGAATGTTGTTGGTAGGTTCTACTGAACAACAGTATTGCCTGTGATTTATTAGTGATTTGACTTAATTGAATTATATAAAATGTAGGTATTGAAATGTGTTCTTTATTACAATAATTTGATTTACTGCATTCTCAATTATACTGAAAAGCTACTTATTAATTTTGAGTACCTAGATAAATCTGGATTGGTTTATTCAGCATGAATAATTTAATGTCTCTACATGCATTTAGAGAATGTCAACACTGTAGAAAATGCTAATCACCAAATACCTTATAATCCTTAAGGAATTAAGTCCAGTGAGTCAAATGTATTAAAGAGGAACAGTCCTGAGTTTTGATTCCTTATTAAAACTGTGATGTCAAGTTCTCATTTTATACTGTATTTGCTGTATTAATACTGTTTAATCTATGTTCTTATGTGAAGTTCATACAAAAGCATGGGTATGCTTTATTTTTTCTTAAACAGATCGCCCATCACCTCCAGTAGGCCCAGTTATATTTGATGAAGTCTATAAAGATCATATGGTAGTCTCCTGGAAACCTCCATTAGATGACGGAGGCAGTGAAATCACAAATTACATTATTGAGAAGAAAGATACACACAAAGACCTGTGGATGCCAGTTACATCTGCCACAGTGAAGACAACATGCAAAGTTCCTAAGCTGCTTGAAGGAAGAGAATATCAAATTCGAATTTATGCTGAAAATCTTTATGGCATAAGTGATCCTCTCATCTCTGATGAGATGAAAGCCAAGGACCGTTTCCGTATGTTTCTCATTTGCAATCTTACTTTAATGCTCTAATCCTTATTCTGTTTATAATGCTTATACACTCTCCTTTTTTTCCCCCATCCCAGGTGTTCCTGATGCACCTGAGCAACCAATCATTAAGGATGTTACCAAAGACTCTGCAGTAGTGGTTTGGAACAAACCATATGATGGAGGCAAGCCAATAACAAACTATATTGTTGAAAAGAAGGAAACAATGGCTACAAGATGGGTCAGAGTTACCAAAGACCCGATTTTCCCCAGTACAAAGTTCAAAGTACCTGACCTCCTTGAAGGCTGTGAATATGAATTCCGTGTTTCAGCAGAAAATGAAATTGGTGTTGGTGATCCTAGTCCACCATCAAAGCCAATTTTCGCTAGAGATCCAATCAGTAAAGTATCAAATTTCATTTCTCATTGAAATTTTAATACACTCTTCATTTCAGTTAGAAAAGGATTTTAATAGTTTCTTTTTTTCTCCCATTTCTTTTTTTTTTCTTCTTTTTTAACAGCAAAACCAAGTCCACCTGTTAATCCAGAAGCAGTAGATAAAACTAAAAACTCAGTTGATTTATCTTGGCAGCCACCACGCCATGATGGAAATGGCAAGATAATTGGCTACCTAATAGAGTATCAGAAAGTTGGAGATGAAGAATGGAAAAAGGCTAATCTTACACCAGATTCTTGTCCTGAAACAAAATACAAAGTCACTGGTCTTACTGAGGGTTTGACCTATAAATTCAGGGTCAAGGCAGTCAATGCAGCAGGTGAATCTGATCCAGCCCACGTTCATGATCCAGTAGAAGTAAAGGACAGGCTCGGTGAGTTTAATAAAATCAGATAAGTTTACCTAAGAACATTTTTTTTTTCCTCGTGTTTTAAAAACTTACCTTTTTGATTCCAGAACCTCCTGAGTTGATACTTGATGCTAATATGGCCCGAGAACAGCATGTAAAGGCTGGAGATACCCTGCGACTTAGTGCTGTTATTAAAGGTGTTCCATTCCCAAAAGTTACTTGGAAGAAAGAAGATCATGAAGTCTCACCCAAAGCTGATATTGAGGTTACAGGAGTCGGTAGTAAGCTTGAAATTCGTAACACGGTCCATGAAGATGGTGGAATTTACTCCCTGACAGTTGAAAATCCAGCTGGTTCAAAGACTGTTTCAGTAAAAGTCGTGGTCTTAGGTAATGTTTTTGATGTTCCTTTTATACCACACCTTCTTATTCTATAATTAGAGATTAGGAAATAAAGGAATTTCTGGAAAATATCAATTAGCAAAGTTTTGTAAAAAGTACACAGTAGAAAAAGGACTGAAAATTACATTAAATATATTCATTTATCTTGACATCTACTAAGCTTTATATGAAATGCTTTGGTTATCAAATAAATAACAGATGTAATTTTTATTAATTTTAGATAAGCCTGGTCCACCCAGAAATCTGAAAGTGAGTGATGTTAGAAGCGACTCTTGCTATCTCACTTGGATGGAACCAGAAGATGATGGTGGCTCTGTCATTACCAACTATGTGGTAGAAAGGAAAGACGTAGCTTCTGCACAGTGGGTAGCCATCTCATCATCCTCCAAGAAACGCAGTCATATGGCTAAATATCTGATGGAAGGCACTCAGTATCAATTCCGAGTTGCAGCTGAAAATCAGTTTGGTAGAGGTCCATATGTGGAAACACTCAAGCCTATTAAAGCTATAGATCCACTGCGTAAGTGTTTTTAAGTTACTTTTTTTTTTTTTTAATTTTAATGTTGTTATTGGTAATTTTGAGATGGTACTGTTGGTATGAATGTGAACACAATACACTGATACCATAGATTTTTCATCCTAGTAACCATTTTGGGTTTTTATTTTAAAAGATCCTCCGGGGCCGCCAAAGAATCTGCATCATGTAGATGTTGACAAGACTGAAGTCTCCCTTGTTTGGAATCGGCCAGATCGTGATGGTGGTGCTGAGATAACTGGATATTTGGTGGAATATCAAGAAGATGGTGCAGATGAATGGACAAAGTTCCAGACAGTTCCTATGCTAGACTGTGTTGTTACAGGCCTACAAAAAGGAAAAATATACAAATTCCGTGTGAAAGCTCAGAATATTGTTGGTCTCAGCCTTCCCGATACAACTATACCAATAGAGTGCCAAGAAAAACTAGGTAATTTTTGGTTTTTTATGTTGTTTCACTTATTCTTTCTGTCTTTCTTTAAGTGTTTCCCTTGAAAATGTAATTTCTATTTTTCTCTCATTTCAGTACCTCCTTCTGTGGAACTAGATGTGAAGTTAATTGAAGGTCTTGTTGTTAAAGCTGGCACCACAGTGCGACTTCCAGCAATTATGCGAGGTGTGCCAGTTCCCACTGCAAAATGGGTTACGGATGACACTGAAATTAAACCAGATGGCAAATACAAGATTGAGACTGACAATTATTCAACCGTGCTTACTATCAAAGACTGTATAAGAAAAGATACAGGAGAATATCTACTCACAGTATCTAATGCAGCTGGCAGCAAAACTGTGGCTCTACACCTTACAGTTTTGGATGTTCCTGGCCCACCAACTGGTCCTATTAATATTCTTGAAGTAACGCCAGAACACATGGTTATTTCTTGGCGCCCTCCTAAAGATGATGGTGGGAGTCCTATAATTAATTATATTGTTGAGAAGCGTCAATCAAAGAAAGAAACTTGGGGAGTGGTTAGCTCTGGAACAAGTCACACAAAAATTAAGGTTCCACGACTGCAGAAAGGCTGTGAATATATTTTCCGTGTTCGTGCAGAAAATAAGATAGGCATTGGTGCACCCCTTGATTCAGAACCAACAGTTGCTAAATATATGTTTGATCCACCATCTCCACCTGGTAAACCAACTGTTTATGATATTACAGAAAATGCTGCAACAGTGTCTTGGACCCTACCAAAATCTGATGGTGGAACTCCAATAACTGGTTATATACTTGAACGTCGGGAAGCATCTGGTAAATGGGTGCGCGTCAATAAGACACCTATACTTGATATGAAATACAGAGTCACTGGTCTTTTTGAAGGCAATACATATGAATTCAGAGTTTTTGCAGAAAACATGGTGGGTTTAAGCAAACCATCTCCAAGCTCTGATCCAATAAAAGCATCACGTCCAATCACTCCTCCTGGACCACCTATAAATCCAAAATTAAAAGACAAAACTAAAGAAACAGCTGACCTTGTGTGGACAAAGCCACTCAAAGATGGTGGCAGCCCAATTCTGGGATACATTGTGGAATGTCAGAAAACTGGAACTACACAGTGGAATAGGATTAATAAGGATGAACTCATTAGACAGTGTGCTTTCAGAGTACCTGGATTAATAGAAGGAAATGAGTATAAGTTCCGAATAAAAGCTGTCAACATTGTGGGAGAAGGAGAACCAAGAGAACTGGCAGAAACTGTACTTGCAAAGGATATTCTTTCTCCTCCAGAAATAAGCCTAGATGTGACCTGTCGAGATTTAATTACTGTCCGAGTAGGCCAAACAATACGTATTACTGGTAAGGTAAAAGGCAGGCCAGATCCTGAAATAACGTGGTCTAAAGATGGCAAAGTACTAGTCCAAGAAAAGCATGTTGAAATACTTCATGATCTACCAAATGTTGAACTGCAAGTGAAAGAAGCCAAAAGATCTGATCATGGCAAATATATAATAGCAGCTAAGAACAGCTGTGGACAGGCTCAAGCTTTTGCTATTGTTAATGTACTTGACAGACCTGGACCATGTCAGAACCTGAAAATAAGCTATGTCACAAAAGACTCTTGTATGATTGCTTGGGAGAGTCCAGTGGATAATGGTGGCTCTGAAATTACAAATTACATAGTAGAGTACCGTCAACCAAATCAAAGGGGATGGTCAATTGTCTCCTCTGATATCACTAAACGATTAGTAAAGGCAAATCTTGTAGAGAACCGTGAGTACTTCTTCAGAGTTTGTGCAGAAAACAAAATAGGTCCAGGTCCTTGCATTGAGACCAAGACTCCCATCCTTGCCATCAATCCTATTGACAAGCCTGGAGAGCCAGAAAATCTTCATATTGCAGAGAAAGGAAAGACATTTGTATATCTGAAATGGAGAAGGCCAGATTATGATGGTGGAAGCCCCAATTTAAGTTATCATGTTGAGAGAAAACTGAAAGATTCAGATGAATGGGAAAGGGTTCACAAAGGCAGCATTAAGGAAACACACTACATGGTAGATAAATGTGTGGAAAATAAGATTTACCAATTCCGAGTTCAAACCAAGAATGAGGCTGGTGAAAGTGGCTGGGTAAAAACAGCTGAAGTTGTTGTGAAGGAAGATCTGCAGAAACCTGTGCTAGACTTGAAGTTAAGTGGGGTTTTAACTGTGAAAGCAGGTGACACAATTAGAATTGAAGCTGGAGTCAGAGGAAAACCACAGCCTGAAGTTGTATGGACAAAAGACAAAGATGCCACAGATCTCACCAGATCTCCAAGAGTCAGTATTGAAACAACTTCTGACACATCAAAGTTTGTTCTCACAAAATCAAGGCGTAGTGATGGCGGGAAATATGTGATTACTGCAACTAACACAGCTGGTAGCTTCGTGGCATATGCTACTGTTATTGTCTTGGATAAACCTGGTCCTGTAAGAAACTTAAAAGTCACTGACATTTCAAGTGATAGATGTACTGTTACTTGGGACCCTCCAGAAGATGATGGTGGTTGTGAAATACAGAACTACATCCTGGAAAAATGTGAAAGCAAGCGTATGGTTTGGTCTACATTCTCTTCATCTGTCCTAACAAACTATGCAAAAGTGACACGTCTCATCGAAGGCAATGAATATATATTCAGAGTGCGTGCAGAGAATAAAATGGGCACTGGTCCACCAACAGAAACACACCCAATTATTGCAAAAACAAAATATGACAGACCTGGACGCCCCGACCCTCCAGATGTCACAAGAGTTAGCAAAGAAGAGATGACTGTAGTTTGGAATCCACCAGAATATGATGGTGGCAAATCAATTACCGGATACATTTTAGAGAAGAAAGAGAAACGATCACTAAGATGGGTTCCTGTTACTAAGACTGCAATTCCAGAGAGACGCAGGAAGGTTACTAATCTCTTCCCTGGTCATGAATATCAGTTCCGCGTCAGTGCCGAAAATGAAGTCGGACTTGGAGAACCAAGCTTGCCATCACGACCTGTAGTAGCCAAAGACCCAATAGGTATAATACCATTGAATTTTTATATGTTTTTTTTAATGACAAATTACTAAATGGTATGGCTGTGTTCTTACCTGTAATTTTTTCTGTCTTTCAGAACCACCTGGTCCTCCCACAAACTTGAGAGTAGTTGATAGCACAAAGACTTCCATAACCCTTGGCTGGGGAAAACCAGTGTATGATGGTGGTGCTCCAATTATTGGATATGTTGTGGAAATTAGACCAAAAGTTGAGGGTGCTGATCCTGAAGCAGGATGGAAACGATGCAATGTTGCTGCCCAGGTTATTCACACAGAATTTACGGCCACCAGCCTGGATGAGAAACAATTATATGAGTTCAGAGTTTCTGCCCAAAACCAGGTTGGCCTTGGTCGGCCAGCTGAACTGAAAGAAGCTGTGTCTCCCAAGGAAATTCTTGGTGAGTTTTCCCATCCACTTTGTCAGTGTTTACATCCAACTTGCTTTAGGTTTACTTTATTTCACATGCTAAACCTTGCTTTTTTTTCTTTAATTTTGTGTTTCAGAACCTCCTGAGATTGAGTTGGATGCTAGCATGAGAAAGTTAGTCACAGTCAGGGCAGGATGTCCTATTAGACTTTTTGCCATTGTTAGGGGCCGCCCAGCGCCAAAAGTCACCTGGAGGAGAATGGGTATTGATAACGTCATCAGAAAAGGACAAGTTGATCTGGTTGACACTATGGCCTTCTGTGTCATTCCCGATTCAACACGTGACGACTCAGGCAAATATTCATTGACACTTGTTAATGCAGCTGGAGAAAAGGCTGTATTTGTGAATGTCAGAGTCCTGGGTAAGTAATGAGACAAATATCTCTAGACAATTTTATAACTATATTGAGTGTTCATTGCAGGAATATTTATGACCCCCAGGTCCTACAGTTTTTGAGAATAACTGTATCAGCTAACACTAACTCCCCCCATATAGAAAGCTGTTAGCCCCCTTTAATTTCAATTTATTCAAGATGAAAAGTCTAACGTAAATTGAAATTTCTTTACAGATACTCCTGGACCTGTGTCAGACTTCAAGGTCTCAGATGTCACCAAGATGTCATGCCATCTTTCATGGGCACCTCCAGAGAATGACGGGGGTAGCCCAGTGACCCATTACATCCTGCAGAAACGTGAGGCTGACAGGAAGACCTGGGCAACAGTCACTGCAGAACTAAAGAAAACTAGTTTCCAAATAGCAAACCTTGTACCTGGAAATGAATATTATTTTAGAGTGACAGCAGTAAATGAATATGGGGCAGGTGTTCCAAGTGACATACCAAAACCAGTTCTAGCAACAGATCCTCTAAGTAAGTATGCCTTTATGTACATTTTGTGGGGTTTTTTTGCTAATTTTAATAAGATTTTGTGTTTCCTGAAAGCTAGTGTTTCTAAACTGGACGATGCTACTAACTACTCAATGATAAACATAAATATTTCTGTGCCAGTTCCTTTAAAATAATATGATCTATGAATATAGCACCTTTGCAATTATTAAGAATTTTGCTCTTTTCTATATTGTCATTGTTGAATTAGCATGGCTAGCATCCAGTAATTCCACAAATACTCAAGAGTCAGAAATTCTTGGAAATTCAGTGTTTAATGTGTTTCTTTTGGTTTTTTGCCCTGAAAGGTGAACCTGATCCACCAAGAAAACTTGAAGTTACTGAAATTACAAAGAATAGTGCTACTTTAGGCTGGCTGCCACCACTGCGTGATGGAGGCTCTAAAATTGATGGGTACATTGTTAGCTACAAAGAAGATGACCAACCAGCAGATCGCTGGACAGAATATTCAGTTGTCAAAGATCTCTCCATTGTTGTTGCTGGTCTGAAGGAGGGAAAGAAGTACAACTTTAGAGTGGCAGCTAGAAATGCTGTAGGAGTAAGTTTGCCAATACAGACTGAAGGAGCATTTGAAATTAAAGAGCAACTCAGTAAGTAGCAATTTAAATACTACCTATGTTGCAATGTACTGCTTTAATAATAAAATGAGGAAGAATTATAGTTCTTTGACTCACAGAAAGACATATGCTTTATGAAGATACCTGGATGATGAAGGTTTACTATACTGAATATTTTGACAGCTCAGAACGAATGAGACTTGACCACTAATTCAGAATTATTAAATAATTTTTCAGGTATGGTTTCAGTTGGAACCAGAGAGTAGGAATTAGGGAGAAATAATAAACACCTTCAATGAACTTAAAATGAAAGAGTAAAAGAGTCAGACTGGTAGTTTTAGAGATAAATCGGGCCAAAAGTGCCTTCTGTTTTAATATGAGAGAAAACAAGTTACTTATATTGTGAAGTGGATTTGGAATATAAAGCAAAAGGCAGGGAGGGCAGGATGGCCTATTTAAAGGTTCAGGGTTCCTGAGGCACAGGAGACATAGGGGTAAGGACATTGTGACATGGGAAGAGAAAGAGAGAGATACAGGAAAATGCAAATGTAAACTAGCCATTGGCAGGAAGAAAACTACACCAAACAAGCTGTCATGTTTGTTTTGGAAGAAACTTGAAAGCTTTTGGGGAAAAGAAGAAGTAGGAGAAGAATAATTCAAAGACACAAAAAGATTGACCATGCAAGTGGGTTGAGTTCAGAACTTCAGTGTTTCTTTTCTTCTCCTTCATGTTTGTCTTGTAGAAAGTCAGCAATAAGTGAGCAACAAGTTCCAGATATGAAGAGGAATTACAATTCAAGCACTAATAGTGCACAAATCTCTACATAAATGTGTGTGAGGCAATCCAAATTCATAAATATTCTTTTGTAAACTGTACAAGAATGTTAAAGTAAAACATTAAGATAATTTCCCCTGCAGAAACTGCAGGGGAATCTAAAGTAAAAATTATCTGTTCATTTCTACTGGTCATTCCTCTTGAGAGAGAAGCAGAGATGTTTCATATGAAAAAATAAGAAAAAGTAAATTAATATAACACAGAAATCGAATTTATAGGTCTGATTTTTTTTTCTTTTTTTTCTTTTTTTTTTTTTTTTTTACAGTCCCACCTAAAATTTTGATGCCTGATCACGTTCACATTAAAGCTGGAAAGAAACTGAGAATTGAAGCTCATGTATATGGGAAACCTCAGCCAGTCTGTAAATGGTTGAAAGGAGATCAAGATGTAGTTACATCCAGTCGCCTTGCTGTGCATAAAGCAGAAAAGTCTTCTGTTCTTATCATTAAGGATGTGACTAGAAAAGATTCTGATTTTTACACTCTTACTGCAGAGAATAGCTCTGGTACTGATAGTCAGAAAATCAGAGTGATAGTCATGGGTATGTTCCATTTGATTGTTTTTCAACCCAGCTTTATACAAAGCTAGTTTCAGTATATTTGAGTGGTTGCCATTTTCTTTCATCCCTTTTTTCTTAATCTACTTTTTTTGGTACAGATAAACCAGGTCCACCACAGCCTCCATTTGATATTTCTGAAATTGATGCTGATGCTTGCACTCTTGCATGGCATATACCTCTTGAAGATGGTGGCAGTAACATTACAAACTATGTAGTTGAGAAATGTGATGTAAGCCGCGGAGACTGGGTAACTGCTTTATCTTCTGTCACAAAGACAACCTGCAGAATTGGAAAACTTATTCCCGGAGAAGAATATATGTTCCGTGTTCGTGCTGAAAATCGTTTTGGGATTTCTGAGCCACTTGCTTCTGGCAAGATGATCGCAAAGTTCCCATTTGGTATGCCAGTTTTTGTTAGCAGCATTCCTCTATTTAATCTTTCTAGTAAGAAAACATACAGTTGACATATATCTTTGTATTTCTTTCTAGATGTTCCTAGTGAACCAAAGAATGCACGAATTACCAAAGTCAATAAGGACTGCATTTTTGTTGCTTGGGATAAGCCAGATAGTGATGGAGGCAGTCCAATTACTGGTTATCTCATCGAGCGCAAGGAAAGGAACAGTCTGCTGTGGGTGAAAGCTAATGACACAGCTGTGCGCTCCACAGAATACCCTTGTGTGGGGCTCATCGAAGGTCTTGAGTATACTTTCAGAATTTATGCATTGAACAGAGCTGGAGCAAGTAAACCTAGTAAACCAACTGAGTTTGTCACAGCAAGAGCACCAGTTGGTAAGCCAAACATACCAATACAAACTACTGTTTTTTCTGATCATTTTCAATCTATCTGCCACTCTTTATGATCTTCAGTTTGCCCTTTTGTTTATATTTTCATGCTTACTATGACTTTACTATGACTGCACTGTGTGGGTATGCAGTAAATAGGATCCAGCATTTTTTAATATGTTAACTCTTTTTTGGAAAAAGCAGACTACAAAATGTTTTCATTTGCCTTAGATCCCCCTGGAAAACCTGAAGTTATTGATGTCACTAAGAGTACTGCATCGCTGGTGTGGACAAGACCAAAGCATGATGGTGGTAGCAAACTAATTGGCTACTTTGTGGAAGCTTGCAAATTACCTGGTGATAAGTGGGTTCGGTGCAATACAACTCCACATCAAATACCCCTAGAAGAGTACACTGCTACCGGTTTGGAAGAAAATGCTCAGTATCAATTTAGAGCAATTGCCAAGACAGCAGTTAACATCAGCCCACCTTCAGAACCTTCTGATCCGGTGACCATTCATCCAGAAAATGGTAAGGAATGTAAAAGCATTTGAGAACTTTGATAGGAGTCTGTGCATGCTGAACTAAATCTCATGTCAAGAATGAGATGTTTATCTCTTACTACACTGATTAACCCTTGGACTGTTTCCTTTCAGTTCCTCCCAGAATAGAGTTGGATCTGTCTATGCAATCACAGCTTACAGTAAAAGCTGGAACTAACGTGCGTCTGGAGGCAAATGTATATGGCAAACCAATGCCAACAATCACCTGGAAGAAAGAAGGAGAAGTTTTAAAGCCATCTGAAGGTGTTAAGATCACTACTAAGAGAAATCTTGCTACAGTTGAGTTGTTCAGTGTTAATAGGAAGCAAACAGGAGACTACACTATAACTGCTGAAAATGCAAGTGGATCAAAGTCAGCAACCATTAGGCTTAAAGTACTTGGTAAGCTAAAGACTGTCTATTAACAAATATTTTTATGATTGAATTCTATAGCAAGAGATAGAGCTATAACAATGTGATGTTAATTATTCTAGATAAGCCTGGTCCACCAGCCTCCGTCAAAATCAAACATATGTATGCAGATCGTGCAATGCTTTCTTGGGAGCCTCCTCTGGAAGATGGAGGTTCAGAAATTACTAACTACATTGTAGACAAGCGTGAAACAAGCAGACCAAACTGGGCCCAGGTCAGTCCCAATGTACCCATTACAAGCTGCACAGTGGAGAAACTAATAGAAGGACATGAGTACCAGTTCCGCATATGTGCTGAAAACAAATATGGTGTTGGAGACCCTATCTTGACTGAACCAGCAGTTGCTAAGAATCCATATGGTAAGTGCTTTGTAGGATAGTTTCATTAGTCACTGGGTTTTTGTGTGCACTTATGAATGTGAATGTAATTTTCAAATAAATCTCCACAGATGTACCCGGACCTTGTGATCCACCAGTAATTAGCAATGTAACGAAAGACTTTATGACTGTTAGCTGGAAGCCACCAGCTGATGATGGTGGATCCCCAATAACTGGTTATATCCTCGAGAAGCGTGAAACTAAGGCTCTTAACTGGACAAAGGTAAACAGAAAGCCTGTCATTGAAAGAACTGTTAAAGCTACTGGACTCCAAGAAGGAACAGAATATGAGTACCGGGTGATAGCACTGAATAAAGCTGGACCTGGCAAGCCTAGCGCACCATCTAAAGCAGTGTATGCTCGTGATCCTCAATGTAAGCTGAAAGTCTCAGACATTTTCCATTATTATTTCCAAATACTATCATACAGCATTTGGTACAATAACTTCATGCTGTTTTAATTCTCAGATCCTCCTGGCCCACCTGCTTTCCCGAAAGTGGTTGATACTACTCGTAATTCAATAAGCCTGTCATGGAGCAAACCAGCATATGATGGAGGAAGCCCTATTATTGGTTATCTAGTGGAATCAAAAAGAGCTGACACAGACAACTGGGTCAGATGCAATGTACCAAAGAATTTACAGGCTACGCAATTTGTGGTAACAGGACTGATGGAAGACACAGAGTACCAGTTCCGTGTTTATGCTGTCAATAAGATTGGATACAGTGACCCAAGTGATGTTCCTGATAAACACACTGCCAAAGACATTTTAAGTATGTTCACTGAAAACCAATTACCTAGTTGACTTCTACTTTAATTATGGGTTGAGTTCCAAAGACAGAGTTTGTCACAGATCACAGGCACAGATTAATTTAGAACATTATTACTCTAAAAATGTGGGCTAAAAGCAGCTAATTTGGAAGAGAACAGGGCAGTTAGGAACAGAGTAGAATTTAGATAGCATCTGGGTTTTTTTATTTGTATGCTTTATACCCTTCTGCTTCCTATTTGGTTTCATCAAGATATCTTTCTTTCTCTAATCCTAAAATTAGACTTTTCAGATCTCTTTTCTGTTCTTAAAACTTTCAGTCATCTTCAGGTCTTCTAAATAATTTGAAGCCAAGATTACTGTTCTAAGCAGCTGTGTGACACAGTATTTGATTGTATGACATTTACTCCTTAAAAGACATGCTGGCTTTTGTATGCATTGCTTCACAGAACTGTCTTGGTTCAAGGAAAGCACTAGATTCCAGGAGATTTTGAAACTCCTTTGAGTTCTAAAAAAATTAGGTGACTTTCTAACATAAACAGTGGAAAAGGCAGAAAAAAAAAGTGATATCAGTGCAAAAAATGCCAAGTTTGCAAATTATCTTCTAACAGGAGACAGAACAATTACTAACATCATCATAGACATGAGAAGTTGGTTAATCTAATGAAATGCCAGTAAAGAGGGACTTTCTGTAACAGTAACCTTGGTGATAACCTTAAAGATAATGCTTTAATTACATGTTTTTTTGTTAAACACACAGTTCCACCTGAAGGAGAACTTGATGCAGAATTAAGGAAAGTCCTTGTGTTGCGTGCTGGAGTCACAATGAGACTTTATGTGCCAGTAAGAGGACGTCCACCTCCAAAAATTACATGGTCTAAAGTGGGTGCCAACCTAAGAGATAGACAAGGATTAGATATCAAGTCAACTGATTTTGATACCTTCCTGCGTTGTGAAAATGTAAATAAATATGATGCTGGAAAATATGTCCTCAGTCTAGAGAACAGCTGTGGCAAAAAGGAGTACACCATTGTTGTAAAAGTACTTGGTAAGTCTCAGGATTTTCCCCATTATAATATATTGGTTGACTATTTAACTGATTTTTTAGAATTTTATTACTATATCAAATATGGTGGTCTTGTGTTTATGCAGATACTCCAGGCCCTCCAGTTAACCTGATTGTAAAGGAAGCATCTAAGGATTCTGCCTACATTACATGGGAACCTCCTCTAATAGATGGGGGCAGTCCAATCAAAAATTATGTTGTTGAAAAACGTGATGCAGAAAGAAAATCATGGTCCACAGTAACAACAGAATGTCCAAAGACAAGCTACAGGATAACTAATTTAGAAGAAGGCAAATCTTACTTCTTCAGAGTTTTTGCTGAAAATGAATATGGTATTGGTGATCCCTGTGAAACTCGTGATGCTGTCAAAGCTTCTGGTAGGAAAAATAGATCCACTTCACCTATTTTTTAATTACTTTTTTAATTCAAATAATGTTTATTTTTAGCTTGACTGGACACTTAGTATGCCTTTCTTCCTTCTAGAAACACCTGGGCCAGTTGTGGATCTAAAAGCTTCAGCTGTAACAAAATCATCATGCAATTTGGTATGGAAAAAACCTATCAGCGATGGTGGAAGCCGCATTGTTGCATATGTTGTTGAGGTCCTGATTGGTGAAGATAAATGGCAAGAAGTCATGCGGGGAAAGAACCTCCATTTTTCAATGAGAGACCTAAAAGAAGGACAAGAATACACTTTCAGAGTGAGAGCACAAAATGATGCTGGATATGGAACTCCATCAGAGCTCACAATTGTAGCAAGAGATGATGTTGGTGAGAAGCAAGATCATTATTTCAATGCTTCACTTACCCAAATTATAATTATTTTATACATACTATCATTGCTATGCATTCATACAAATCAGTCACCTTTAAAACAGATTTTACCACAAAGTTTATGCCTTGTTGAGTAACTGATTTCCTTTATTTTTTACAGTGGCACCTGAACTTGACTTAAGAGATCTGCCTGACTTATGCTACATAGCTAAAGAAGGTAGCAATTTCCGTCTTAAAATCCCTATGAAAGGCAAGCCTGTCCCAACTGTAACTTGGAAGAAGGATGAAGACCAGGCACTTACTGAGAGTGGAAGAGTTGCATTTGAATCTACAGCAGTTAACACCACTCTTGTAGTACATGACTGCCAGAAAGCTGATGCTGGAAAATACACAATAACTCTGAAGAATGTTGTTGGCAGCAAGGAAGGCACTATTTTTGTGAAAGTTGTTGGCAAACCTGGCATACCAACAGGTCCAGTGAAATTTGAAGAAGTCACAGCTGATGCCATAACCTTAAAGTGGGGCCCTCCAAAAGACGATGGTGGTTCAGAAATCACTAACTATGTTCTAGAGAAGAGAGATAATGTAAACAACAAGTGGGTGACCTGTGCCTCTGCAGTCCAGAAAACCACTTTCAGAGTTACAAGACTTCACGAAGGAAATGAATATACATTTAGGATCAGGGCTGAAAATAAATATGGAGTAGGTGAAGGTCTTAAATCTGACCCTGTCATTGCAAAACATCCATTTGGTAAGTATCTATTATAATTTATGAAATTGGAAAAAAAAAATGTTAAAAGGGTGATAATAATTTTTAATGCTACTTCATTTTTTCAATACTGTTTAGATGTGCCAGACGCTCCTCCACCCCCCAACATTGTTGCTGTTCGGCATGAATCTGTAGCTTTAACTTGGACTGATCCCAGAAGAACTGGAGGATCACCAATCACAGGTACATCCCCAAAACCACTGCTAGTATTTCAGTTCTTAACAGTTCTTTCCCTTGTCAAAGGGTAAAACAAAACTATCAGGTGTTTATACTCTAAATTGAGTGAGTGATTGATTGATTTGGTCAATTGATTGATTTCACTGTTTTGCTTCCTGTTTTTCCAATATGATTAAAAAATTAAATGTTGGGAAAATACTACCTGCGAAACAATATTTTTGCTCAGAGCCAAAACATCTAACAAAAGAACTATATGTGACAACAACTGGGTCAATAAAATTAGCAATTTCCATTTACAAACATCTTGTGACTGCAATTACATACATCTGTCATGTATGTCCACATCCATTTCTTAATCTGGTTTTCAGTCCTCTGCTTGCACAATGCCTATGTAACATGCAATACAGGAAATATGATGTTTCACAATGCAATGAGAAATTAAGATTTCTAGAAATCTCCGCCATATTTTCATCTCATCGTTTATCTTCTAGGTTATCACATTGAAGTTAAAGAAAGAAATAGTCTTCTGTGGAAGAGAGCAAATACAACACCAATAAGAATGAAAGATTTCAGAGTGACAGGGTTAACTGAAGGTCTGGAATATGAATTCAGGGTAATGGCAATCAATATGGCTGGAGTAGGTAAACCAAGTCTTCCATCTGAACCAGTTGTGGCACTTGATCCTATTGGTAAGTCACCACAAGAATAAAAAGGAAAATTCTGAAATTTGAAATAACTGCTGTTTGACCACTATTTATTATTTTTCTTCTAGATCCCCCTGGAAAACCTGAAGTTATCAATGTTACCAGGAACTCAGTAACACTTATTTGGACAGAACCAAAATATGATGGTGGACATAAATTAACGGGCTATATTGTTGAAAAGCGTGATTTACCCAAAAAGACTTGGACAAAAGCTAATCACGTGAATGTTCCAGACTGTGCATTTACTGTAACTGACCTTATTGAAGGCTCCAAATACGAGTTCAGAATTAGAGCAAAGAACACAGCTGGAGCTATCAGTCCTCCATCTGAATCCACAGGAACCATAATATGCAAGGATGAGTATGGTATGTAGANTCTTGTTGTAACAGTCAGGATTTTTTTTGTCTGGATTTTTTTGACAGAGGCACCAAGCATTGTTCTGGATCCTCCTTTGAAAGAAGGTTTAACAGTAAAAGCAGGAGACACCATTACACTGTCTGCTATTAGTATCCGTGGCAAACCACCTCCAACTTCAGCATGGTCCAAAGCTGGAAAAGATTTTAGACCTTCAGAGCTTGTGCACATTGAAACCAAACCAACTTCTTCTACTCTAACAGTCAAATATGCAGCCAGAAAAGATTCTGGAGAATATACAATCACTGCAACCAATCCTTTTGGCACTAAGCAGGAGAATGTACAAGTGAAAGTTTTAGATATACCAGGACCTCCAGGGCCTATAGAAATCAGCAATGTTTCAGCAGAAAAAGCAACTCTTACATGGTCCCCTCCTGCAGAAGACGGTGGATCACCAGTCAAATCGTATGTTCTTGAAAAGAGAGAAACCAGTCGACTGCTCTGGACATTGGTTGCTGAGAATATTGAAACCTGTAGGCATGTTGTTAGCAAGCTCATTCAAGGAAATGAGTATGTTTTCCGTGTCTCAGCAGTAAATCAATATGGCAAGGGTGAACCAGTACAATCAGAACCAGTTAAAATGGTGGATAGGTTTGGTAAGTAGAACAAGCTGTGAGGTTCCAGTGAGTTTTTATTCATCTCTAAAAACTTGATTTTTGTTTTAACTGTGATTTTTCTTCCTTAACAGGTCCTCCAGGCCCTCCTGGTAAACCAGAAGTAACAAATGTGACTAAAAATACTGTCACAGTTACCTGGAAAAGGCCAGTAGATGATGGTGGAAGTGAAATCACAGGTTACCATGTGGAGCGGAGAGAAAAGAAAGGTTTAAGATGGGTTAGAGCAACAAAGAAACCGGTTTCAGATCTTAGATGCAAAGTAACTGGTCTTCTGGAAGGAAATGAATATGAGTTCCGTGTCAGTGCAGAAAACAGAGCAGGAGTTGGACCCCCAAGTGACACTTCAAACTCAGTCCTATGCAAAGATGTTGCATGTTAGTATCATGCCTTTTCTCTTTTGGGGGTGGGTGGGATAGGTGGGGAGCACATTCAGAGAGCATAAGAATGGCCTCCTCTGTGATGTAATGTTTTGTCTTTTCCTTGCTTTTCAGACCCACCAGGTCCACCTTCAAATCTAAGAGTGACTGATACTACAAAAACAAGTGCATCTTTAGCCTGGGGCAAGCCTCACTATGATGGTGGTCTTGACATCACTGGCTATATAGTAGAGCATCAAAAGGAAGGAGAGGAAGAATGGGTGAAAGACACTATAGGGACTGCTCTAAGAATCACTCAGTTTGTTGTAGCTCATCTGCAGACAGGAGCCAAATACAATTTCAGAATCTCTGCCATGAATGCTGCAGGTGTTGGTGAACCAGCAATAATTCCAAGTGTGGAAATCAAAGACCGAGAAGAGATTCCTGACTTTGAATTAGATGCTGAGCTAAGAAGAACTCTTGTTGTTAGAGCTGGATTAACTATTCGGATTTTTGTACCAATTAAAGGGCGTCCAACTCCAGAAATTACATGGACAAAAGATGATGTTTCACTCAAAGGACGTGCCAGTATTGAAAATACTGACTCCTTTACACTGTTGATTGTCACAGAGTGCACCAGATATGATGCAGGAAAATATGTTATGACTCTTGAAAATGCTGCTGGTAAGAAGACTGGCTTTGTAAATGTAAAAGTTTTGGATACACCAGGTCCACCAATAAACCTTAAACCTAGAGAAATAACCAAAGACAGCATCACCCTCCAATGGGATATGCCTTTGGTAGATGGAGGTTCCCGTATAACAAACTATATTGTTGAGAAACGTGAATCGACTCGAAAGGCATATTCAACAGTCACAACCAACTGCCAGAAGTGTTCCTTCAGGGTTCCTAATTTGGTTGAGGGATGTGAATACTATTTCAGAGTACTGGCTGAAAATGAGTATGGTATTGGCGAACCAGCTGAAACTGCAGAACCAGTAAGAGCTTCTGAGGCACCATCCCCACCTGAGAGCCTTAATATTATGGATGTAACACGGAACTCAGTTAGCCTAGCTTGGCCAAAACCAGAACATGATGGTGGCAGCAAGATCACTGGGTATGTAATTGAAGCACAGAGAAAGGGAACCAACCAGTGGGCACACATCACCACTGTAAAAACACTGGACTGTGTAGTAAAGAATCTAACTGAAAATGAAGAGTATACTTTCCAGGTTATGGCAGTTAACAGTGCTGGAAGAAGTGCCCCAAGAGAAAGCAGGCCTGTTATTATCAAGGAGCAAACTATGCTCCCAGAGTTTGACCTCCGTGCTATCTACCAGAAAACAGTCATTGCCAAAGCTGGTGACAATATCAAGATTGAAATCCCTGTACTTGGTCGTCCAAGGCCGACTGTGACTTGGAAGAAAGAAGACCAGATACTTAAGCAAACACAAAGAGTAAATTATGAAAATACTGCAACTGCAACCATACTAACCATCAATGAATGTATTCGAAGTGATAGTGGTCAATACCCCCTGTCAGCTAAAAATATTGTTGGAGAAGTTAGTGAAGTAATCACAGTTCAGGTTCATGACATACCTGGGCCTCCTACTGGACCAATCAAATTTGATGAAATTTCATCTGATTTCCTAACATTCTCATGGGAGCCTCCTTTGAACGATGGTGGTGTCCCAATAAGTAACTATGTTGTAGAAATGCGTCAGACTGACAGTACCACATGGACTGAATTGGCAACTACAGTGATACGTACTACATTTAAAGCCGTTCGTCTTACTACTGGAGTTGAGTATCAGTTCCGTGTTAGAGCTCAAAATAGATATGGAATTGGTCCAGCCATTACTTCAGGGTCTGTAGTTGCCAACTACCCATTTAAGGTACCTGGCCCTCCTGGCACTCCTCAGGTGATAGCAGTAACCAAAGAAACCATGACTATTAGCTGGAATGAGCCAGTTACTGATGGTGGAAGCCCTATACTGGGATATCATGTTGAAAGAAAAGAAAGAAACAGCATTCTTTGGCAGACTGTAAGTAAAATGCTGGTATCAGGCAATATCTTTAAATCATCTGGACTTACTGATGGCATTGCATATGAATTCCGTGTTATAGCAGAAAATCTGGCTGGAAAGAGTAAGCCAAGCAAGCCATCTGAGCCTGTGTTTGCCCTGGACCCAATAGATCCACCTGGTAAGCCAATACCTCTGAACATTACAAGACATGCAGTTACACTGAAGTGGACTAAACCAGAATATAATGGAGGTTTTAAGATAACTGGCTACACTGTTGAAAAAAGAGACCTTCCTAATGGCCGTTGGCTGAAGGCTAATTTCAGCAATATACTAGAGACTGAGTTCACTGTAAGTGGTTTGACAGAAGATGCTGCCTATGAATTCCGTGTGATTGCTAGGAATGCTGGTGGAGCTGTTAGTCAGCCCTCTGAGCCATCAGATGCAATCACTTGTAGAGATGACATTGAAGCACCAAGGATAAAAGTGGATGCTAAATACAAAGACACCTTAGTGCTGAAAGCAGGTGAACTTTTCAGACTTGAGGCTGATGTTTCAGGTCGTCCTCCACCAACTATGTCATGGACAAAGGGAGAAAAAGAACTTGAAGACACAGCAAAATTAGAAATAAAAATAGCAGATTTCTCTACTGTACTTATCAATAAAGATTCCTCAAGAAGAGATGGTGGTGCTTATATACTTACTGCAACAAATCCTGGTGGCTTTGCCAAGCATATCTTCAATGTTAAAGTTCTTGATAGACCCGGTCCCCCAGAAGGGCCTTTGGCTGTGTCTGAAGTCACTGCAGAAAAGTGTGTCCTGTCATGGCTACCCCCACTGGATGATGGAGGAGCAAAGATTGACCATTATGTGGTTGAAAAACGAGAAACCAGTAGATTGGCATGGACAGCTGTAGCCACAGAAGTTCCAGTGACTAAACTGAAAGTTACTAAGCTGCTGAAAGGCAATGAGTACGTGTTCCGAGTTATGGCTGTTAACAAGTATGGAGTTGGTGAGCCTCTGGAATCGGAACCTGCTCTTGCAGTAAATCCATATGTGCCACCTGATCCACCTAAAACACCTGAAGTTACAGCAATTACAAAAGATTCCATGGTTGTCTGCTGGGGCCATCCTGATTCTGATGGTGGGAGCCCAATAACTAACTATATTGTGGAACGTCGAGACAGGGCTGGTCTACGGTGGGTGAAATGTAACAAAAGGGTTGTTACTGACTTACGTTATAAAGTGTCTGGACTGACAGAAGGCCATGAATATGAATACAGAGTCATGGCTGAAAATGCTGCTGGAGTGAGTGAGCCAAGCCCAACCAGTCCATTCTATAAAGCTTGTGATACTGTATTTAAGCCTGGTCCCCCAGGTAATCCTCGTGTTTTGGATAGCAGCAAGTCCTCAATTACAATAGCATGGAACAAACCAATATATGATGGTGGTTCAGAGATCACAGGTTACATGGTTGAGATTGCACTACCCGAAGAAGACGAGTGGAAGATTGTAACTCCACCAATAGGTCTGAAGGCCACTTCTTTTACCATCACTGATCTGAAAGAAAATCAAGAGTATAAAATAAGGATATATGCTATGAACTCTGAAGGTCTTGGGGAACCTGCTCTTGTTCCTGGGACTCCAAAAGCTGAAGAAAGAATGCTGCCTCCAGAGATTGAACTTGATGCAGAACTACGTAAAGTTGTCACTATTAGAGCCTGCTGTACTCTAAGGCTCTTTGTCCCAATTAAAGGAAGACCAGCACCTGAAGTAAAATGGACAAGAGAACATGGGGAATCTTTGGATAGAGCTAGCATTGAATCAACAAGCTCTTATACTTTACTTATCATTGAAAATGTAAATAGATTTGATAGTGGCAAATACATACTGACAATTGAGAACAGCTCAGGTAGTAAGTCAGCGTTTGTGAATGTCAGAGTTCTTGATACCCCAGGGGCGCCTCAAGATTTGAAAATAAAAGAAGTTACAAAATCTTCAGTTACACTCACATGGGAACCTCCTCTCATAGATGGTGGCTCTAAAATAAAAAATTACATTGTTGAAAAGCGTGAATCAACAAGAAAAGCTTATTCAACTGTTAATGCCAATTGCCACAAGACCAGCTGGAAAGTTGATTCACTGCAAGAAGGCTGCAACTATTACTTTAGAGTCCTAGCTGAAAATGAGTATGGAATAGGCCTTCCAGTTGAAACGTCAGAATCCATAAAAGTATCAGAAAGACCACTTCCACCAGGGAAAATAACTTTGTTGGATGTGACAAGAAATAGCGTATCCTTATCTTGGGAAAAACCTGAACACGATGGTGGTAGCAGAATTCTGGGCTACATTGTAGAAATGCAAAGCAAAGGCAGTGAAAAGTGGTCAACCTGTGCTACAGTAAAAGTTACTGAAGCCACCATCACAGGACTGATCCAAGGTGAAGAATACACCTTCCGTGTTTCAGCTCAGAATGAGAAGGGTATCAGTGATCCTCGCCAGCTGGGTATACCAGTTATTGCAAAAGATCTTGTGATTCCACCAGCTTTCAAACTACTATTTACCACTTTCAGTGTTCTAGCAGGAGAGGACTTAAAGGTTGATGTTCCTTTTGTTGGTCGACCCAAACCAGCAGTGCTTTGGCATAAAGACAATGTTGCATTGAAGCAGACTACAAGGGTAAATGCAGAAAGTTCAGAAAACAACACAGTGTTAACAATAAAAGAAGCATGCAGAGAAGATGTGGGAACATATTTAGTCAAACTTACAAACTCTGCTGGTGAAGCAACTGAGACCCTAAATATTGTTGTCCTTGACAAGCCAGGACCTCCAACTGGACCAGTAAAAGTAGATGAAGTAACAGCAGATAGTATTACCATTTCCTGGGAACCACCCAAGTATGATGGTGGTAGCTCTATCAATAATTACATTGTAGAGAGAAGAGACACTTCTACCACAACTTGGCACATTGTGTCAGCTACTGTTGCAAGAACAACTATAAAAGCATGTCGTTTAAAGACTGGCTGTGAATATCAGTTCAGAATCGCAGCTGAAAACAGATATGGGAAGAGTACATATCTCACTTCAGAGTCAATCATAGCCCAATACCCATTTAAAGTTCCTGGCCCACCTGGAACACCTTTTGTAACAAATACCTCAAAGGACAGCATGGTGGTACAATGGAATGAACCAGTCAATGATGGCGGTAGCAGGATCATTGGGTATCATTTGGAGCGCAAAGAAAGAAACAGCATTCTGTGGGCTAAACTGAATAAAACACCTATTCCAGATACCAAATTTAAGACAACTGGTCTTGAGGAAGGTCTTGAATATGAGTTCAGAGTCTATGCAGAAAACATAGTGGGAATTGGAAAGGCAAGTAGAGCATCTGAATGCTATACTGCACGTGATCCATGTGACCCTCCTGGTCGTCCAGAACCTGTAATTGTCACAAGAAGCTCAGTAACACTTCAGTGGAAGAAACCTATATATGACGGTGGAAGTAAGATCACAGGCTATGTTGTTGAAAAGAAGGAATTACCTGATGGCCGTTGGATGAAAGCGAGCTTTACAAATGTCATTGATACTCAGTTTGAAGTAACTGGTCTAGTTGAAAACCAGAGGTATGAGTTCCGTGTAATAGCACGAAATGCTGCAGGTGTTTTCAGTGAACCATCTGAGAGCTCAGGGGCAATTACAGCAAGAGATGAAGTAGAACCACCCCATATAAGTATGGATCCAAAATACAAAGACACTATTGTAGTGAATGCTGGTGAGTCATTCAAACTTGATGCTGATGTTCATGGCAAACCAATACCTTCCATTCAGTGGTTAAAAGGTGATCGTGAGCTGACAAGCACTGCTCGTATGGAAATAAAAAGTACCGATTTTGCAACAAGCCTTAGTGTGAAGGAAGCCACTAGAGTTGACAGTGGTCAGTATGTCCTACTGGCAAAGAATGTTGCAGGTGAAAAGAAGGTTCCTGTTAATGTCAAAGTTCTTGATAGACCTGGACCACCAGAAGGACCTGTTGAGATTACTGGTGTTACTGCTGAAAAATGCACACTCTCATGGAAACCACCACTACAAGATGGTGGTAGTGATATTTCACACTACGTTGTAGAAAAAAGGGAAACCAGTCGCTTGGTGTGGACCGTCGTTGACTCAAATGTGCAAACCTTAAATTGCAAAGTTACAAAACTTTTAGAAGGAAATGAGTATGTTTTCCGCATCATGGCAGTAAATAAATACGGTGTTGGTGAACCTCTTGAATCTGAACCAGTACTCGCAAAGAATCCATTTTCAGTACCGCTTCCACCAAAGGCACCAGAAGTGACAGCCGTTACCAAGGATTCTATGATAGTTGTATGGGAAAGGCCAGCCTCAGATGGTGGTAGTGAAATCCTAGGTTACGTTCTTGAAAAACGAGATAAGGAAGGTGTTCGCTGGACAAGATGTAACAAACGCCTGATCAGTGAACTACGATACAGAGTGACTGGTCTTATAGAAAATCATGATTATGAGTACAGAGTTTCAGCTGAAAATGCTGCTGGTCTTAGTGAACCAAGCCCACCTTCCACTTACTACAAAGCATGTGATCCTATTTACAAGCCAGGTCCACCCAATAATCCTAAAGTTGTGGATGTTACAAGATCTTCAGTGTTCCTTTCGTGGGGTAAACCTATCTATGATGGTGGCTCTGAAATTCAGGGATATATTGTGGAAAAATGTGATGTGAGTGATGGTGAATGGGCAATATGTACCCCTCCAACTGGAATTAAGAATACCCACATGGAAGTAGAAAAATTAGTGGAAAAACATGAATACAAATTCCGCATATGTGCAGTTAATAAAGCAGGAGTTGGAGAGCATGCAGATGTTCCTGGTTCTGTTATTGTGGAAGAAAAGATGGAGGCACCAGACCTTGACCTTGACATGGAATTAAGGAAGATCGTAAATGTGAGGGCAGGAGGTTCCTTAAGACTGTTTGTTCCCATCAGAGGTCGTCCAACACCTGAAGTAAAATGGGGTAAAATAGATGGTGACATCAGAGAAGCAGCTATTATTGATACCACAAGCAGCTTTACTTCCCTTGTTCTAGACAATGTTAACAGATTTGATACTGGAAAGTATACTCTGACCTTGGAAAACAGTAGTGGAACAAAGTCTGCCTTTGTCAGCGTAAGAGTACTGGATACCCCGAGTGCACCTGTTAATTTAAAGATCAGAGAGATCACTAAAGACTCTGTTTCACTTTCATGGGAGCCTCCTCTCTTGGACGGTGGAGCAAAAATAAAGAATTTCATTATTGAAAAGCGTGAAGCAACAAGAAAGGCATATGCAGCTGTTGTAACAAACTGCCACAAGACTTCATGGAAAGTAGATCAACTTCAGGAGGGCTGCTATTACTTCTTTAGAATTTCTGCTGAGAATGAATATGGAATTGGCCTCCCTGCAGAAACCAGTGACCCAATTAAAGTTGCTGAAGTTCCACAGCCTCCTGGGAAAATAACAGTGGATGATGTCACAAGAAACAGTGTCTCACTAAGCTGGGCAAAGCCTGAACATGATGGTGGTAGCAAAATCATACAATACATTGTTGAAATGCAAGCAAAGGGTAATGAGAAGTGGTCAGAGTGTGCTCGTGTAAAAACACTTGAAGCAGTTATTACTAACCTAACTCAAGGGGAAGAATATCTTTTTAGAGTAATGGCTGTCAATGAAAAGGGCAAGAGTGATCCTAGAGCACTTGCAGTTCCAATAGTTGCCAAAGACCTAGTGATTGAACCTGATGTGAGACCTGCTTTTCACAGTTACAGTGTTCAAGTGGGACAAGACCTGAAAGTAGAAATACCAATTGCAGGTCGACCTAAACCAACTGTTACCTGGGTAAAAGATGGCCAGCCATTAAGGCAGACAACAAGAGTCAATGTAAGTGATTCAACTGATCTCACTATACTGAATCTTAAGGAAACTAGCAAAGAGGACAGTGGCACTTATGAAATCACTGTGGCTAATGTTGTTGGGCAAAAGTCTGCCTCTATTGACATTATAACTCTGGACAAACCTGACCCTCCAGTAGGGCCTGTGAAGTTTGATGAAATAAGTGCAGAAAGTATTACTCTATCATGGAATCCCCCAGCATACACAGGAGGCTGCCAAATCACCAACTATGTTGTTCACAAGAGAGATACAACAACCACTGTATGGGAAACAGTTTCAGCTACTGTTGCAAGAACTACATTGAAGGTCACTAAACTGAAAACTGGTTCAGAATACCAGTTCAGAATATTTGCTGAGAACAGGTATGGGCAGAGTTTTGCATTGGAATCTGCACCAGTTGTAGCACAGTACCCCTACAAGGAACCAGGACCTCCTGGCACACCATTTGTGACAACAGTTACAAAAGACTCCATGGTTGTACAGTGGCATGAACCAGTAAATGATGGTGGTAGTAGAGTGTTGGGCTACCATCTTGAGAGAAAGGAGAAAAACAGCATTTTATGGACTAAAGTGAACAAGACTATTATTCAGGACACAAGTTTTAAGACAAATAACCTCGAAGAAGGAATTGAATATGAGTTTCGAGTTTCTGCAGAAAATATTGTTGGTGTAGGCAGAACAAGTAAAGTTTCTGAGTGCTATGTAGCTCGCGATCCATGTGATCCTCCAGGTCGCCCAGAAGCTATAATAATAAAAAGAAGCTCTATTACTCTACAATGGACCAAACCAGAATATGATGGTGGAAGTAAGATTACTGGTTATATTGTAGAGAAACGTGACTTACCAGATGGTCGCTGGATGAAAGCCAGCTTCACAAATATCATTGAAACCCAGTTCACTGTAACAGGGCTTACTGAAGACCAAAGATATGAATTTAGAGTAATTGCAAAGAATGCTGCAGGTGCAATAAGCAAACCTTCTGACAGTACAGGTCCAATAACAGCAAGGGATGAAGTTGAACTTCCACGAATTTCAATGGATCCAAAGTACAAAGACACAATTGTTGTAAATGCTGGTGAAACATTCAGACTTGAGGCTGATGTTCACGGAAAGCCACTACCAACCATTAAGTGGTACAAAGGAGATAAAGAGCTTGAGGAAACTTCTAGATGTGAAATAAAGAACACAGATTTCAGTGCTCTAATAGTTGTAAAAGATGCTATTAGAGTTGATGGTGGACAGTACATTTTAGAAGCCTCTAACGTCGCTGGAACAAAGACAGTAACAGTAAATGTAAAAGTCCTGGACAGGCCAGGACCTCCAGAGGGCCCGGTCCAAGTGACAGGAGTCACAGCTGAAAAATGTGCATTGGCATGGGCTCCTCCTCTTCATGATGGTGGCAGTGATATTTCTCATTATATTGTAGAGAAGAGAGAAACTAGTCGCTTGGCATGGACTGTGGTTGCTTCAGAGGTTTTACCTACAATGCTGAAAGTAACAAAACTCTTGGAAGGAAATGAGTATGTCTTCCGTATTATGGCAGTTAACAAATATGGGGTTGGTGAGCCATTAGAATCTGTGCCAGTGATGATGAAAAATCCATTTGTGGTTCCTGGACCACCAAAGGCCTTGGAAATTACCAACATCACAAAGGATTCTATGACTGTCTGCTGGACCCGGCCAGATAGTGATGGTGGTAGTGAAATCATAGGTTACATTGTAGAAAAGAGAGATCGAGCAGGCATCAGATGGATAAAATGCAATAAACGCCGAATTACAGATTTGAGATTAAGAGTTACAGGATTAACAGAGGATCATGAATATGAATTTAGAGTTTCTGCTGAAAATGCTGCTGGAGTGGGTGAACCAAGCCAAGTTTCTCCTTACTTTAAAGCTTGTGACCCAATGTTCAAGCCTGGCCCTCCTACAAATACCCATGTTGTGGATACCACCAAAAGTTCAGTTATTCTTGGTTGGAGTAAACCTATTTATGATGGTGGTTGTGAAATCCAGGGATACCTTGTAGAAATCTGTAAGGCAGATGAAGATGAATGGTCTCTTGTTACACCACAAACAGGTATACGTGCCACTCGATTTGAAATCAAAAAACTTACTGAACATCAAGAATACAAATTACGAGTGTGTGCTCTCAACAAGATTGGTGTAGGAGAGGCTGCATCAGTTCCTGGCACTATTAAACCAGAAGACAAACTTGAAGCTCCAGAACTTGATATTGATTCAGAGCTAAGGAAGGGGATAGTGGTTAGAGCTGGTGGGTCTGCTAGGATTCACATACCATTCAGGGGACGACCAACACCAGACATCACATGGTCCCGAGAAGAAGGTGAATTCACAGAAAAAGTTCAGATTGATAAAGGCATAAACTTCACACAACTTTCAATTGACAACTGCGATAGAAATGATGCTGGAAAGTATATTCTTAAGTTGGAGAACAGCAGTGGTTCTAAATCTGCATTTGTTACAGTTAAAGTCTTGGACACACCAGGACCACCACAAAACTTAGTGGTAAAGGATATAAAGAAGGATTCTGCTGTATTATCTTGGGAACCGCCCATTATTGATGGTGGTGCAAAGGTAAAGAACTATGTAATAGACAAGCGTGAGTCAACCAGGAAGGCATTTGCAAATGTAAGTGCTAAGTGTGGCAAGACAAGTTTTAAAGTTGAAAATCTTACAGAAGGAGCAATTTATTACTTCAGAGTTATGGCTGAAAATGAATTTGGAATTGGTGTTCCAGTTGAAACCAGGGATGCTGTCAAAGCCTCAGAGCCACCTCTGCCTCCTGGGAAAGTATTACTCACTGATGTGACTCAGAGAAGTGCATCACTTTCATGGGAAAAACCTGAACATGATGGAGGTAGCAGAATTTTGGGATACATTGTTGAAATGCTGCCTAAAGGAACAGAAAAATGGAGTGTTGTTAGTGAGTCGAAAACATGCAATGCAGTGGTGTCTGGTTTGAGTCCAGGACAGGAATACCAATTCCGTGTGATTGCCTACAATGAAAAAGGGAAAAGTGATCCTAGAGCCCTTGGAATTCCTGTGATAGCTAAAGACTTGACAATTGAGCCAAGTTTCAAACTGATGTTTAATACATACAGTGTACAAGCTGGAGAAGATCTAAAGGTAGAAGTACCATTTATAGGTAGACCCAAACCTACTATTACTTGGACAAAAGATGAGCAGCCACTGAAACAGACAACCAGATTAAATATTGAGAATACATCAACATCAACTATCTTACATATTAAAGAAAGCAACAAGGAAGACTTTGGTAAATATACAGTAACAGCAACAAATGCAGCAGGTACAGCAACAGAGCATCTGAGCATAATTGTACTGGAAAAGCCTGGCCCACCACGAGGACCTGTCCGATTTGATGAAGTTAGTGCAGACTTTGTTGTTTTATCATGGGATCCACCTGATTATACTGGTGGCTGTCAGATAAGCAACTACATAGTAGAAAAGCGTGACACAAGCACTACCACATGGAGCATTGTGTCAGCAACTGTTGCAAGAACAACTATCAAAGCAACAAAGCTTAAAACCGGTACTGAATACCAGTTCAGGATTACTGCTGAAAATAGATACGGAAAGAGCTCTCCTTTGGCTTCTAAACCAATTGTTGTGCAATACCCCTACAAGGTGCCTGGACCACCTGGAACCCCATTTGTAACAGCAACTTCCAAAGACCATATGATCGTACAGTGGCATGAACCAGTTAATGATGGAGGAAGCAAAGTTCTCGGCTACCATCTTGAGCGTAAAGATAAGAACAGCATTCTTTGGACAAAACAGAACAAGTCACTTATTACTGACACCAAATTTAAAACAGACGGCCTTGAAGAAGGTCTAGAATATGAGTTCAGAGTTTCTGCTGAAAACATTGTTGGCATTGGCAAAGTCAGCAAAGTATCAGAACTGTATGTTGCCCGAGATCCTTGTGACCCACCTGGCCGCCCAGAGGCCATTGTTGTTACAAGAAGTAATATTACACTGCAGTGGAAAAAACCAGAATATGATGGAGGAAGCAAAATAACTGGTTATATTGTAGAAAAGAAAGAACTACCAGATGGTCGCTGGATGAAAGCCAGCTTTACAAATGTGTTGGAAACAGAATTTACAGTAAGTGGTCTTGTTGAAAACCAACAATATGAATTTAGAGTAATTGCAAGAAATGCAGCAGGTTGCTTGAGTGAACCATCTGAAAGTACAGGGCCCATTACTGCCAGAGATGAAATTGAAGCACCGGGGGCTTCACTGGATCCTAAATACAGAGATGTTATTGTTGTTCGTGCTGGAGAAACCTTTGTTCTTGAAGCTGATATCCATGGCAAACCTATTCCTGACATTTCATGGTCAAAAGATGGCAAAGACCTTGAAGAAGCAACTGCAAGAATGGAAATTAAATCTACCATTCAGAAAACAACTCTCACTGTCAAAGACTGTATAAGAGTAGATGGAGGTCACTATACTCTTAACCTCAAAAATGTTGGTGGCACCAAATCTATACCAATCACTGTAAAAGTGCTTGACAGACCAGGACCCCCAGAAGGACCTTTGAAGGTTACAGGTGTCACTGCAGAAAAGTGCTACTTGTCATGGGCTCCACCATTACATGATGGTGGTTCTAGTATTTCACATTATATCATTGAGAAGAGAGAGACAAGCAGACTTTCATGGACACAAGTAGCAACAGACGTGCAGGCTCTTAACCTCAAAGTAACCAGACTCCTTCCTGGCAATGAGTACATTTTCCGTGTAATGGCAGTGAATAAATACGGAATTGGAGAGCCCTTGGAATCTGAACCAATTGTGGCTCGTAATCCGTACAAACCCCCTGGTCCTCCTTCAACACCAGAAGTTTCAGCAATCACAAAAGATTCTATGGTGGTGACATGGGGCCGCCCAGAAGACAATGGAGGAGCTGAAATTGAAGGTTACATACTTGAAAAACGAGACAAAGATGGTATCCGGTGGACCAAATGCAATAAGAAAAGGCTGACAGACTTGCGATTCAGAGTAACAGGTCTTACTGATGGACATTTCTATGAATTTAGAGTTTCTGCTGAAAATGCTGCAGGGATAGGGGAACCCAGTGAACCATCCATTTTCTATCGTGCTTGTGATGTATTATATCCACCAGGTCCACCCACCAATCCAAAGGTTACAGATACATCCAGGTCATCAGTTTCCCTTGCCTGGAGTAAGCCTATTTATGATGGTGGTGCTCCTGTTAAGGGATATGTAGTAGAAGTAAAAGAAGCTGCCGCTGATGAATGGACTACCTGCACCCCACCAACAGGCCTACAAGCAAAACAGTTCACTGTGACCAAACTAAAAGAGAACCAAGAGTATAACTTCCGCATCTGTGCCATCAACTCAGAAGGAGTAGGAGAACCTGCTACTATACCTGGTGCAGTCTTAGCAGAGGACAAGATTGAACCTCCTGAAATTGAACTTGATGCAGATCTCAGAAAAGTAGTCACTGTACGTGCTAGTGGTACATTACGCCTTTTTGTCACCATCAAAGGAAGACCAGAACCTGAAGTTAAATGGGAGAAAGCAGAAGGAACAATTAGTGAGCGAGCTCAGATTGAAGTTACCAGTTCCTATACAATGCTGGTCATTGACAATGTCAATAGATTTGATAGTGGTAGATACAATCTTACATTAGAGAACAACAGTGGCAAAAAATCAGCTTTTGTTAATGTCAGAGTGCTTGATACACCTAGTGCACCTATAAATCTGACAATCAGAGAAGTGAAAAAAGATTTTGTAACTTTAGCCTGGGAACCACCACTTATTGATGGAGGAGCTAAAATTACTAACTATGTAGTTGAAAAGCGAGAATCCACAAGAAAGGCATATGCCACAGTTACAAACAACTGCACTAAGAATTCCTTCAAGATTACTCAACTGCAAGAAGGATGTAGTTATTACTTCCGTGTTCTAGCTGTAAATGAATATGGGGTTGGCTTACCAGCAGAAACAGCTGACCCAATTAAGGTGTCTGAACCACCTTCTCCACCTGCAAAGGTCATTCTTGTTGATGTGACTCGCAACTCTGTTTCAATTAAATGGGAAAAGCCAGAGAGCGATGGTGGCAGTAAAATTACTGGTTATGTAGTAGAAATGCAAACTAAAGGAAGTGTAAAATGGAGTGCATGCACACAGGTGAAAACATTAGAAGCAACAATAACAGGCTTAAGTATGGGAGAAGAGTACAGCTTCAGAGTGATTGCTGTTAATGAAAAAGGAAAAAGTGATCCAAGAGAACTTGGTGTCCCGGTCATTGCAAAAGATATTGAAATCCAGCCATCTGTTGAGCTCCTTTTCAACACATTCACTGTGAAAGCCGGAGATGATCTTAAGATCGACATTCCATTCAGAGGGCGACCTCTTCCAACTGTTAGCTGGAAGAAGGATGGGAATCCCTTAAAGCAGACAACCAGAGTAAATGTTCAGACATCAAAAACTTCAACTTCACTATCCATCAAGGAAGCTTCAAATGAAGATTTGGGACATTATGAATTACATCTTTCAAATACTGCTGGATCAACAACAGCTTCTTTAACTGTAGTTGTTCTTGACAGACCAGGGCCACCAACTGATGTTCATATTGATGAAGTTAGTGCTGATAGTGTAACACTGTCCTGGAAACCTCCAGAATATGATGGTGGGTGCCATATTAGCAATTACATTGTGGAGAAGAGAGACACTACCACAACAACATGGGAGGTAGTATCTGCAGCAGTTGCAAGAACATCAATTAAAGTATCTCGACTCATCACTGGATCTGAATATCAGTTCCGTATTTGTGCAGAAAACCGCTATGGGAAAAGCACTTACACTAATTCTCCTTCTGTTGTAGCAGAGTATCCATTTAAGCCTCCAGGTCCACCTGGTACTCCTCATGTGGCACATGCAACTAAAGCTTTCATGATTGTAACTTGGCAGGTACCAGTTAATGACGGAGGTAGCGTAGTATTAGGATATCACTTAGAGCGTAAGGAAAGAAGCAGCATTCTTTGGACAAAAGTCAACAAGAGCCTTATAACTGATACACAAATGAAAGTTACAGGTCTTGATGAAGGACTACTGTATGAATATCGTGTATATGCAGAAAACATTGCTGGAATAGGCAAATGCAGTAAATCTTGTGAACCAGTTGCTGCAAGAGATCCATGTGATCCTCCTGGTCAACCAGAAGTTACTAATATTACAAGAACATCTGTCTCACTGAAGTGGACTAAACCAGAATATGATGGTGGAGCTAAAGTAACAGGATATATTATTGAACGGAGAGAGATACCAGATGGTCGCTGGCTAAAATGTAATTTTACTAATGTGCAAGAAACATACTTTGATGTAGGTGGACTTACAGAAGACCAGCGATATGAATTCCGTGTGATTGCAAAGAATGCTGCTGGACTCTTCAGTCAGCCATCTGAATCAACTGGACCTGTGACTGTAAAAGATGATGTAGAGGCTCCAAGAATTATGATGGATGCCAAATTCAGGGATGTTGTAGTTGTGAAAGCTGGAGAAGTGTTCAAAGTCAATGCTGATATTGCAGGTCGGCCAATACCAGTGGTTTCGTGGACAAAGGATGGCAAGGAGCTTGAAGGAAAAGCTAGAGTTGAAATAGTCTCAACAGATTTTACAACTGCAATAACCATAAAGGACTGTATCCGAAGTGATTCAGGACAGTATGTGCTAACATTACAAAATGTTGCAGGAACAAGATCTTTGGCAATTAATTGTAAAGTACTTGATAGACCTGGCCCACCGGCAGGCCCCCTAGAAATAAAAGGCCTTACTGCTGAAAAGTGCCATTTATCATGGGGACCTCCTCAAGAAAATGGTGGTGCAGATATTGATTATTATATTGTGGAAAAACGTGAGACCAGCAGAATTGCATGGACACTCTGTGAAGGAGAGCTTAGAACAACATCCTGTAAAGTGACAAAATTACTGAAGGGCAATGAGTATATTTTCAGAGTGATGGGAGTTAACAAATATGGTGTTGGTGAGCCTCTAGAAAGTGTTGCTGTCAAAGCCCTAGACCCATTTACAGTTCCAAGTCCACCTACCTCTTTAGAGATTACCAGTGTGAGCAAAGATTCGATAACTCTGTGCTGGGCAAGACCTGAGTCTGACGGAGGCAGTGAAATCTCTGGCTATGTAATTGAAAGGCGTGAGAAAACCAGCCTAAGATGGATTCGTGTAAACAAAAAGCCAGTTTATGATTTAAGAGTGAAATCATCTGGTCTCCGTGAAGGATGTGAATATGAATTCCGGGTTTATGCAGAAAACGCTGCTGGCCTCAGTCTCCCAAGTGAAACCACACCATTGATTAAAGCAGAAGATCCAATCTTCTTGCCATCACCCCCATCTAAACCTAAGATTATGGATTCTACAAGGTCAAATATCACAATTGGTTGGACAAAGCCACTGTTTGATGGAGGTGCCCCAGTAACAGGATACACCGTTGAATACAAGAAAACTGATGAAACTGACTGGACAACTGCTATTCAGAATTTAAGAGGCACAGAATATACTATAAGTGGATTAGTATCAGGCTCTGAGTATGTTTTTAGAGTGAAATCCATTAACAAAATGGGTGTCAGTGAACCAAGTGATGTCTCAGAACCTCAGCTGGCAAAAGAAAGAGAGGAAGAACCTGCTTTTGATATTGACAGTGAAATGCGGAAGACTTTGATTGTAAAGGCTGGTGGATCATTCACAATGACTGTTCCTTTCAGAGGCAAACCAGTCCCAAATGTAACATGGAACAAAGCAGACACTGATCTCCGTGTGCGAGCAAGCATCGACACTTCAGATAATTGTACATCTCTCACTATTGAAAAAGCAACAAGGAATGATTCTGGAAAATACACGTTAACACTGCAAAACATCCTGAACACTGCTACATTGACTTTAATTGTCAAAGTTCTTGATACTCCTGGCCCACCATCTAATATTGCAACAAAAGACATAACTAAAGAATCTGCTGTGTTATCCTGGGATGTTCCTGAAAATGATGGTGGAGCACCTGTAAAGAACTATGTTATTGAAAAACGAGAAGCTAGCAAAAAAGCATGGGTCACTGTGACAAACAATTGTCATCGCCTGTCCTACAAAGTGACTGGTTTGCAAGAAGGTGGCATTTACTACTTCCGGGTCTCTGGAGAAAATGAGTATGGTGTTGGAGTGCCTTCTGAGACCAAGGAAGGAACAAAAATAACAGGTATGTCTTACTATGAAAAAATATTTGTTAATACTTATTGTTTTAAACTTTTTATTTCAGAATAATGTAAAAAAGTTTTAAATCCACTAACAGTAAAATGGGTAAATTGGTTTTGTACGTTTGTCTGTGGTTTAACAAATGAAAGGGAGCTAAATAATAGCTTGAATTTTAAATTCTACTTGAGTTCTACTTAAAGTATTTCTAATACACAAATTTGTAAAATATACAAATTTGATCCAGATGGCATTCCTGTGTAATTACTAATATAAAAAGTAAATATTTTCTATATTGTTTAACCTGTTGCACTTTTTCTTCTCAGAAAAACCCAGCCCACCAGAAAAACTAGGAGTAACAAATGTCACAAAGGACAGTGTTTCTCTTTCATGGCTAAAACCAGAACATGATGGCGGAAGCAGAATTGTGAGCTACCTCATTGAAGCTCTGGAGAAAGGACAGCAAAAATGGGTGAAGTGTGCAGTTGTAAAGACAACTCATCATGTTGTCCATGGTCTGAAGGAGAACACTGACTATTTCTTCAGGGTGTATGCAGAAAACCAAGCTGGTTTAAGTGATCCTAAGGAACTACTGCTCCCTGTTACAGTTAAAGAACAATTGGGTATGCTTCCTGACATGAGACAAAAGTTAATACAGATTCAATTGCATTCGTATTTTAAAAGACAGAACTTTTTTTAATGGTTTGAAACTGTTTTCTTTTTCAGAATCTCCTGAGATTGACATGAAAGGCTTCCCTCATAACACTGTATATGTTAGATCAGGATCAAACCTGAAAGTTGAAATTCCAATTTCTGGAAAACCAATGCCAAAGGTGACATTGTCTAGAGATGGTGTTCCGTTGAAACCCACCATGAGATTTCACACAGAAACCACTGCAGAAAGTCTCGTCATTAACCTTAAAGAAAGTGTGGCTGCTGATGCTGGCAGATATGACATTACTGCTGCCAATTCAAGTGGCACCACAAAATCATTTGTTAATATTGTTGTGCTAGATAGACCTGGTCCTCCTGTTGGTCCTGTTGTCCTTAGCGATGTCACTGAAGAAAGTGTAACACTCAGGTGGCAACCACCAGCTTATGATGGTGGAAGTCAAGTTACCAACTATATTGTACTGAAAAGAGAAACAAGTACTGCAGCTTGGTCTGAAGTGTCTGCAACTGTTGCTAGAACTGTTATCAAAGTTATGAAGCTCACCACAGGAGAAGAATACCAATTCCGCATCAAAGCTGAGAACCGCTTTGGCATCAGCGACCACATAGACTCCCAGTGTGTGGTTGTCAAGCTTCCTTACAGTGAGTAACATGCTTCTTGTGGTATAAGTTGATGTTTTAATGCTCTGATGTTGAAAATGTAATTTTGTTAACAATTAACCACTTCTTTTGATATCATCAGCTACCCCTGGCCCTCCTTCTACACCATGGGCCACTAATGTCACCCGAGAGAGTATTACTGTTGGATGGCATGAACCAGTCACTAATGGTGGCAATGCTATCATTGGATACCACCTGGAAATGAAAGACAGGAATAGCATATTATGGCAGAAGGCTAACAAGACCCTTATTCGTACCACTCATTTCAAAGTCACCACCATCAGCGCTGGCCTTATCTATGAATTTAGAGTTTATGCAGAAAATGCAGCTGGCATTGGAAAAGCAAGTCGTCCTTCTGATCCAGTCCTTGCAATTGACGCTTGTGGTATGTATTCTCTGGAAAATAAAGAAGCCCAACCATTTTGCTTTCCCTGTGGTAGTCTATTCTGTACTGTAAGCCAGTATTCAAAACAGCTGTTATTCACTGGCAATATTCTTATGTTTCCTACTGCAGAACCACCAAGAAATGTCCGTGTCTCAGATATTTCCAAGACCGCTATCACTCTCTCCTGGCAGAAGCCAGCATTTGATGGTGGTAGCAAGATCACTGGATACATCGTAGAAAAACGTGATCTTCCAGATGGCAGATGGACAAAAGCAAGCTTCACTAATGTTATTGAGACTCAGTTCACAGTATCTGGTCTGACACAGAACTCCCGGTATGAATTCCATGTCTTTGCTAAGAATGCCGTTGGTTCCATCAGTAATCCCTCAGATGTTGTGGGTCCTATCACATGTGTTGATACATATGGTAAGTGTTTTGCAATGATATAATGGTATCATTTTGCAGTACTAGAAAGGTTAAAGGCAGTACTGTTTTGTAGATATATAGTCTTTTAAATATGGAAGGCTAGTTTACAGTGGTTGATTCAAGAAGCTTGAATGACTGTGAGCATTTGGGCATGATTGTAATGAACATCTTTGGCTGTATCTGCATTTTTAAAGTCTTATGGTATCTATTCTCTGAGCAACAGAAGTCTGCCCATGCCCCATGGCCAAAGTGATTATATTTATACATGAGATTGTCTTGTCTTGGTTCTAACTTGTTCTAGGTTTCTAATTTAAGCTATATATGCTATATTTGATCTGTATTTATCAAATGTCTGTAAATATTATCTTAAAGTACTATTATTTTGGAGTTTTATTAAATACAGGGCTAAAATAAGCATGTTTTTAATTATTATTTTTTTCTTAAGGTGCACCTGAAATTGATGTGCCACCAGAATATACAGAAGTGGTGAAATACAAAGCAGGAACTTCAGTTAAGCTAAAACTAGGCATCTCAGGCAAGCCTATACCCACAATTGAATGGTTCAAAAATGGCAACGAGGTACAAACCAGTGCACTAGTGTCTTTTGAAAATACAACAGAATTTGCTTCTATACTCATCAAGGATGCAAATCGACTCAACAGTGGCACCTATGAATTAAAACTGAAGAATGCCATGGGTTCAGCATCAGCCCACATTAGAGTACAGATACTTGGTATGTCTTGAGATGCAACTGTATTTTACTATTAAACAATACCTCAATAGTAAATACTTAACGTCTTCTTTCTTCTGCCTTTCACAGACAAGCCAGGACCTCCAACTGGACCTATACAGTTTAAGACAGTCACTGCTGAAAAGATCACAATAATGTGGGACCCACCAGCAGATGATGGTGGTGCACCTGTAACACACTATGTTGTTGAAAAGCGGGAGACAAGTCGGGTTGTTTGGTCTTTAATTTCTGAAAAACTGGAGGGATGTATCATAACTACAACAAAACTCATCAAAGGAAATGAATATTTGTTCCGTGTCCGTGGTGTGAACAAGTTTGGAATTGGTGATCCACTCGAATCTGAACCTGTTATAGCCAAAAATTCATTTGGTACGAAACATATAAAAAACTTACACTACTGAATTGTCTTGTGTATTGTTGGTAACTAGTACTGATCTACTGACATGTAATTTTTTTAACCAGTTACACCTGGACCACCTAGTGTACCAGAAGTCACAAAGATAACCAAGAATTCTATGACCGTTGTCTGGAATAGGCCCACAGTAGATGGAGGCAGTGAAATATCAGGATATTTTCTTGAGAAGCGTGACAAGAAGAGTCTGAGTTGGTTCAAGGTTACTAAAGAAAGTATTCGGGACACCAGACAGAAAGTAACAGGTCTGACTGAAAACAGCGAATATCATTTCCGAGTTTGTGCTGTCAATGCAGCTGGACAAGGTCCGTTCTCTGAAGCTTCTGACTTCTACAAAGCTGCAGATCCTATTGGTAAGATACAACGTGCAGTATTTCCAGTTGGTTAGAAATCAGTGAACAATGAGCAAAACGTGGGATTGCACAAATGTAACGGAGGGCATATTTTCTTCCTCTTTATGATGAATTGTAAATATTGATTCCGATTGGTGTTTTTTTCCCCCTAAATTATCATTTACAGATAAGCCAGGCTCACCAACAAAACTGAAGGTTGTGGATACAACCAAGACATCTGTCACCCTTGGCTGGATTAAACCTGCTTATGATGGAGGAAGTCCAGTTACCAACTATGTGGTGGAGAAAAGGGAAGGCGAAGAGCAAGAATGGACTGTAGTCAGTACTAAGGGAGAAGTGAGAACAACCGAGTATGTTGTATCACACCTTCAGCCAAGTGTTAATTACTATTTCCGTGTGTCTGCTATGAATTGTGCTGGACAAGGAGAGCCTATTGAAATGATGGAACCCGTTCAAGCTAAAGATATTCTTGGTACTGTACTTTTTAGTGATTTATCACTTGGTGGGGGGGGGTGTTGGTTGGTTGGGTGTTTTTTTTTTTTAAACTATTTCTTATTTTACATTCCAAGTAGGCATTATTGATTTTTTTTTTATTTCCACAGTGGCACCAGAGATTGATCTGGATGTTGCTCTCCGGACATCTATTGTTGCTAAAGCAGGTGAAGATGTGGAAATAATGATTCCATTTAAAGGAAGACCTCCTCCAACAGTCACATGGAGAAAGGGTGATAAGAATCTTGGAACTGATGAAAGATATATAATTCAGAACACAGAATCATCTACACTACTTATTATTCCTCAAGTTACCCGAAATGATACAGGAAAATACGTTCTTACAATTGAAAATGGAGTTGGAGAAGCAAAATCATCATTTGTGAACGTAAAAGTACTTGACACGCCTTCTGCTTGCCAAAAGCTGCAGCTTAAGCATGTTTCTCGTGGCACAGTAACACTGGTATGGGAGCCACCTCTTATTAATGGTGGTTCTGAAATAACAAATTATGTTGTTGAAAAAAGAGATGCTACAAAGAGGGCCTGGTCAAC
Organism: Pachyramphus minor; assembly: GCA_013397135.1. NCBI lineage: Eukaryota > Metazoa > Chordata > Aves > Passeriformes > Tyrannidae > Pachyramphus > Pachyramphus minor. The sequence continues at coordinate 365,251 of VYXB01003352.1, read as the reverse complement.
TGTTACAACAAAATGTTCTAATACCACCTTTAAGCTAACTAACCTGTCAGAGAAGACTGCATTCTTCTTCCGTGTTCTTGCTGAAAATGAAATTGGACTGGGCGAACCTTGTGAGACATCTGAACCAGTGAAAGCTGCAGATGTACCTGGACCTGTAAAAGACCTAGCAATGAAAGATTCTACAAAGAGTTCTGTTACATTGCAGTGGAGCAAACCTGACTATGATGGTGGTAGCATTATATCAGACTACGTTATTGAGAAGAAACTTCAGGAAGAGAAAGAATGGACATACGCAGGCACAAGCAAGAGCTGTGAATTTGTAGTTGAAAAACTTAAAGAGCTTTCTGTCATGGAATTCAGAGTCTTTGCTAAAAACGAAAAAGGCATGAGTGACTCTGTTACTGTTGGACCCATTACAGTGAAGGAACTTATAATAACGCCTGAGGCTGACCTTTCTGATATTCCTGGAGGACAGATTGCAGTAAGAATTGGACATAACCTGCACATTGAATTGCCCTATAAAGGTAAACCTAAGCCATCAATGAGCTGGCTCAAGGACAACCTTCCTCTTAAAGAAACAGAACAACTTCGTTTCAAGAAAACTGAAAACAAGATAAGCTTAAGCATCAAGAATGTGAAAAAGGAGCATGGTGGCAAATATACTTTAATTCTTGACAATGTAGTCTGCAGAAAATCATTCACAATTACTGTTATCACTCTTGGTCCTCCATCTAAGCCAAAAGCACCTTTAAGAATAGATGAAATCAAAGCAGATAGTGTAGTTTTGTCATGGGAAGCTCCCGACGATGATGGGGGAGGAGAAATTACTGGATACAGTATTGAGAAGAGAGAAACCTCACAAATGAACTGGAAGCTGGTGTGTTCAAGTGCTGCAAGAACAACCTTCAAAGTGCCAAACCTTGTTAAAGACACTGAATATCAGTTTAGAGTACGTGCAGAAAATAGATACGGAGTGAGCCCACCTCTTGTCTCAGCAGATGTTGTGGCAAAGCATCAGTTTAGACCACCAGGTGCCCCAGGCAAGCCTGTCGTATACAATATAACCGCTGATGGAATGACCATATCTTGGGATGCTCCTGCTTACGATGGTGGCTCAGAGATTATTGGATACCATGTTGAAAAGAAGGAAAGAAACAGTATTTTGTGGCAGAAGGTTAATGTTGCATTAATATCTAGCAGAGAATACAGGATTACCGGACTGCTTGAGGGCCTGGATTACCAGTTCCAAGTATATGCTGAAAACGCTGCAGGTCTAAGCCGAGCTAGTGAGCCAAGCAAATTTACTTTGGCAGTCTCTCCAGTGGGTAAGTGAACGATCAGTCACTCATCCAAAAAAATTCTATTCTTGTAGACTATGGTGAGCAGTAATAAAAATAAATTTTCATTATTTTCCTTTCAGACCCACCTGGTACTCCTGATTACATTGATGTCACTAGGGAAACAGTCACCCTGAAATGGACCCCTCCACTGCGTGATGGAGGCAGTAAGATTGTGGCTTACAGCATAGAGAAACGGCAAGGAAGTACAGACCGTTGGCTTAGATGTAACTTTACTGATGTCAGTGAATGCCAATATACGGTTACGGGTCTCAGTGCAGGTGACCGATATGAATTCAGAGTGCTTGCAAGAAATGCCGTTGGTACAATCAGCCCGCCCTCACAGTCTTCAGGCTATATCATGACTAGAGATGAAAACGGTAAGAATTATTTCTTAATATGCTTGTATTTGTGTACTGCAGCCAGATGGAGCTTCTGGCTGTACTGACGGGCAATGGGAAGCCAAGGGACGAAGATCTTGTTACTGAGATCCTTCCATTTAATTCAGAACATTTATGTTTGTACTCCAAGATGGGAAGGTCTAAATTAAAGACCCAAATCTGGCAGATATACATAATCAATTGCTGAAAGGCATGGCACTCTACATTTCTCTTGGATAAGCAGAAGTAGTAGCAGCAAAATTGGAAAGAACGCATAAACTGTAATATTCTGATGGACTATAAATAACCTGTAATATTCAATTTATAAATTGAAATGTGCCTCAGGTAGCTTGGCATACTATTAACAGCACATATGAAGAGTGTCATCTATGATATACATATGATGTACTTATGGGTGCTTACAGGAAAAATAAGTATATAGTTGATATAGTAACTGCTATTTAGGGAACTGCCATTTTCTAAGTGAAAGAATTCTATATATTACAAGCTTTTACAATTAGTACATTTAGAAGAGTATCCAGAAAAATACTTTGCTATGTGTAAATTGAATTATATTTTCCTTTTTTAGTTGCTCCAACAATTGAATTTGGGGCTGAGCACTTTGAAGGCCTTACTGTTAAAGCTGGAGAGAGCATTAGAGTTAAAGCTCTAATCAAAGGACGTCCAGTACCTAAAGTGACATGGTTTAAGGATGGTAAAGAGATAGAGAAAACAATGAATATAGAAATAACTACAGCTATTGGATATAGTACAATCTTCATTAGAGATGCTATCCGGGATCATCGTGGAGTGTATACAGTAGAAGCCAAAAATGCATCAGGCACTAAACGAGAAGATATTACCATCAGAGTACAAGGTACTGTACCAAACACTTTCAGCATGCTTTTTTTAAAAACAGTATTTTATTCTATTGTCAGCAAGTTATAACTCTGAACTTTTAATATTGCAGACACACCAGGAAAAGTTGGTGGACCAATACGATTCACAAACATAACTGGAGAAAAAGTCACATTATGGTGGGAGCCTCCAGCTAACGATGGTTGTGCTTCTATTTCTCACTACATAATTGAAAAACGTGAAACCAGCAGGATTGCTTGGGCATTAGTTGAAGATAAATGTGAAGCTTGCAGCTACACGGCACTTAAATTAATTAAGGGCAATGAATACCAGTTCCGCATCTCTGCAGTGAACAAATTTGGAGTTGGCAGACCATTGGAGTCTGATCCAGTTATTGCACAAATACCTTACAGTAAGTTTCCACCTCATTCTGTACAAATACCTATGGAGTTACCATCTTGTCTTTCTAATGACGTTTTTCTTTTCTCAGCTCTCCCTGATGCACCAGGAACTCCAGAGCCTACCAACGTAACAGGAGACAGTATCACACTTACATGGGCAAGACCAGAGTCAGATGGTGGAAGCGAGATAAATGAGTATATTCTTGAAAGGAGAGAAAAGAAGAGCATGCGCTGGGTTAAAGTATCCAGTAAGAGGCCCATTACTGAGAACAGATACAGAGTAACTGGCCTTATTGAAGGCAATGAGTATGAGTTCCATGTCATGGCTGAAAACGCTGCAGGAGTTGGACCTCCAAGTGATGTTTCAAAGCTGATTAAATGCAGAGAACCAGTCAGCCCACCAAGTGCTCCTAATGTTGTAAAGGTGATAGATACATCAAAGACTAGTGTAAGCTTAGAGTGGACAAAGCCAGTTTTTGATGGAGGCATGGAAATAATTGGGTACATCATTGAGATGTGCAAAGCTGACCTCGAAGCATGGCAGAAAGTCAATGCAGAGACTGTTATCGCTACTAAATATACTGTTGTTGATTTGGAGGCAGGAGAACACTATAAATTCAGAGTTAGTGCTGTCAATGGTGCTGGCAAAGGAGAGAGTTGTGAAGTTCCTGCTTCAGTCCAAACTGTGGACAGGCTTTCTGCACCTGAAATTGATATCGATGTAAACTTCAAGCAGACTCATATTGTAAGAGCAGGTGCAAGCATTCGTCTATTTATTGCCTTCTCTGGAAGGCCTGTTCCTACTGCAGTGTGGTCCAAAGCAGATGCTAATCTCAGCTTGCGTGCTGACATTCAAACAACTGATTCCTTCAGCACATTAACTGTGGAGGAATGCAATAGAAATGATGCTGGCAAGTATGTCTTTACTGTGGAAAACAACAGTGGAAGTAAGTCTATTACATTTACTGTCAAGGTTTTGGACACGCCTGGTCCACCAGGTCCTATTACATTTAAAGATGTGACTCGAGGATCTATTACTTTAATGTGGGATGCTCCTGTTCTGGATGGAGGTTCTCGTATCCATCACTATGTTGTGGAAAAACGTGAAGCAAGTCGTCGTAGCTGGCAAGTAGTGAGTTCAAAATGCACTCGACAGATCTTTAAGGTCACAGATCTGGCAGAAGGTGTGCCATATTACTACCGAGTATCAGCAGAAAATGAATATGGTGTAGGTGAACCCTGTGAATTAACAGAACCAGTTGTAGCCACGGAAGAACCTGCTCCACCTAAGAGACTAGATATTGTTGACACAACCAAATCTTCTGTAGTTTTAGCTTGGCTTAAACCTGATCATGATGGTGGAAGCCGTATTACTGGATACCTTCTTGAAATGAAACAAAAAGGATCTGACTCCTGGATTGGAGCTGGACAAACCAAGCAACTTACTTTCACTGTTGAAGGCCTTGTGGAGAACACTGAATATGAGTTCCGGGTGAAGGCAAAGAATGATGCTGGCTACAGTCAGCCAAGAGAAGCTTTCTCTTCTGTTATTGTTAAGGAGCCACAGATTGAACCAACAGCAGATCTCAGTGATATAAGCAGACAGCTCATAACGTGCAAGGCTGGAAGCACATTTACTATTGATATACCAATCAGTGGGCGCCCAGCTCCAAAAGTGACATGGAAACTTGAGGAGATGAGATTGAAGGAAACTGAGAGAGTGACTATCAAGACAACAAAAGACAGAACCACACTGACTGTAAAGGACAGTATGAGAGGTGACTCTGGTAAATACTATCTTACACTTGAAAACACTGCTGGTGTGAAAACATTTGCTGTCACAGTGGTAGTGATAGGAAGACCAGGTCCTGTCACTGGCCCAATTGAAATATCTTCTGTCTCTGCTGAGTCCTGTGTGTTGACCTGGAAAGAACCTGAAGATGATGGTGGCAGTGACATTACAAACTACATTGTAGAGAAACGTGAGTCTGGCACAACAGCATGGCAGCTGGTAAATTCCAGTGTGAAACGAACACAGATTAAAGTCACTCATCTGACAAAATACCAAGAGTACAGTTTCCGAGTAAGCTCAGAAAATAGATTTGGTGTCAGCAAGCCGCTTGAATCAAAAACAGTAGTTGCTGAGCATCCATTTGGTAAGTGAAACACTCCTCAAAATTTGTTCTTTTCCTCTGACTGTGGTATTTGTAATTACTAATATTTTCCTCCCCCATCTTTTTTGTGTTAGTCCCACCAAGCCCACCTTCAAGGCCAGAAGTCTATTCTGTGTCTGCCACTGCCATGGCCATTCGCTGGGAGGAACCCTATCATGATGGTGGCAGCAAAGTCATTGGATACTGGGTGGAAAAGAAGGAGCGCAACACCATCCTTTGGGTGAAAGAGAACAAAGTGCCATGCTGTGAATGCAACTACAAAGTCACAGGGTTGGTGGAAGGCCTAGAATATCAGTTCAGAACCTATGCTCTAAATGCTGCAGGTGTTAGCAAAGCTAGTGAAGCTTCCAGACCTGTAGTGGCTCAAAATCCAGTTGGTAAGTATTACTTTTAGAGTTACATTGTTATGTAAGCTAAAATAGAATAGCATTTCTCATTTTTTCTGTTTTATTCCTCCAGATCCACCAGGAAGGCCAGAAGTAACAGATGTCACCAGATCTACAGTGTCACTGAGCTGGTCACCCCCACTTTATGATGGTGGAAGCAAAATTATCGGATATATTATAGAGCGCAAACCATACAATGAATCTGGTGATGGACGCTGGCTGAAATGCAATTATACCATTGTCTCAGAAAACTTTTTTACTGTGACAGCTCTTGGTGAAGATGAAGCCTATGAATTCCGTGTACTAGCAAAGAATGCTGCTGGTGTGATTAGCAAAGGATCTGAATCAACTGGTGCTGTCATTTGCAAAGACGAATACTGTAAGGAATATTCACTTGGAACAACTAAAAACATGATGTCCTATTTTTAGTACTGTCATGTAATTTTTTTCCAAATCTCTCTTTCCAGCACCACCAAAGGCTGAACTTGATGCCAGACTGCAGGGAGAAGTTTTAAGCATTAGGGCTGGATCAGATCTTGTTCTTGATGCAGCTGTTGGTGGGAAACCAGAACCAAAAGTCTTCTGGTCCAAAGGTGACAGGGAACTGGAGCTATGTGAGAAGATATCTCTGCAATACACCAGCAAACGAGCTATTGCAATTATCAAGTTCTGTGACAGAAGTGATAGTGGAAAATATACTCTAACAGTTAAAAATGCCAGTGGAATGAAACAACTTTCCGTTCTTGTCAAAGTGCTTGGTACGTATCCCATGATTAATATTCGTACTTGGTATACTTAAAAAACCCACATTCTTTTAAATAAGAATGAGATGCTTTTCCTTAGCCACTAATTACAACAATTATTTTGATCCCTACACAGATTCACCAGGTCCATGTGCAGGCAAAATCACGATCAGCAGAGTAACAGAAGAGAAATGTACTCTGGCATGGAACATTCCTGAGGAAGATGGAGGTGCACAAATCACTCACTATATCATAGAAAGGCGTGAAACGAGCAGACTTCACTGGGTTATTGTTGAGGCTGAATGCCAGACTTTGTCCACTGTGGTAACAAAACTTATTAAAAATAATGAATACATCTTCCGTGTGAGAGCTGTCAACAAATATGGACCAGGTGTTCCACTTGAATCAGAACCCGTGATTGCCAGGAATGCTTTCAGTGAGTGTTACTACCTTCCATTCAGCATCAGAATTTGTAGAATAGTTCTCACAGATAAACAATGTGCTAAATAATATTTTTTTTTTCACCTTTAAAAAAAATAGCTATTCCAACACAGCCTGCTGCTCCTGAAGAAGTGAGTGTCGGCAAGGAACATATCATTATTCAGTGGTCAAAACCAGAATCAGATGGTGGCAGTGAGATTAAGGACTATCTTGTGGACAAACGTGAAAGGAAAAGTCTGCGTTGGACACGAGTGAACAGAGATTACACCATTTATGATACCAGACTGAAAGTCACTGGTCTCATGGAAGGGTGCCAGTACCAGTTCCGTGTCACTGCAGTGAATGCTGCTGGAAACAGTGAACCTAGTGAAGCTTCACAGTACATGTTATGTAAAGAACCAACATGTAAGTTACCATATTTAAAACATATTTCAATATTTATTTATAATAATGGAGTATAAATTCACATTTACACTTCAACTAAGAAACCCATAACCACATACAAACTCACTGAACTAGCTAGTGTTGTAATAAACTTAAAAAGAGCTATACTTCAACTTAAATACATTTCCCAGAGTTAGCTGTTTGGAAATAGTTTTTGAATGTAAAATGTTTCCTGCACCAAAGTGAAATGCATATTCTTCTTTTTCAAAGATACTCCTGCCTCACCTTCAGTTCCAAGAGTTGTGGATACTACTAAGCACAGCATAAGCCTAGCATGGTCAAAGCCCACATATGATGGTGGTGCTGACATCTTAGGCTATGTTCTTGAGATGAAAGAAGAAGGTAGTGAACAGTGGTATCGACCACATACAACTGCCACTCTGAGGAATGCTGAGTTCACCGTGACTGGTCTTAAAACAAACCAGAAATACCAATTCAGAGTTGCTGCTACAAATGTGAATGGTATGAGTGAATTTAGTGAATCATCAGCAGAAATAGAACCTGTGGAAAGAATAGGTAATTTGAAAACTTACTGTCTATTTTGAGTAATAACTATATTTTCCTTTAGAACTACTAAAAGAATAATTAATGCCATGTTTCTTGTACCCTTTATCAGAAATACCTGAGCTTGAGCTTGCTGATGATCTGAAGAAGACAGTTACAGTCAGAGCTGGTGGTTCTCTCCGCCTAATGGTCTCTGTATCTGGCAGACCTGCTCCTGTAATCACATGGAGCAAGCAGGGTATTGACCTTGTAAGTCGAGCTATTATTGACACTACAGACAGCTACACTCTGCTTATTGTGGATAAAGTTAATCGGTATGATGCTGGAAAATACATCATTGAGGCTGAAAATCAATCAGGAAAAAAATCTGCAACTATTTCTGTGAAAGTGTATGGTAAGTATTGTACATAGGCATTCCACCACTCTTTGTGCTCATTGCCCAGGAATAAGTGTCATTCAATTCCAAAGGAAGTTTCCAGTTTAAATAACTGAGAAGTTTAAATAACATGTTTGAGAAGTCAGAGAAACAATCTAAATCAAAGAAAAATACAGTGTCTGAAGCTAGTTGATAAATCATAGTATCTGTGCTAGTTTATAAATCAAATCCCAGCATTTTTGTTTTATGCAGAAGCAGTTATTGACTGTAAAATGAAAGGATCCAAAGGAAAAAAAAAATGTGTTTTTTGTTTGTTGTTTTAGATACACCTGGTCCACCGTCTTCAGTGAAAGTTAAGGAAGCATCAAAAGATTCTGTGACACTTACTTGGGATATTCCAAACATTGATGGTGGAGCCCCAGTCAACAACTACATAATTGAGAAACGTGAAGCTTCCATGAGAGCTTACAAGACTGTGACTACCAAATGCAGCAAAACATTTTATAGAGTTACTGGACTTCTAGAAGGAGCTTTATATTATTTCAGAGTACTACCAGAAAATATTTATGGCATTGGTGAAGCTTGTGAAACATCTGATGCAGTACTAGTATCTGATGTCCCCATGGTACCACAAAAACTCGAAGTGATTGACACCACTAAATCAACTGTTACTCTTGCATGGGAGAAACCACTGCATGATGGTGGCAGCAGATTGACAGGCTATGTTATTGAGGCCAGCAAAGCTGGAACAGAAAGATGGTTGAAGGTAGTGACACTGAAGCCTACTGTCTATGAACATACAATTATCTCTCTCAATGAAGGCGAACAGTACTTGTTCAGGGTCAGAGCACATAATCAGAAAGGCATGTCAGAACCACGAGAGATTGTCACAGCAGTAACAGTCCAAGACCAAAAAGGTAGGCATCCACTGTTGCAAATAATAGGGTGAAGCTTACACCACATGAGTGTGATATTTATAACGCAGGTATTGAAAATCAATTAAATATCAATCAATTTTATATTAATTTATTTTCTTAGTTCTACCAACAATTGACTTTGCTGGAATACCTCAGAAGACAATTCACGTACCTGCTGGCAAGCCCATTGAGTTAGCCATTCCAATTGAAGGACGACCACCTCCAACTGCATCTTGGTTCTTTGCTGGTTCTAAACTAAAAGAATCAGAACGCATCAAAGTGGAGACTGTTGCCAAAATGACTAAATTAACTGTGCGTGAGACCACCATACATGACACTGGAGAGTATACACTTGAACTGAAGAACACAACTGGAACAGTTACTGATACACTAAAGGTTATAATACTTGGTGAGTATTCATTAAAATAATTGTCAATGATCTTTCTCCATTTGAACTTTTACATGAGCAATATGATTCCTTTTTTCCACTTGTTTTTTAATTTTCTTTTTTATTTCCTAGACAAACCTGGACCACCTGTTGGACCTATCCGAATTGATGAAGTTGATTCCAATTATGTAACCATCTCCTGGGACCCACCTGAGCTGGATGGTGGAGCTACCCTTAGTGGATATGTTGTAGAACAGCGTGATGCTCACCGTCCTGGATGGCTGCCAGTTTCAGAGTCAGTAACCAGGACAACATTTAAGTTCACCAGACTTGTTGAAGGTGCAGAGTACGTGTTCCGTGTAGCTGCTACAAACCGCTTTGGAATCGGATCTTATCTACAGTCTGAAATTATAGAATGCAAGAGCAGAATTCGTAAGTCAGATATTTTGTTTATTCTCTACCTTTAAAAATAAAAATATACATTTAAATGGGCTTATATACCCATGTGTAGCTTAGATTTTTCTGGATGTTGCTACTTCCTTTTGCCAAGTAAAATGGTACCTTATGATGCACAGTAATCTTATTATATTTCAAGGGGAAAATGCCATCCATAAATCTATGTAGATATTATAGATGAACTGCACAAAATGTGAATTGTAAACTTGGATTTTCTGCTCAGGTCTACCTTTAGTCTTGAAAAGTTGCTTTACCTCATTACAAAGCCAAGAGTATTTCGCTGACCTAAGTTGTAAAGTACTTAGATATCTGCTGATAAAAAGAGTTTGACAGGACATTGATATTACATTGTCATTCACAATATGTTGCATATTACTAATGCGTAGAATCATTTAATTTCTTCACTAATTCTGTGTCCTGTTTTGCAGGTATTCCTGGTCCTCCTGGCACTCCAGAAGTGTTTGATATCTCTCGAGATGGCATGACATTGACTTGGTATCCTCCAGATGATGATGGTGACTCACAGATCACTGGCTATATTGTGGAACGCAAAGAAGTTAGAGCAGATAGATGGATCCGTGTAAATAAAGTCCCAGTTACTATGACTCGTTACCGTTCCACTGGGTTGGTGGAAGGACTGGAATATGAACACAGAGTCACAGCAATCAATGCCAGAGGCACTGGGAAACCCAGCCGTCCTTCCAAATCTGCTGTTGCCAGAGATCCAATTGGTAAGTACTTTCTTACATACATTAAGCATATTATGGCAAAAAGGAATGACACTAGTAAAATTTACTCTTTTCTTTCTAATTCAGAAATTTGTCTGGATGTATTAATACATTTCTCTGACTCGAGAAAACAGAGAAAATATTAGTGAAAATCTTCCATTCAAAGTTTTCCTATATAAATAGACTATAGACTTATTACAGATCATATGATGCAAGTTAGCATTTGTTTAATCTTTTAAATATTCATTTAAAAAAACCCACCCTATCTGATCTTCTCTTCCAGCTCCTCCAGGTAAGCCTCAGAATCCAAGAGTCACTGATACTACAAGAACATCTGTCTCCCTGGCCTGGAGTCCACCAGAAGATGAAGGTGGTTCTAAAGTTACTGGCTACTTAATTGAGATGCAGAAGGTTGATCAATTTGAATGGACCAAATGCAATACTACACCAACCAAGATTCGTGAATACACCTTGACACATCTGCCCCAGGGTGCAGAGTACAGATTCCGTGTGCTAGCCTGTAATGCTGGTGGGCCAGGAGAACCTGCTGAAGTGCCAGGAACAGTCAAAATAACAGAAATGCTTGGTAAGACAATTCAAGCTTTAACATTTTTTGAAAGTTGTCCTAAAAAAATATTTGCCTAAAACAGGTATGATATCATCTGTAAAACAGACATAGCATGACATCTTAATTTTGTTTACAGAATATCCTGACTATGAACTTGACGAAAAATACCAAGAAGGTCTCATGGTGAGACAAGGTGGAGTAATCAGGCTTACAATACCCATTAAGGGTAAGCCCATCCCAGTATGCAAATGGACAAAAGAAGGACAGGACATCAGCAAGAGGGCCATGATTGCAACTTCTGACACTCACACAGAACTTGTTATCAAAGATGCAGAAAGAGAAGATTCAGGCACCTATGATTTGTCACTTGAAAACAAGTGTGGCAAAAAAGCTGTGTATATTAAAGTCAGAGTGATTGGCATTCCAAATCCACCAGAAGGGCCATTGGAGTATGATGATATACAAGCTCGTTCTGTCAGAGTAAGCTGGAGACCTCCTACAGATGATGGTGGTGCAGATATCCTAGGTTATATTGTTGAGAGAAGAGAAGTACCAAAGACTGCCTGGTACACTGTTGACTCCAGAGTGAAAGGGACATCACTGGTGGTGAAAGGGCTCAAAGAAAATGTGGAATATCACTTCCGTGTTTCTGCTGAAAACCATTTCGGTATTAGCAAATCTCTCAAATCTGAAGAACCAGCAGTACCAAAGACACCTCTAAGTAAGTTCCCTCTTAGATTTAAAAAAAAATAAAAATAGAAAATTATTTACTACATTGTGATCTAAAAGTGCAATAATATATGCAAAAGTTTTAATGCTATGTCACTATTATTTCTATTATTTTTGCTATTATTATTAACAGATCCTCCAGAGCCTCCAAACAACCCACCTGAAGTGCTTGATGTTACAAAGAGTTCTGTCAACTTGTCCTGGTCCAGACCTAAAGATGATGGTGGTTCTCGTGTAACTGGCTACTATATTGAACGTAAAGAGACATCTACAGAAAAATGGGCCCGGCATAATAAGACACAGATTACCACTACAATGTACACAGTCACAGGACTTGTTCCAGATGCTGAATATCAATTCCGTATCATTGCTCAAAATGACATTGGTGAAAGTGAAGCAAGTCCTGCTTCTGAACCAGTTGTATGCAAGGATCCATTTGGTAAGAAAATGTCTGCATTAACAGATCTTGTGAAGAGCAACTTCGTGGCATTTAGAGAAGAATTTATTTTCTGTATCTCTTTTAATTTTCAGACAAACCAAGCCAACCTGGAGAAATTGAGATCACTTCTATATCCAAGGACAGCATTACATTAGAATGGGAACGACCTGAAAGTGATGGTGGCAAAGAGATCCTTGGCTACTGGGTTGAATATCGCCAGTCTGGAGAAAGCACCTGGAAAAAATGCAATAAGGAACGCATCAAGGACAGGCAGTTTACAGTAGGAGGTTTACTAGAGGCTACAGAATATGAGTTCCGTGTTTTTGCAGAAAATCAGACTGGCCTCAGCAGACCGCGCAGGACTGCTATGGCAGTGAAAACTAAATTAACATGTAAGCAAAAACATGTTGTCACATTTGTTATGATATTTTTGTGATTTGCTGGGTCTCATAAACCATGGTGTTGCACTTAACATGCTGTCTATTTGTTTTACATGTTATTTGCCTACATGACTGTTCTAAAGAACAGTCTTCCAGGTTCAAGAAGAACAAGTATAAATGAAAATTAAGTTCCAGTAATACAGTATGAGAGGAAAATTTCATAATAATCAATCATAATTATTTTCATAATTTTCTTTGTCATAGCTGGAGAAGCACCTGCCATCAAAAAAGAAATGCAGGATGTTACAACTAAGCTGGGTGAGGCGGCTCAGCTGACATGCCAGATTGTTGGGAGACCTTTGCCTGATATTAAATGGTATCGCTTTGGCAAAGAACTGGTGCAAAGCCGAAAATACAAAATGTCATCTGATGGACGCAATCATACACTGACAGTAATGACAGATGAACAGGAGGATGAAGGTCTCTACACTTGTATGGCTACCAATGATGTCGGAGAAATTGAAACTAGTGGCAAACTATTATTGCAAGCTCCTCCTCAGTTCCACCCTGGCTTCCCGTTGAAAGAGAAATACTATGCAAGTGCAGGTGGCACCCTCCGCCTTCACGTTGTGTATATTGGCCGACCAGTACCAGCAATAACCTGGTTCCATGGCAACAAACCTTTGAGAGGATCAGAAACGGTTACTATTGAGAACACTGAACATTATACTCATCTTGCTATTAAGAATGTCCAGCACAAGACTCATGCTGGGAAGTACAAAGTACAACTCAGTAACACATTTGGAACGGTTGACACTGTACTTAATGTGGAAATACAAGGTAATCAATTTAATTTTCAATATTTTTGTGGAATATTTTCTCAAATATTGATTGGAAAAAGAACTAAAATTGTTGTGCTTTTTCTTGTACAGATAAACCAGATAAACCAGTAGGGCCAATTGTTATAGAGTCTATACTGAAGAATTCTGTGGTGATAAGCTGGAAACCACCAGAGGATGACGGAGGTGCTATGATAACCAATTACATCATAGAGAAACGTGAAGCCAAGGAAGGAACAGAATGGCAACTTGTATCTTCGAGCATTTCAGGCACAACTTGTAGAATTGTTAACCTAACTGAAAATGCAGGCTATTATTTCCGTGTTTCTGCTCAGAATACATACGGCATTAGTGAAGCACTGGAGGTCTCATCAGTGGTTTTCATAAAGCCTCCATTTGGTAAGTGGAGGCCAAAGTATCAATTTCTGTATGCCAGCAGCCAAGCTCCACACAGCTGCTTGCTCACTCCCCCACCAGCAGGGTCAGGGAGAGAATGGGAAGGGTAAAAAGCTAGAGAACTCGTGGGTTGAGATAAAGACATTTGAATAGGGAAAGCAAAAGCCGCACACACAAGCAAAGCAAAGAAAAACAAGACATCAACTCACTGCTCCCCATGGGCAGGCAGGTGTTCAGCCATCTCCAGGAGAGCAGGGCACTATCACACATACCCATTACTTGGGAAGACAAACCCATCACTCCAAACCCCCTGCCCTTTCTCATTCTTCCCACCACTTTATATACTGACCATGATGTCATATGGTCTGGAATATCTTTGGTTGGTTTGGGTCACCTGTCCCTGCTGTGTCTCCTCCCAGCCTCCCATGCATCCCCAATTTCCTTGCTATGGCAGTACGGAAAGCAGAAAATGCCTTGGCCCTGTGTAAGCCCTGCTCAGTAATAACAAAAACACCTCTGTATTACCAGCCCTGTGTTCAGCACAAATCTGAAACACAGCCCCATACCAGCCATTGGGAAGAAAGTAAACTCTACCACAGCCAAAACTGGCACACCCTGTAATTAATTAGTAAGGCAAGCTCACTTCATTTTTTTAACTTCTTGATTCTTTACAGAAAAACCAGGACAACCTGGCCAGCCAGTAGCAAGTGCTGTCACAAAGGATTCCTGTGTTGTCTCATGGAAGCCACCTGCAAGTGATGGCGGTGCAAAGATTAGAACTTATTATCTTGAGAAGCGTGAGAAAAAACAAAACAAGTGGATTTCTGTAACAACAGATGAAATTCGTGAAACAGTTTACTCTGTGAAAGATCTTATTGAAGGTCTTGAATATGAGTTCCGTGTAAAATGTGAAAACCTTGGTGGTGAAAGTGAGTGGAGTGAGGTATCCCAACCAGTCATTCCAAAATCTGATGTACCCATTAAAGCTCCACATTTCAAGGAAGAACTAAGGAATCTGAATGTGAAATTTCAAGCTAACGCCACATTTGTCTGCAAAGTCACCGGTCATCCTAAGCCAATTGTCAAGTGGTACAGACAGGGCAAAGAAATCATGCCAGATGGAGAAAAGATCAAGATACAGGAATTCAAGGGTGGATATTACCAGCTGGTCATCACAAATGTAACAGATGATGATGCCACAGTATATCAAGTTAGAGCTACCAACCAAGGAGGATCTGTGTCTGGCACTGCCTCTTTGGATGTTGAAGGTGAATGAAGGGTCTTAATAAGACAAATTCTTTTTAAGCTTTGAATATTTAGACTATAGGTGCTCTTCTCATGTGCTTTTGGTCATGTGTTGTTTTTTCTTCCTCTTTCTATTCCAGTTCCTGCAAAGATTCACTTGCCCAAAAACCTGGAAGGCATGGGAGCTGTTCATGCCCTCCGAGGGGAAGTGGTGAGCATCAAGATTCCATTCAGTGGCAAGCCTCCCCCTGTGATCACATGGCAGAAGGGACAAGATCTCATTGATACTAATGGACACTACCAAGTCATTGTTACACGATCATTCACATCTCTTGTTTTCCCAAATGGTGTTGACAGAAAAGATGCAGGGTTTTACATTGTTTGTGCCAAAAACAGATTTGGAATCGATCAAAAAACAGTTGAATTAGATGTGGCTGATGTGCCTGATCCACCAAGAGGTCTAAAGGTAACTGACATTTCAAGGGATTCAGTCAACTTAACCTGGAACGAACCAGCTACAGATGGTGGAAGCAGGATCATAAACTACATTGTTGAGAAACGTGCTACAACAGCAGAGCGATGGATTCGTGTTGCACAAGCTCGTGATACACGATACACAGTGGTGAACCTGTTTGGCAAGACCACCTACCAGTTCCGTGTAATTGCAGAAAATAAGTTTGGCCAAAGTCAGCCTTCTGAACCCACTGACCCAGTTGTAACAAAGGAAGATAAGACTAGAGTAATGAACTATGATGAAGAAGTTGATGAGACCAGAGAAGTCACAGCAGCTAAAGCAGCTCACTGTTCTACAAAGGAACTCTATGACAAATATATGATTGCAGAAGAGCTTGGACGTGGGCAATTTGGCATTGCACACCGCTGTATTGAGGCAGTTTCAAAAAAGACTTACTTGGCTAAGTTTGTCAAAGTAAAGGGTGCTGACCAAGTTTTGGTAAAGAAAGAAATTTCCATTCTAAACATTGCTAGGCACCAAAATATCCTGTATCTTCATGAATCATTTGAGAGCCTAGAAGAATTGGTCATGATATTTGAATTCATTTCTGGAGTTGACATCTTTGAAAGAATCAGCACACCTTCATTTGAACTTAATGAAAGGGAAATAGTAAGTTATGTACGCCAGGTCTGTGATGCACTAGAATTTTTACATCGCAATAGCATTGGACATTTTGATATTAAACCAGACAATATTATTTACTTCACAAGAAGAAGCTCTGTAGTTAAAATTGTTGAATTTGGTCAAGCCAGACAATTGAGGCCTGGAGACAGCTTTAGACTCCAGTTCACTGCCCCTGAATATTATGCACCTGAAGTACATCACCACGATTTGGTCAGCACAGCTACTGACATGTGGTCAGTTGGTGCTCTAACGTACATACTTCTCAGTGGCCTTAATCCTTTTATTGCTGAAACAAACCAACAAGTTATTGAAAATATTCTAAATGCAGAATACAGCTTTGATGATGAAGCATTCAAAGACATAAGCGTCGAGGCCATGGACTTCATTGATCGTCTACTAGTAAAAGAAAGAAAATCTCGAATGACAGCTGCTGAAGCTCTTAATCATGTGTGGCTAAAACAGCAGACAGAAAAGACCAGCACTAAAGCCATCAAGACCTTGAGGCACAGGCGTTACTACCAAACTCTAGTAAAGAAGGAGTGGAACACAGTAGTGTCAGTAGCCCGCATTTCCTGTGGAGGCGCGATTAGATCCCAGAAAGGCATAACAGTTGCTAAAGTCAAAGTTGCTCCAATAGACATTGGGCCCCTTGCTGGACAGATAAAGCATAATGTTACAGAAGAAGGTGGGCATGCCAAATATGTATGTATGATTGAAAACTATGATGAGTCCACACAAGTCACATGGTACTTTGGCATGAGACAGTTAGAAAGTAATGAGAAATATGAAATCAAATATGAAGAAGGTGTGGCAACCATGTATGTCAAAGATGTTTCTAAATCAGATGATGGTACCTACAGATGCAAGGTAGTAAATGACTATGGTGAAGATAGCTCTTATGCAGAACTTTTTGTTAAAGGTGTGAGAGAAATTTCTGAGCACTACAGATGCAGAACTGTTAGAAAAGTGAAACGACGGGTTGATACTATGAGACTACTAGAGCATCCACCAGAATTTACTCTGCCTTTGTACAACCGCACTGCCTATGTCGGAGAAAATGTCAGGTTTGGAGTCACAATAACAGTTCACCCAGAACCTCGCTTAACATGGTTCAAATCAGGCCAGAAAATCAAACCTGGTGATGATGACAAGAAATATACTTTTGAATCAGACAAGGGTCTCTATCAACTAGTCATCCATAACGTCACTGAAGAGGATGATGCTGAATACAGTATAGTGGCACGCAATAGATTTGGTGAAGACAGCTGCAAAGCTAAGCTGACTGTGATTCCGCACCCACCTCCAGCAGATGCCACACTCAGGCCAATGTTTAAAAGACTGCTGGCAAATGCTGAATGTCAAGAAGGCCAAAGTGTCAGTTTTGAGATCAGGGTATCTGGTGTACCAAAACCAACGCTGAAATGGGAGAAAGATGGTCAACCTCTATCCTTTGGTCCCAACTTTGATATAATTCACGAAGGTTTAGATTATTATGCTTTGCATATCAGAGATACTTTACCAGAAGACAGTGGCTATTACAGAGTTACTGCTACTAACAGTGCTGGATCTACAAGCTGTCAGGCTTATCTAAAAGTTGAACGCTTGAAATATGTCAAACGTGAATACAAGACTGAAGAAGAGCGGGAGAAACATGTACAAAGGCAAATTGACAAGACCTTACGAATGGCAGAAATCCTTGCTGGGGTTGAAGCTGTTCCACTGACACAAACTGCACAAGAGGCTCTCAGAGAAGCTGCTATTTTATATAAACCAGCCGTTAGCTCAAAGACTGTCAAAGGTGAATATGAAATTAAGAAAGAAGAAAAGAAGGAGGAAAGAAGACTTCGTATGCCATACGAGGTCCCAGAGCCTCGCAAACATGTACGTGCTGCTCTTGAGGAAGATCAGAATATTAAACACTTTGTGCCTCTGTCAGACATGAAGTGGTACAAGAGGCTGCGAGACCAGTATGAAATGCCAGGAAAACTTGAAAGGACTGTTCAGAAACGCCAGAAACGCATACGTCTTTCTAGGTGGGAACAATTTTACGTGATGCCACTGCCACGCATTTCTGACCAGTACAAGCCTAAATGGCGCATACCAAAGCTAACACAAGATGATCTTGAAATTGTGAGACCAGCACGTCGGCGTACCCCATCTCCAGAGTATGAATATTACTATAGGCCAAGGAGGCGATCGCTTGGCGACTTGTCTGATGAGGAATTGCTTATGCCTATAGATGACTACTTAGCCATGAAGAGAACTGAAGAGGAAAGACTGCGCCTTGAAGAAGAGCTGGAGTTAGGCTTTTCTGCATCCCCACCAAGTAGAAGCCCCCCACGCTTTGAACTGTCTGCCCTTCGGTATTCTACTGCAGGAACACAGGTCAGTTCAGAGGAAGAAAGAAAAAGAGAGCTGAGGTATTCAAGCTATCACATCCCAACTAAAGCTGAGACCAGTGCAAGCTATGCAGAACTTCGTCAACGCCATGACAGGGCTGCCTACAGACCACCTAAACAAAAGCAAAGAATAATGGATGAGAGGGAGGATGAAGAATTGCTCCGTCCTGTTGGCACTGCTCAACGACTCTCTGAATACAAGAGTGAGCTCAAATATATGGCAGAAGAAGAAAAAAGTAGACTCAGGAGAAGGAGGGAAAGAGAAATAACTGAGATCACATCAGAAGAAGAAGAAGAAATAGAAATGGTGCAACATGTTCACAGGGAATTTTCACCTCCCTCTAGACTATTAAGGAGAAGAAGATCCCTTTCTCCAACTTACATTGAGTTGATGCGTCCTGTATCTGAATTAATTCGACCTCGCTCACGGCCTCCTGAAGAAAGTGAGAGAAGATCCCCAACACCAGAGAGAACTCGACCACGCTCACCTAGCCCAGTTTCTAGTGAAAGATCTCTCTCACGGTTTGAGAGGATGGCAAGATTTGATATATTTTCTAGATATGAGTCCATGAAATCTGCTTTGAAAACTCAAAAAACTATGGAAAGAAAATATGAAGTTCTGACTCAGCAGCCTTTCACCCTTGACCATGCCCCTCGCATTACTCTGAGAATGCGTTCACACCGGGTACCGTGTGGCCATAATACCAGGTTCATTCTAAATGTCCAGTCAAAACCAACTGCTGAAGTGAAGTGGTACCATAATGGCATTGAGCTCCAGGAGAGCAGTAAGATACACTTTACTAATACCAGTGGTGTATTAACTCTGGAGATTCTTGACTGCCACATTGATGACAGTGGAACATACCGGGCTGTATGCACAAACTACAAAGGGGAATGTTCTGATTATGCAACACTAGATGTTACTGGAGGAGATTACACTACATACTCTTCCCAGAGGAGAGATGATGAAGTACCAAGGTCAATTTTACCTGACTTGACAAAAACAGAGGCATATGCAATCTCCTCATTTAAGAAAGCATCTGCTACAGAAGCAAGTTCCTCAGTAAGAGAGGTCAAATCAGAAATGTCAGCAACAAGAGAATCACTTTTGTCCTATGAACACTACGCTGCTTCTGAAGAAAAAGTCACTGCAGCTGAAGAAAAAGCGTTGGAAGAAAGGACTGTACACAAGGCATTTAAAAGCACTCTACCAGCAACCATCCTTACAAAGCCACGATCCATCACAGTTTCTGAAGGGGAGACTGCAAGATTTTCCTGTGATGTTGATGGTGAACCAGCACCAATAATAACATGGTTCCGTGCAGGTCAACCCATTGTTTCTTCGAGGCGCTTCCAAGTAACACGAACACAGTACAAATCTACCTTTGAGATTTCTTCAGTCCAGATGTCAGATGAAGGAAGTTACACTGTTGTAGTAGAAAACTCTGAAGGAAGACAGGAAGCGCATTTTACTTTGACCATTCAAAGAACAAAAATTCCTGAAAAAACAATTACATCACCTCCAAGGATCAAATCTCCTGAGCCTCGTGTAAAGTCTCCAGAGTCAGTTAAGTCTCCTAAACGAGTGAAATCTCCTGAACCCATCAGCAGTCCCCCAAAAGCTAAGTCACCACCTGGAGACAAAACAGTACCAGCAGAGAAAGTACAATTACCAGCTGCTTCTCCACCAAAGATAAAACAGCATCTGAAAGCAGAAGCTCTAGGAGATAAGGTAAAGTTATCCTGTGCAGTTGAAAGCAATGTTTTAAGTGTCAGAGAAGTGGCTTGGTATAAGGATGGTAAAAAACTGAAAGAAGACCATCATTTCAAGTTTCATTATTCAGCAGATGGCACTTATGAGCTCAAAATCCATGAGCTCATGGAATCTGATAAAGGAGAATATACCTGTGAAATTATTGGGGAAGGAGGTGTTTCAAAAACTAACTTCCAGTTTACTGGTCAAGTATTTAAAAATATCCATTCCCAGGTAAGAAGTGTATCTGAATCTCACAAATCAGTTCAGAAAGAAGATGAGTTGCTTAAAGTTTCTACCCAAAAGAAAAAAGTAGTGGCAACTGAAGAGAAATCCGCAGTTCAAGAAGTCATTCAAAAGTCAGTTGTTACTGAAGATGTCAAACAAGTGAAAGCAGAAATTAAAGCTTCTTCAACTAAAATGACAGTATCTGAAGGGCAGAAAGTGACGTTGAAAGCCAACATTCCTGGTGCTTCTGAAGTAAAATGGGTGCTGAATGGAATGGAGCTGAGAAATTCAGAGGATTACAGATATGGTGTTTCTGGAAGTGATCACACGCTAACTATCAAAAAGGCCAGTAGTAAAGAAGAAGGTATACTCACCTGTGAGGGTAAAACTGATGAAGGCATTATTAAATGCCAGTATGTTCTGACCTTCTCTAAAGAGCGCTCCAACGAACCAGCATTCATCATGCAGCCTAAGTCTCAAAATGTCAATGAAGGACAAGACGTGTTGTTCACCTGTGAAGTTTCTGGGGATCCTTCTCCTGAAATTGAGTGGTTAAAGAATAATCAACCTGTAAGTAATGATTTAATATATTTACTTGAAAAAATAAATTTATTCATAACACTGATCTTAATTAAACAAGTTTTTTTTTCCTCCTCAGATCGCAGTTTCATCGCATATCAGAGTAACTCGCTCTAAAAATATATATTCACTTGAGATTCGAAATGCAGCAGTGAGTGACACTGGAAAATACACAGTCAAGGCAAAAAATTACCACGGGCAGTGCTCTGCTACGGCATCTTTGACTGTACTCCGTAAGTTTGTTCTCCAGGTCTTGTGTTCAGAATAATCACAACTTCTTGCTGTGATGTGTCTACTAAAATGACTTATGATAAAAGTTACTGGTAATGTTGACTTAGATATTTTAACAAGTTCATTTTTCTGTTGTATTTTTTATATACAGAACTAAAACAGCATTACAAATCTTTTTAACACCCACAGAGGAGCATGCAGGTGGCTCTCTTACATGCATGTTAAGAGAAAGCTATGAGTATTTGAGCATTCATTCTAGGATGATTGTGTGAAAACCTTGGTGCTGGTAATTTTTGTTTCCTCATTTACTAGCAGAATCTGTTCCAATAAAACAAAGAAATTCTGCAATTAAAAATTTTTATGGCAACTTAACTGAACTCGGTTTAGTATTTTATTGGCTGTACCATATTCCAGCTCCTAGCATCAAGGGGTGGCTATGATTTGCTTGTATGACTGTGTTTGGGTTTAAAGCAAAGCTGCAGTGATTGAGCTTTTCTGTTGCCTTTTATAACTACAGAACTGTGCAGTGAAATATAGATTTTACTATCCCATATTTGTAAGAATTTGAAAATGCTTCACAATTTCTACAAACCTGAATACACACTTTCTCAGTGTCTATTTCTAATGTCTAATGGTTCTAATAAACACTGTGTGATAATCTGTTTTTTCTTAAGTATGTATGTTTTTCCTTCAAGCTCATACATACCAGTACATTCCATTGCCTGCTTATTTCCTTTCTAAATTACTGTTTGTGACTTGGACATCTTGAATCAAATAACTGAAAATAATTTTATACTCCACTGCAGTTTTTCCATTGAAAGCAATGTATGCTGTCTCTTCATTTCTGTAAAATTAACCACACAGAACTGCATGACTTTGTTCGTTAATGTGATGTTGTTGCTTTTTCCTTCTATGTTTGCAATGCTCCTCAGCTCTAATTGAAGAACCTCCAAAAGAGGTAGTATTGAAGACCAGTGGCGACGCAAGCATGCACGAAAGTTTTTCTTCTCAGTCCTTTCAAATGGCTTCTTCTAAACAAGAGGCTTCATTCAGCAGTTTCAGCAGTAGCAGCATGACTGAAATGAAATTTGAAAGCATGTCTGCCAAAAGCATGTCCTCCATGAAAGAATCCTTTGTAGAGATGAGCTCCAGCAGTATTATGGGGAAATCTAGTATGGCTCAACTGGAGAGTTCAACTAGTAAAATGCTCAAATCAGGTCTGAGAGGTGAGCATTACAATTATTGGTAGAGTTAGTGCTTCAGCTATCCTGAAGTAGTCCTCAGAGTGAAGCTGCTCAATGGCTTAGTGGAAACAGACTAACTTGGTATTTCTTTTCCTGTTTTATGAAGGAGTACCACCTAAAATTGAAGCTCTCCCATCTGATATCAGCATTGATGAAGGAAAAGTTCTCACACTATCCTGTGCCTTTTCGGGTGACCCTGCTCCTGAAATAACATGGTACTGCAGGGGGAGAAAAATAACCAGTCAGGACCAGCAAGGCAGATTCCACATTGAAACCAGTGAAGATCTAACCACTCTGATCATCATGGATGTCCAGAAGAACGACGGTGGACTCTACACCCTGAATTTAGGAAATGAATTTGGTACCGATTCTGCCACTGTGAATATTAATATTCGGTCACATTAGAGAGCTTGATATGTATTATTTACACTTGTTTTTTTACAAGTGATTCATAAATGGACTGAAATATCTGATATGTAAATATAAAAAGAAAAATATTTTTTTACCTACCTGAACAAGACAAAGTCCAGAGCTATACATTATGACTTATAGTCATTAACACAGCCAGAATTTAAAACACTTTTTTCACTGACATGTACATACTGTATATAGCCGAAGTTAACGGTTATAAAGTTTTGTACCATTTATTTTATGACATTTTGAAATGTAACTTTTGGAACTAAGTTGGCAGGAGAAAGTTTCCTAGCAAACGACTACCCTGATCAACATTTAACTAATTTTTGCGCCTCAACTCATTGTTGATGTCTAAGAATGCCTCAACAGGTAGAGAGTCTCCCTGTTGAAGATTACCTACACCTAAGAGATGATACTGTGCATAGTATTTCATACATGCACAAATATTTATGTTGAATCAGAAATGTAAGGCATAGGTGATGTTTGCAATTACCCTCCTGTAAGCATTGCTTTAATGTTTTACATTGGATCTGATTATGTCATAATTTCCATACCTGACTGACAATTTTTGGACAAAGTGCAAGCGGCCAGCACTTTGTTCACCCAATATGTACTGTTTCTGACATATTGACTGCCTGAATAGCTTTTAAAAAAGTAACATCACCTGGCCATCCCCTTAATCAACAAAGCTATTTAGGTGTTCAAGTGCAGCAGCAGTACCCCATCTTGGAGGTTCATAGGGTGCAGTGATTGAGTTTGTGTGGTAGAATTAGACACCCTTTAGTCTCTTCCGGGCAACTAAGCAATGAACCACAGTTTGAAAACAAACTGTTGCTCCAACATCAAATACCGCCCTGCACTTCAATTTGCTTTAGTTCTCCTAATGTAGTTAATAGAGCTTGTTAGTTGTTGAACCTCCTTGAGATAGAATTGTTCATTTGAAATAAAGCATGCTTTCTGCACCATAAAATCCCTGACTCCTTCTTTATTTATGATGCTGTTTGTATGGTTCCTGTACTACACTACAGAAAAAGAGTTGCTGAAAAAAAAGATGGGGTAGAAATGCAATTCTCCAGTGCAGACCAGGTCGCAAGTGAATCACAAGTACCATGTAGGCAGGTCCAAATGTCATTATCTGTGGGAAAAAGAGTATCAAGGTCCAAGGTGTACCTCTGCTTCTAGAATTCACTCTGGTCTATAGAAAAACCCTGAACGACAACACACTCACAGCAGTGCAACACTTCAGGGGCTGAAAATTCTCTTAAGTGTAGCACAAGCATTAGTTAGCAAACACTATGCATCACTATGACTCCCATCATACCATTACTACTAAAAAAAAATAAAAAAGAGTCAAGTTCATCAGAAGTAGTAAAGCAGGTAGAATATTTAAAAACCTATCCCAAAAAGACTCACTATAGAAGCCCACTTCTTTTTTATACTTTCCTATAAACCTATACATTATCAAGAACTATCTATCCAAATGATGCAGGAAAGCTAAGAATGAAAGAAGGACTAAAGTAAAAATAAAGATTTCAGAAGACCTAAGCTTTTGGGTCAGGACAAAATCCAAACTTTGTCAAGTAATGCAACCAGGAACATTTAGAAACAATCATAAAGAAGAAAGAGTTTAAGAGTGCATGGTAATTCTTTCTCAGGGAGGAAAGTAAAAAAGAATATTAAAAATGAAGTAGAAAAGGCTGTTCATTTTAATCTTTGAACCATTCTAAGAAAAAAAAAACACCTCAAGAAAGCTTCTAATTCTCATTTCATTAGATATTTAAAAAAAACCCTCAACCAACAAACTCAGTACATGACACAAAAATACATAGGTAGTCTTGTTTAACCAACAACTAACTTGTGTACGCAGGCACCTAATAAAATTAACACTAAAAATGCACTAGTTATTTGGTCACTGCAGCAGAAGGAAACAGTGACAGCCAGTATCTGCAGATTTAACCATGGACTCTTCACAAAGGGTACTGGAAACTCAACCTTACATGGCCTCCTTTGACTCTTAGATATACTTACTTGATAGAGAGAAGCACACTGGTGTGGCAGTGTAAGCAAGTTAAGTTCATTCTGTCAGTATCTCTCTGGCCCAACTCTGCACAGTGCTTAAGCAAGCACATCTAACTTTTAGGCAGATGAGTCACTTACATGACTAAAAATAGGATTTAAAATACTTACAGGCTTTGCTGAAACACAGCGTTAACAGATAATGTTACAGGCCAACCAGCTGAGCCAGTGTTTTTCCACAAGACAGCTAAGCAAATGCTAATACAGAGTAACATCACTAAAGTCACAGCCTAGAGCTTCAATATTCCATTTCACAGGGCACTTCCCTAAAGAATAACATTTTGAGACAATAGGTTAGGCAGTCTCTGAATGAAACAAATAAACATTTTTAGCTATTTACTTCTTATATTCACGTCAAATATTGTGACTTCTAACTTTACAAGCTAGCACTTGATCTCCTTAAAAATTAAATCTATTGCACTATGGGAATAGTTAGAAAGGATATCCTGCCACTGGTATGTCTATGAAGGCATTTGGTGTTTAAGTTTCCTGGGTGTTGATGCATAAAGAAAGACTTTTTAACAAAGCTCCGTGAGCTGCTGTATAAATCCTACTATAGAGCTATACATTTTCTACTAACACTTTACATGTGGCAGCCTGAGAAAAATAACTGTGACAGTGGATAGCCATAATAGCACTCAGCAATTAATTTTACCACATTTTAGTTTTCAGACACGGACATTTCCTTTATTCAGGTATTATACCCCTTTTAAAAGCTTCTAATTTAACTCTCAGGAACAACAGCTACACTAGAATACTTAAACTGAGAGGTGCATATAGAGTAAAATTTAAGCTTATAATTTGTGCAAATAACCTTAATAGATTTCAATTTTTAAATAAATGAAGTAAAAAAAAAAATTATGCAGAAGCAACCTCTGAAGTATTCTTATCCCAAAGATTGCTTTCTCTGAGGAAGAAAAAAAAGTTTAAAAAAGTGAAGCTGAATTATTAAGTTGAAAGAAAAACAAGCATTAATGTACAGTAAAGCGCCTGAACACTGTAATCTCAGTATTCACAGCTCTCCAAATCATTGCATGCCCGACCATTAATTCATTATACTATAAGCTGGTAATTTTTAAGCATTCCATTTCTAATTATCTGAAGTTAGAAACTTCAGATATATAATTAGAAGTTATCACTTTTCACCTGAATAGATATACTATGCTTATACTCTTCAAGTGATAAATACTATTTTTACAAAAATCATTTCAGATTGATCTCTTCAAAAACACATGAGATCAAAACTAGAAGTACTAACTACATATTCTATGTTGAGGTTCAGCTCTCATTCTCCACTATAAGAGTGATACAATTACGCATTCCTAATAAGCCTGCTCTAAACTTGGAAATGAAAATGTGAGAACATCCAGATATTTTTAGTCTTACTATACATGGATCACTGTGATTCAGCCAGATAAGCAACATTTTCAGAAACGACTTCTTAGCCCCAGATGGCAAAAGTATCACAGCATATTATCTTCACTGATTTCACTGAACTACATTTTAGGACGCTTGGCACAGTCATATCTAAAAAGCTGATTTAACTTTAGCAGGAACATTATCACATACATATATAAAGTTGAAATGATGGCTTTGGTGACCTGGAGAAACCCAAAACAGTGCTGAAGTAATTACATGCAATTTCTGTGCTTGAATCTGATCATTACAACTTCTGCATTACAGCACTGTTTAAAATTATTATTTACTACTACATACACTGATCTGTCTCAGATTTTTTTCCCATAATTTGAAGTCCAAACTCTTATCTTCATAATAGTTGAAAGCCAGAAAAAAAAAATCTGTCAATGTGACATACACTTAACACTACACAAGCTGGCAGAAACCTCAGTGAAATTTCAAAAAGCAGCTCTAAGACAGCATATGATTCAAGACAACACTCTCACTGCAATATGTAGTTTACTTCTCTGAATATCCTTTTTAATACCTTTTTTTTTTTTTACAATTGTCATGTCATACAGAATACATTAAAGCAGACATTCAGAAAAAATGTACAAGCATATGTGTGGTTGATATGCATATTCTAGTTTGTATGAAAACTGACAGAACTGAGCACAAATGACTGCTCTGAGCTGGTATCCACAAATCCCTTGTACAAACCATTCCATCCCACTTGAACCTGGCATAATGCTTTATAAACTGGCATTTCATACGTGGGACACAGCTCATGTGTTTTTCCCCAACATTTGGACCTATTTTGATTTAGATAAATCAACATTCCAAAAATTTGAAAGAAAAGCTTCCATTCCCATCTCTCCATTCCAGCCTGCTTCAAAATGACCAAATTATTTACATACACAAAAGGAAGACTAGTTAAACCAAATTAAAGAAGATATGATTATAAAACCAGATTTTGGTATGTGCTTGAGTGCAAAAAACCCTGTACAACTATTTAGCAATTGCGTAAATCAAAAAGAGTAAATGGCTTGCTTAAAGTGCTCTACAGCTAAGACTTTATAGACTAAGTTTATCCCTAAACAAACACCCAAAAATCCCCAAAAGCGTACAATGCTAACATTAACAACCTTCTGGACCAAGGTGCTAGTAGGCACTGTTATACTCTACTACTAATTAATTGAGTCAGACTCTGACCTTGCTTACAGTTAATGCAAATTTAAACTGATGTAACTGAGAGCAGAATCCATCTTCTGGTGTATACCAACCTCAAACGATATAAAGGAGTCACAAAAACAGAAGCTCCCTATTGTATAAATACGTCATAAATAAAACACGTATAGATACAAATATTCATTACAACAGCAGCTTAAAACAGCCTAACATTTTAGCTCTTGCTTCTATAAAACTTTGCTAAAAACACATCTTAAGTAGGCAGAGTAAATCTTAACGGCACTGTATTAACTACTTGTGATATTACACACCCCAGAAACAATTTATGCACATTTTGAAGCCTTTAGTAGATCTTTAGATCTTTAGTACTGAAAGTAGGTAGAAATTTTTGATGCAAAAAAGAATAAATAAATAAAAATTATTAAATATCCCATGTTTGGTACAAATACTTCATATTAAGTTATTTTTATACATTTGTTTAGAAAAATACACTAAATATTTCTACTTTCATTGGCTAAAAATAAGGACTGGATTATGTATATCCTTGTGTTTTTAAAGGCGGCAATATCAATTACCGTCAAGCTGCTAGAAGAGACCCATTAGTGCCCATTCCCACAGCCCTTACATTGGCAAAAAAAGCCATTGTGGGGCCAATCACAGCTCTGCATGGATGACCTGGTACAAATGACCAAGAGGCTCATGGCACAAGTCCCATTTTCTCAAAAAAAAGAAAATTTTTGCTTAAGTTTATAATGCATGTTTACTAACATATCAGTCAGACCTTCACACTTTTTAAAAAGAGCTACGTTTACAAATGTGGATGCTTATCTGTTAAAGCCATCATTTTTTTCCAAAAAATGCACATTCAACCTGTGAAATATTAGGAAAATACTCTTGCAAATAAACTATATAAAGATAAAATACACTTCAAAGATAGTATTTATGTTTATATTCTATAAAGTGCAGAGAAATCCTTCTAAAAAGGGAAATTACTACTTCCTATAACAACAGTATAATTACAGCAGCTTTTGCATAGCGTTATTTATAGAAAATTGAATACTTTCAGTTGCTTCACTAGGAAGAAGGTGAAAGAGTCTCTTCCAGTTCAGATCTTTCCTTTGACACTGATTTATTTTCTTCAGGAATGGTTGATGATACCAGATCTCCATTGACAGCACTTCTAGAACAGTGAGCAGATCCTATGAAGAGATCAATAAGTATTTAATTTTCAACCCCCCAAAAATATCATGCAATCTGTCAATTATTCTATTTTCTAAGTATTTCCTATACATAAGGAATCAGAAGTGTAACTACTCTGGACTTGTCCTGAAAGATTTCCATCAATATCCTGCCCAAGGATAATGAAGGTGAAGACTCTTCAGCAAGTATAAATCAAGTAATTTTTTCATATACAATGATTTTTTACATTATGAAAGACAGTAACCTGTGAGGTGCAGAGATATTCTTCACGAGGAATACATGAATTTTTTTTTAAAGAACTGATCCATCGACACGCACTTAATTAAAATATTTTCTATTATTAAAATTATTAAAATGAAGTTGGGTATTACTAGGCTACATGACAGGAAAGCAACAGAACTAAGATAACTGGCAGGTAGCAGAGGGAACTTCTAAAACAGTAAAAGAAAACAAAAAACCAGAAAAGCTGAGCTAGAGACTAGAGCTACATAGTAAGGAACCAAAAAGGCCCTATATTAGCAGAAACTTGTAAGACAAAGCCTCTTCTCAGCAGTCCTAAGTCACACTGAGTAACCAACACCAGAAGGCCCAGCTGGCAACAGCAAAATCCCTGTGTTAGAGGAAGTCTGACTGATACACACCTACATTAGTCATCAGGACCTAACCTTAAGTCTATTAGCTTGAGATACATACTGGCATACCCTCTGCTGGGGCAGATGAGTCACGTGAAAGAGGTGGTCACCATGCAACATGTGAGTACAAAAACCCAAGGAAATGGCACTGAAGTGTGAATACACACTTCATGACAGAATGTAAAGCATTACCATCACTTCCTGCTCACATGGACTTTCATCCATGCACAGGCCTCAGGTTTTTTAAATCCAAGTGAGGCACTAGGTATTCCAAAAGGAAGCAAGACTAAACCAGGGGTAGTGAAGAAGAACTGGTCAAATTAAAGTCTGCCTGAGAGGAGTTACGATGTAGTCAAAATGACAGCTAGATTCAAAAGGAAAATCCACAGAAGAACTGGCCACTAACTCAGACAGCCCATCTAATCAGGAGGGATAATATTCTGATCATGATCTTACTGGCAAGGCTGCATGCCTTCAGAACAGTGCTATTCTCTACAAAAGGCAAGGAGCCACTGAAATGAACCATCTTTCCACAATGCACTGATGGAAACTACCACCCACCACTCACAAGGAGAATTTCTTTTGGGACAAGCAGGTGGCAAACAGCAGTATTCCACATCACTTACCAAGAACATCGTTCATGGAAAAGCCTATTAGTACAAACATCCCTTTTCTGATTATGTCTCTATTTTATCTTGCCACTGATTTCAATATAACTACTCCAGTAGTAAGATCCTTTTTCATATGGATGGAAGCCAGCACAAGTCAGCCAGCTAACAAACTATACAAGTGCCTTCATTTATAATACAGGAATCTTCCAACCAAAACTTTAAGTAACTAATAATAAACTTTTTTCCTCATGCTGATATCAGCACTAGAACAGCTGCTGTAAACAGGGGAATAAATTGTACAGAAAGATACAAAGAAAACTAAGCCCCTTTCCAACTTACTCTGAGAATCTTCAGAAGGTGTATCACTGTAAGATTCTGTATCCGAGTATGTTCTTCTGCGTCGCTGAGAAAATCGGTGAATAGATGAACCTGGTTCTTTTACAGAGTGATTAATCCTACCAAAAAAAAAGAGATGTATTTAGTAAGCAAAATCTGTAACAACCCATACAAATTTAATATACTTTAAATTTGAAATTTCTTTGATACTTAGATTAGACTGTTAAGTATCAATGCTTTTCACTATACTAGACTTAAAAAATGGCACAGTTAATGGTCTTAATTTCACAGCTGTAAAGCCTCAAAATGGAAATAAAAATGCCATATAATCTTTGCATGCGGGAGAAAATAATGTGATAATCTGAAATACTGACCCAAAAAGAATTTCAGCGTTTCAAGCTCTAGGTCTAATTTCATGAACTTGTCAGAATAAGTAATTTGCATAAAGTTTGTAGCATATCAGAAACATTATTTGCTACTGACATTGAAAATCTGCATCCTTTGTTTTGAAAATTAGATCAATTTCTGATTTTTAATTCTTTTTCCTCAAGCAAACAATTCTCCCATTTTGATTTTAATGCTAGCAAGTTCAGGAAGGTCTTTGAGACATAAGAAAAAAGCTTCATGAAACAGAAAATTACCTTTCTGAATAGCAAGGACCAGGGTGGCTAATGGAACGCTTCATCTAGAGAGAGAAAAAAAAAATTCCAAACAACAAACCACAACAAAATGTTATAAGCTACTTATAAGAATACTATGCGTATCTGCATTATTTTTTACTTTACTTACAGTCTCTACAAAGAGAGAGGGCAATTTTTTTTTTTTAAAGTAACTGTTCTTAGTTAAAAATCTGATTTAACTATATGAAAACAGATGGATTGCCATCAATATCAAAAGTTCTAGAACACTCTCACAAGAAATAGTTTACTACAAAAAAATACTTCTTCATTCCTATGGAACTCATTCCCTCTTGCACCAAAGTTACTCACAGAGCCATTTGTTAATTGCTATGATATACAGAAGACATTTTTCCTTTACCAATAGAAGCTTAAATTCCCCATCACACAATAAAGCCAAATCCTGCCTCTTGATTCCTTGTGCTTTCTCTGATATCACTGCTAAATCTCTACGCATATCAAAGAAAGTTATTCATTTAAATCATAATGATCAGCTTTGTAAGTAAACTGATTAAAGATAAATACACAAAAGATGCAAATGCAAAGAAAGAGATTCCCACAACAAACTTCCATGTTATAGCTCATCTTGGAATCCATACATACAACTGAGAAAAAATTTAAGATGATTCCCTATACACTGTCCTTCTAAGGGAAATAATCAATTATACAAGTAATATTTTTACCATTATTTATCTTTTTTGTTAAATAAGGTCATAATAGATTAATACATACATCTTCAACTGTATACACTGAAACATATGCTACCTTGCTGAAGTGCTTCAAGCCACAAAGCACTTAAACAGAAGTCGAGATTATAAAATTTTCAGGATCAGTGAAGAGCTAGCACCCTGAAAAAAACACCTGGACTGAGGAAAAGTTAAAGCTCATTCATTTATGAGATACCTCACCACAGGGGCTTGACATGTACAATAAATTACTCTGATGATGTAAAGGCTAGCAAATAAAGACTGGGAATGGAAAATTACTGATTAGAGTTAGGACCAGTTCTGATTTATAACAGAGTCAACATATCAACTGTTGACATCATAGCACATGGCAATAGCATAGCCTTCTGCCACTCCTCCCCCTAGTCCAATTAACAATATGACACAAAAAAAGATAGTATTTCAAAATGTCTGAACCATTTGAATAGGTGATGGTGACACAGGAGAAACCAAGGGATCAGGATGAGGCAGCTGGAACATTTCTGGCTTAAACTTGGCATTAGCAATCTTCACACATTCTTCAAGTGTTGTGATAAATGTATTACATGTGGCACTAAGCAAGGAAGAGGCTTCATTCATGTTCTGAAAATAAATGAAGGCACAAGCATAAGCAAGAAAAAAAGAGAAAATATGCAAATACAACTCTCCCCCACCACCACTCCCACACACACTAATCTCCCTCACTACTGCTAAGAACTTCCATTTCCTATTTTATTTAATCAAATATGCACCTTGCAATGAGGCCAACTTAAGAAACAAATGTTACAGTGTTGTAAACTCTTTCCAACACTTGAATTTCTTTAGGGTACCAACAATGCCTTACTGCAAAGCACGTCTCAGAGGGACTAGCTCGTATCAGAAGATCATTTAGTGAAACAAATGAATTGCAGAAGAAAGTGTGAACAGTTTTAGCACTCCAAAACCTGCAGGACAGTTTCACCTCCTGTAAACTGACAATTTGCTCTGCTGTGACTAAGCATCAACCCCATGCTTTGCTCTAAGTCACCAATAACATTGTGTCCATGCTGCTCAAGAGTGTAAAGACTGAAGCCACTCATCATTTCCAATACCAACTTTCATTCAAAAGCAGAAATACAATTTAGTATTGTACTAGTGCAATAGTAGTGTTCTAGTATTGTACTTGTGCACATTCGAAGATACTTACCTGCACTGCAGGTTTCCAATACCTGTAACACTAGCTTTCACTCATACAAAAATGGAATACTCTCCAACACAAGGAAGGAAGAATGAACAAACAAGATTGTTTCACTGACCATAAAAGAGGTACCAAACAAGACAAAATATTGCATTGCTCATAAAACAGCTCTTCTGGCCTTTTAATAAAACAGCTCACAAACACAATTGCTTCCTAAAACATGGTGCAATTACATTTAAACATTCAGGTACTTTACGCACATAAAATCACTCTTAGTATATATACACTCAAAAACTGAACTTAGGTTAAGTCTCTCAACATTAGGGAGATGAAAAAGGCATAAGACATCAACAGTAACTTGAGCTGCATTATATAATTAGGTTCTCCAACAACATTCTAGAAATTCTGTACCTCAATGCTGGGAGGAGAGCGAGTCTCATCACGGTGAACAAATTCTTGTATTGTATGAACTTGTTGCATTAAAAGATCACAGTAGAGACGAAGTTCGGACATTTTGGTTTTAAGAGATTCATTGGTCTCACTTATTTCTATAAAAAACCAAGAAAATATCAATTTATTGCATACAATGTATGTATATATTTTAATTTTAAGCACTTTTCATTTGAGTATCAACTTAAAAATTCACTTAAATGTCCACTTAATTTTGAGGAAAACTGGATTCTGCAATGAGTCAAGAACTGTATGTACTTGAAGCAGACAATACTTTCTACTTTTGGATAACTGATGCTAATTTAATGACTATTACGAAAAAGGCATATTACCAAGAAAAATAAAGTTGAAATCTTTCTAAGCTGCAATGTAACATAGAAAAATTTACTGTATAAAATTTATACCCACCACAGTGGCTGGAAATGGTTACATTAAGCCATCCAAGAAAAATTATGGAAAAAATAATAGTAACTATAAAGAGTCAAAGCAAAGAAATTAAATGGCTTCACAACAGCTACAAACAAGATGTTTGTTCTTGTGGCAACAATACATTGCCAGTATTTCAGTTTCTTAAGAAATGACCTCAATTGACCTCTTCTAACTCAAACATCGAGGGGGAATTTACCAGAGATGACTAGAAATATCTACAGTTTATATTAAAAGACAGTAATAGTGACTTTGTACCACAATATTTGCACTATGATTATCTGAAAACAAGTATCTGAAAAAGTGATATACTCTAGGTAACACACATACCTTTTTCTTTTTTCGTTCTGGTATCTGCTAAACAGGCTTTTGCACTCCCCAGTGCTACCAGCCATCTTTGCCTTTCAGCTGCATTAACTGCTTTCATATAGAAATGCTGCTCCCCTGGGATGATTAGCTCCATTCTCGTGTTGTCTGTTGCGTGTACTTGTGACAGAAGAGAAAAAAAAATTTTGAAAAAAATAATAACAATTATCTATTAAATACTTATCAAAGTATTT
Source organism: Pachyramphus minor (assembly GCA_013397135.1). NCBI lineage: Eukaryota > Metazoa > Chordata > Aves > Passeriformes > Tyrannidae > Pachyramphus > Pachyramphus minor. The sequence goes on along the minus strand of VYXB01003352.1, from coordinate 330,701 downwards.
GAAAATGTTTATGACAATCCAACAGTAATATAGTACATCACAACTATGAAAAAGCCCATAGCTGCTCAACTTTTCTGCCCAGCATATCTTCCAGTCAAAAGACTTGACACTGAGCAGTGGCCAGACTCCAGTATGAGGGAATTCCCTTTCTACATTAATAATGTACTGTGTATGAGTCTGTAATAACCGCTTTATTCCAAACTGGTCTAAATGTGGCAAACTGAAGAGCTTTGTGCAGTGACAGGTATTAACAGGGGACCAGATAAGAACTGAAGTAATCTATCTTCTAGATGAAATCTGGTCTCAAGGAGAAGAGCCAAGAACCGAGGTGGACTTTGTTTCCAAACTATTATATTTTTAACTGAATACTCTGCTAAGTTTCACGTTATTGACCACAGTTCCTTCAGATCTAGTCCCCACTCGCCACGGATGCAGGAGACTGCCCCAAATCCAGACTTCAACTATTTTCTTTTCTTCACCAAAGGAACAAGACAACAAGCAAAATGAAAAACTGAAATGGTCAAAAAAAAAAATAAATTCTTTTCCCCACTTTACATCTACACCAAGGAAACATTAACAAAAAGGAGTTACCATATAAAAAAGACTTGGTGGCCCCTGTAAAACAAGTTCCATTTTTTAATATATAAGTAACCACATCACAAGCCCAGTTATCTGCAGGGATTTGAAAAGAGGTCGAGAGTTAACAGCAGTGGAGAGTTAGGCAACACCTTGCTATTAGTCAAGGAGGTTGACCTAAGCTTAGACCACACTAAAAGCGAAACTCACAGTTTGGCTCTAACTCACATACTGCCATCACCTGTGCCCATGGGCAGCTGCTAACAGTGACAAAAGTAAAAATGACTCAGGAAAACAAAGGACTAAACATCTCTGGTTTATCAATCTCCCCTTTTGGGTCACTGCTGCTGCTCTTCTGGAAAACTAGCATCCATGATTCAGTCTCTTTCCCTAGTCATAAAAGGGAAAAGCAGTAGAACTAAACAACTAGCTGAGATAACTTCGGGCATGAGCCACAGGTACACAACTATTTAAAACAAAAAGTAATATATGGTGTGTTCGCGTTCTAAATCTCAAAACAGAGCCCTATTCACGTTCATTATTATTTGTGAATTATGAAGCAGTCACACTGAACTACAGATAAACAAAAAAGAGGAAGAAAAACTTGCAAAAATATATGTTGAGTGACCTTTTCTATTTCCCTGGCAGCTAAAATTTCCTCAAGCAGAACTATTAATTCTTACCTTTTATTTCACACACAGCCATCTTTATACTTCCTTTGCTGCCTTTGCAAACATCATCCTGGGAATCATAGTATGACAATATCCCATTGTCTAAAACAAACCACCGAGGCTGCCAACCTAGCAAGATCAAAAACATACTAAGGAAAGTTTAGTCTAAATACTAAACGGTAAATCAAATTCATCTCTTTGGCTGTTAAAACTTTTATTAAAGAGGCAAACATTAAATTATCCTTGTAACACACCAGGGAGTAGACAATCTGTGCAGTCTGAAGACCAGAGCTGCTCTATGACCAGACTAGTGTTACAGGGATATTTCACTCCCATTCTTTCTGGATGCAAGATCGCCAGTATTTGTTTTCACAATATTCTATTCTAAAGAAAAATTAAATTTTAATTTAGCCACCAAGGAATCCTGTTTTGAAGACTGATAAATTACATACCTCTGAAAAACTATTCTCATTCAAGTATATTTTTCAGGCAGACTTTCTTAAAATTGTAGGAACTTCTTCATAAGATACAAATAAATGATTGATGTCACCAACAGCTATGCTACGGTCTCCTCTGTTTACTGGATTTCAGCAAAAACTTTGAGAGAAAATACTAAAGTATGAAATACAAAGTAGTCCAGTTCCATTGCCCGAAAACAATCAAATGTCAGGCACTGTGTGCAGAACTCACAGCTTATTCTCCTAGGTCCATTTGTGAGGACAGTATATACCAGCTCCTCTACTAATGTTTTCACCAGCTATGTATTAGCAAAATTATATAACGACCTCTGACTTTACTACATCTACAAAAGAGAGAAATTTCAAAGATACAAATATCTTTGAGCACTCTATGCAGCATTACACCACACAGTAAATTACTGTAATGCTCCTTCTTGGATTAAAGTGTATTAGCATTCCTTTTTTTTCCCTTTCCTTTTTTTTTCTATTTCATAAAACTCAACAGTCACTGGAATAGATGCCCTAATTTCTAATACAACTAAATGCAAACCGTTTTGCCTAGTAAATCACCTTTTTTTCTAAAAATAACACTGCACTACAATATTCCAATAGAGCGTAACAATTACACTGGCCCGTTACAGTCTGGGTCAGCTGTACAGCAGGAGTAGATTATCCCTCTATTTTACAACTCCACATGAAAATTTAACTTCCTGCTTGGCTTAGGGTTTGGAATGGCAATAACTGTGTTGACAAGAACTCAATGCATTTGACAATATGATGGTGTGGTCCATGGTGTTTCCCAATTGTCATCCCAACAGAGCAAGCTGCAGCCATCCAGCAACAGTGTACTTTAACACGGGAGGCTTAATCAGGTAACAAACTCTTGAAATCAGCTAAAGGTTTCATACTATTCACATTCTTATGATGCTATTATGATAGAATCACTTAAGCTTGGAAAAGACCTCCAAGATCAAGTCCAACCTTTGACCTTGTCAACTAGACCATGGAAGTGCCATGTCCAGTTGCTTCTTGGACACCTCCATGGATGGGGACTCCACCATCTCCCCGGTGAGCCCATTCCAGTGCCTGACAACCCTTTCAGTGAATAAATTCCTCCTTTCAGAGAGCTGCAGAGAGTCACCCCTGAGCCTCTTCTCCAGGCTTAGCCCCCCACCAGGTCCCTCAGCTTGTCCTCATTACTTACTCGCTAGACCCTTCCCCAGCTCCACTGCCCTTCTCTGGACATGCTCCAGCACAGGTGTAATTACAAGCTGTAACACTAATTGAAGAAGTGCAAGACCAGGCCCCATTACATCATATCACTACTCCGTGACAAAGAAATAATAACTTTTAATTGTTTTGGGGGTTTTATTTACTAGCTATAATGTAAGCATACATGTAAGCATACATGTCTTTTTAAATGCAGAGTGGTAATTAAAAAGCAGATGCACAAGAACCAGAGGGCAAAGAAAATACTGCCAAGTATGGTATGTGATCCAGCACTGATCTGCTCTGGAGAGACAATTAGTCCTCTCACAGTGTCAGAGGAGAAATCTGTTTCACCCTGACAGCACCGCCTGTCTGTCCACTGCCTGCTCCAGAGGGACATGGTGTCTCTATCACAGCAGAGGACCAGCCAAACAAAACCAGAGCTTTACTGGTAAATGCTGGCAATAAAGTTTATCATATGTTTTACAGGTTGAGATACAGGAGCTCCCCACAGCCTGTCCTGCTGAGAGCAAGGTGCAATCCAGGTCGTGAGAGGGACTCGGCCAAGCCGTTCCAGAAGCAAGGCCGAAGCCCAGGCACCCCTTGCCCCGAGGGGGCCGGGACCGCGCCTGTGCCCGCAGGGAGGGCCCGGCCTGGCCGCACGGCGGAGAGTGCTGGCACCGCCGTCAGGCGCGCCCCGGCCCAGGCACGGAGCCGGCTCCAGCCGCCTCAGGCCCGCCCGCCAGAGCTCCGAGCACAAACGGCGGGCGATGCCTCAGCCAACATCTCCGGCCGCCCGCGGGACCCCCCGAGGCAGCGGCGGCGGCACGTCACGGGCGAGGTTGAGCCCGCCTGGCGCCGCGGGCCCCTCACCCACACCCAAACCCCAGCCGCGGCCCCCCGGCCCGGCCCCCCGCCTACCCGCCAGGTAGTTGGTCCACTTGTA
>VYXB01003352.1:209246-326603 GCA_013397135.1 Pachyramphus minor | reverse complement strand
GGGCTGACCCTGCTGTTGCTGCCGCTGGCGCTGCTGGCGGCCCCGGCCGAGGGCGGCACGGCGGTGGCGGAGGAGGTTCAGATAGAGGTGCTGCATCTCCCCGAGACCTGCAGCCCGAAGAGCAAGAAGGGCGATCTGCTGAACGCGCACTACGACGGATTCCTGGCCAGCGACGGATCCAAGTTTTATTGCAGGTGGGCCCCCGTGGCACCGGGTCAGGGGCGGGGCGGTGGGCCCGGAAGGAGCAGTGGGTCCCACTGCGCCCCCAGCGTGGGTACAGCTTGAGCCCCACACTGACCACATGAGCATTAGTGATTCCCACCCCACTGCCCCCAGCCTTTTTTTTTTCTCTCATCCGAGTGTTGAATGGTTCAGGGTTTCCTTAGGATTATGAGGGACCGGCGCAGAGACGAGATGGAAATCCCAGCAATGGGGCCCGATGGGAGGGACGCAGAGAGCCTGTAGTCCACACCTCACATGGAGAACCCCTTTGGCAGGATGAAAAAAATCCCACCATGTTATCACGTGCCATGTTCTGTGCTGCAATCTGTGCAGAAAAACCCGGGTTAGGAGGAGGAGCTCCTGGTAGAGACTGACAGTTTTAGGCAGAAACTTGAATACAGCATGCACTTCCTCATAGCTGGCACTCTACAGGGCAGTCACATTATTACACTACTGGTTTGCAGCCTTTCTCTGCTTTCCTTCTTGATTCGTTGTGCCATCCATTTTGCCCCAATGTTAGCACGTAGGTTTTTGCTTTTTCACTTTGCCCTATCCATCTGTCTTCAAGCTGTTTCTGTTTGGTTTGGCTTGCTTTGCACAGAAACTGTTGTGCAAAAGCTCTGTTTTTACAGTACCTTGCTTTCAATGGCAGTCCATCCTACTAGTGGGACAGGACTCTCCCATGCAGAACTATGGATGGGAGAGTATATTCTTTCTTTCAGGTACCTGGTTCACTCCTTACCCATATTTGGACAGATCAGACAGTAGCTTAGCTTATTACAAAATCTTGATTCACTATCCCCACTTGCATAATTTAATAAAATAAAATTAGTTTAAGATAATTCTACATTTAACAGTACTGTTTCACTTGCATTTTTTTGCCTGTTGAAGTGACTGATTTTGGTTCATACAGTATTGCTCTCTGGCTTTTGTGCTGCATTCTTCTTAGTTGCCGTTCAATGTAGCTCCCATTCTTATATGACCAGAAGCTGCCTTAAGCATTGAAGATCTCAGCTGAACAGAGTGGTGGGTGAGCACAGAGATTCCCAGGTTCCCCCAACACACACCTTCATTGTCGGTCCCACCCCATCCTGCAGTGATATGAAGTGCTGAAGACATTTTCACTGGTCCCAGTACTCCTCTTCTTGGAGACTTCCTGCCGTGGCACCTTGTTTCTGGCATGCAGTGTACATGATCAGGAAGTTCAGATGCTTTGTTAGAAGTTAAAAAACAAAGGGTTTTTTTTTTATTCCAAAAGGAGGTTTCCCCTACACATATCAAATTTGACCTTAAATTAATTATAAACGTAGCAGAAGTGTTAATACTTCGTATTCTTGCACTCTAGACATTCTTGTATGCTAATAATCTATGTTTTTACTGACTGAAATTTATGTAAAAAACCCCTAAATTTACTGTTAATGATGCATGATTCTTTTAATAGCCGGACACACAATGAAGGTCATCCAAAATGGTTCGTTCTGGGTGTCGGACAAGTCATAAAAGGGTTAGATATTGCTATGATGAATATGTGTCCTGGAGAAAAACGGAAAGTGACAATTCCTCCATCATTAGCATATGGACAGCAAGGATACGGTAAAAAAGAAGTTTTAACATTAAACTTTGTCTTTTCTCTATTTTATCCTTTCAAACATACAGTATTATCAGTGTGTGTAAGAATTGGTGCTCCCGTTATTTTTAGAGGCACTGCAGCTGTGCAGCCCAATCCTGCTCATTCCTGTGCAGTTTAAGTCCTTGTCCACACCCAGGCCTTGCAGTTTGCATTAGAACTGAGTGCACAGCACCCAGTGCGTTTTTCCAAGTATTGACACAATACGAAAAATTGACAGCAAAAGGCAGATCTTCATGATCCATATCAGCATTTTTTGTCTTAATCTATTAAATCTAGTCATGTTTAATTTCTATTATTTCACTCATACCTACTTAGCCTTTTAATGACAATTTGCATCTTCTGACTAAAATGGAATGTAATGCAGTGCAGATAATATAAGTAGAAATAATTTGCTTAAAGTACTGCTTACCTTCTGGATAGTTAATGGATAGTACATTACACAGTAATTGCAACAGTGCAGTGCATGAAATCCAATTGAATAGAAGATAATTCAGTGTGCAGATCACTTTAAAAAAAGTTCCAGTCTGAGCTTACGGTGTGTTTCAGCACTCAAATGTAGCTAAATTCAGCTCTGACATAGATGTAGTAGTTTCTGTGAAAAAGTAGCTCCTGATCTATAATAAGTTTGGTAGTGATGTGTCAGAATTCAATGCAGTTTTGTCTTTCTGTGCAGACCAGTTTTGTCTTTCATAAATTTCATACAAAAAGAAAAAACAGTGATAGAAATAAAAGATGTTCTTTACCTCTAATAATAGTGTTAACTGTTCCAGGTAGTACTTCAAGAAAGTATTATTTTCCTACAGCATACCTGTCCTCTGTCTCAGCGTATTACTGCATGCTGGGGAAGATGCCTGCCTAATCTTGAATTAGAAAAGATGCATGTGGCTTTCTAAATCTTTACATGTCTTTCCTTTTTTGGTATGTATATTCGGAAACTACTGGCATTGAATTCTAGTATTGTATCTGTCTTTCGTAAGTAGCATTTAAACCATGATCTATGTTCATATGTATTCAAAACTACTTTTCTAAAGCTTGGAAGGTTAAAATCTTTTGAACTCTGAAACTTGTTAGTTTTACTATGGCTGTGTTACATGAGTAGTGTGAGTAATAGTTTTGTTTACCTTCTGTTTATAAACAAAGTAGATTCTTCAGTTTCTAAAGGATGGGCACAAGCTCAAAATTCTGTCAAAATTCTGAGGTTACAATGTCATACTCACTGGCTTTGGCTATGAATAGAAGCATTTTGCATGTGTACATTTTAATTTTACACTGCATGATTTCTTAATGCTCTTTTGGCACTAGTTTTAGACCTCATTAGTTTTTTGCTGTCTCTTTTCAGTTTCCTTTTTCTGACAGATGCATGATACATTGACCTGTGTTTATAGGCCATGCTGTTTTTACATCAGATGTCTGAAAAAGCTTCGATCCAGGAATAATGAAGTTTAACAGGTTTTTTTGTTTTGTTTTTTTTTTTTTTTTAATTCAGAAACCATTCAAAATATTCCAGTAGTTTGGGTGTTTTGTGGGGTTTTTTTGCAAATCAGATGACTTCCATTCTATTGCTTCTTTCTGAGATGTACATTTTAAACACTATTTTACATCAAATTCTTTCATATAAGTGGGTAAAACATGATGTTACCAGTTTGTTTCTTTGGACAAAAAATACATGCGAGCACTGGTCTATTACTGTAATATTTGAAATCAGATTGCAGATATTTAATAAAGACATCTTAGAATCAGTCTCTTAATAGGCACTGTCATATGACAGGATGTGAAAGAGTGAGAACTCTAGAAATATTTGTTTTTCATTATAACCCTTCTCTTAATCTCTATAAGTATCTGAATTGATATTAGTGATATAATTTTGTTTCAGGGAAGTCCATGGTTAGCAAGTTCCTTTCAAAATCATTCGTCTAACACAATGGAACAATCTTCCTGTCTATATGCACAATATTTAAATTTAAAGTTTAATCTGACTATTAAATTTAATATTTATCAATATATATTAATAAATATGTATTAATTTGCAAATATTTTCTAATAAAAAATAAAATGTTTACATTTGAATTTATCATACCTATGATCTCTGATCATAGTGCCTGATTTCTTTTTTTCTTTCATTCATAGCACAGGCCAAGATTCCACCCAATGCAACACTGATCTTTGAGATTGAACTTTATGCAGTAAATAAGGGACCTCGTAGTGTTGAAGCATTTAATGAAATAGACAAGGACAGTGACAAGAAACTCTCTGAACTTGAGGTAATATGATGTAAATAATTTGCAATAAATAATTTATAAAAGTATAGGTATGGTTTCATGAGTTTTTATCTTTACATGAGCTGCCTCTGCTGCAGTTGATCATATAAGGCTTCTGTGTGCTTACACAAGCTACACTGTGCAATGCTTGAATACGTTAATATGTCTCAGATTTCTGTAGATGAACTATAGATGTGTCTGCACTAGAGTCACAGTAACTTACCCCAAGTGTCCTCAAAGATAGCTGTTGAGTACTGGCATAAAAATCACAATGGTTGGAGTTTTTTCTTTTTTTCTAGATAAGCCAGTATTTGAAAGAAGAATTTGCAAGAGATGGCAAAAAACGTCATCCCTCAGCCCATGATGAAATCTTAGCTGACATATTTAAGAAGAATGACCATGATGGAGATGGCTTCATATCAGCAAAGGAGTACAATGTCTACCAGCATGATGAACTCTAAGAACTTAAAAAAATCTTTGGCTGTTTTCTGGACATTGAATTCTAAATAATAATACTTTGTTACAGGACTTTTTGTATTTTTTTTGATAGTGGCATCTTTTTATATCTCTTAATGTGACTGTAAAAATCTTATTTTTAACATTCAGCTAAAAATTGTTACATGTTTCAAAAGAAAGAAATAAAATCAGAAAATTATTATTAGTGGTTCTTGTGTCATGTTCTGATCTATAGTATTGCTCAGTAATCTTTCTCATTATGTAAAATACTGATGAAAATAATTATTTCTGTCCTCTTGAGCACACAAAAATGGATCCAGTAACTGTTGACATAGCTAGAACATAACTGATAAACACTTCTCAATCCCCTGTTAAATAAAAGGGGAAGACAGAAGCCCAGGAATGTAACTCAGTTAGGCCCCTGCAGGCTTCTAGGTCAGCTTCTCAAGAAACAGCCATTTGCAGCAACTAACTATAAAAGGCCTTAAAATAAATGAACACTGTCTGTGGAATGTAAAGATAAAAGCACAAATTTTTTAGAAGCAATTTAAAATAACCTCTTTGATATAATGTTAACATGAATAACTTGGTGTTGATAAAAAAGCAGTATTTTAAGTGAGCCTTTAAACTTTGATTTAGTAAAATCATTAAGTTACTGAGTTTATTCAGCAGCACTAAGTTAAAAATCTACACTATTGCAATTTCCTTAGATGAGATTGAAGATGATAGGAGATACTACATATGAACAAGTAATTATTTGGGCATCATTCTGGTTTCCCTCTGTCTGGAAAAATGCAAAGAAATAGCAATAGTTACTGGAAAGTACTTGGATCTCATTAACTGTTCTGCCTGTGCAGATTTCACCACAACACTTGTGTAACATGCTTTACTCTTCTCACATGAAAAGCAATGACTGTGTTCATTTCAGCATGTAATAATCAGTTGTACACAGTGAAAGTGGCAGCACAAGGGAAAAATCTTCCATACCTGGATTATCTTTAAAATAACTTTAAAAGGTAGACAACAGTTTTTTGCTTTGCCAGTTTAAAACAGCATGGTGAGAGGTTCAACAGCACCCTATCCAACAGCACGCCCAGTCCCAGACCTGGACAAAACTCTTTGGTGCCCTCCTATGTTCCTGTTCTCAACAGGCTTAATTTTCTGTGGTTGAGAATTGCCAGCTAAAAACCTTCACCCCTGCAGCCTCGTTGGAGTGTGTAGTTCTGTTATTTTCATAAACTTCCAAAACATTTTCTGCTAAGCAATTTTTTTCTGCAGCTGTGACGTAAAATCCAAATGCAGAAGATGGACTGGCTGGTACTTCTTTAGTGATCTAAACAAACTTTACATACGGCGAAGGCATCCTAATAGAGACTCCTATCCTATCTGTAGTTTCTATTGTTCCCTATTGTAAAGGGAACATTGGACTGAGCTAAGTTTTAGCATGTTTTTTAATCTGATACTTCAATTAATCATTCATGAGAACACTAAATTATTAACAAATATTCTAATTTAGCCATCATGTGCTAGTGTAGAGAAAGGCAATATTTTGGGGGTTTAACAACAAGTTTGTGTAAACAAAGTAACTTTTAGCATATATTTTGACATTATGAAAATACAGTTTAAAAGTAAATTTTCCATTATCATGAGAAGGCTCTAGAAAGAAAAAAACACAGTGTCAGGGAATGCATGAGGGTGTTTTAAAGTAAAAGGTCATTGACCGAAGCAAAGAATTTGAAGAGTGTAATAAAACGTTTTGCACTTTCACTGTTTTGCATTTCACAATTTGAGTCATATTTACTAACTGAAAAGTTTGTGGCACAGTTATGCCTATATCAGTGACAACAGGCACTTACCTAGCTCAGTTACTTTAGTCTCTTATGCCAGAGGTCAAAACAGGGCACAGCATGCAGTCGTACGTACTTCTGTCCATTAAAAGAACATTCTAGGCATCCATAGACTGTCTCCCTTTTAGAACTTCCCATTCCACAGAGGACACAAGGACCTTTGGGGATGTTGTTATTAAGTAAATTAATTCGGATATGAGAACCTTCTCTGAGATAGCTTGTAGAGAGATCAGTCATGCTTGCAGCTTTATCATAATAATCTGTAAAAAGGTCCTCCAAGTAAGGATCGGAGTTAGCAATGATTTCCACTACTCCTTTATCTGAAAAAGAATGCACAAGAAAAAGAAGGAATGATTTGTCATTACATTATGAAATGTTGTTTAAAAAACAATGTCAGCCCAATTAGAGAAATAACAAGTGATTCACAAAACCATTCTAGGCATGCCATATAGATTACTTCCCATCAAAAACCCTGTGTGTTGAAAATTTTTCTTTACCTTTGCATAAGTCACTGACAAAAGCCATATAATGACTTATATAATTATATTTTTAGAAATATACCTAAAAGATAGGCATGAGGAAAGTTTCTGAGAAATTGGTGCAAAGTCAAAGAAATTGGTGCTGTGTATTTCCCTGCTCTTATTTTTTGCATTTCTAGTTTTATATTCTAAACATTGTAAATTCGCTTTTCTTTCCTGTTATTTACGAAAAAATCCCACTAATACTTAACAGGTTTAGAAAACTTGGAGGATTCCCTGTTGACCTCCTAGTAGATTTCTAAACACCCAAATATGCCAGGTAGTTCAATTTTGGAACTACCTACCTTTTACCTCTCTCTTCAGCAATTGACTAGTTTAGATTGAATGATAAACTTTTAGGCAGCTATAGCTACTGAGATGTGTCATACCCACTAAAGATTTTTTCCCTTAGTGTCAACTGGAGCAGCACTGAAGGCTTGGTCCATAGAAGTCCTCTGACTGAGAATGGGATACAATGGATCAAGGACACTTATACAGAGCAGCCTTTAGACGGACATGTTTACTGCTCAGCATTTATCTTCACAGTCAGCTTTGCAGATTTCCAAAGTACTCGGACCAAGGAGTACTACCAGTATAAGATCTTGGTCTGAAGAAAATACAGCTGCATACAGTGGTACTCAGTTTTGTTGGATGTTACGTTCATATTAGAATGAGTAAAGAGAACTATGATGGTACCTTGCCCATGTCCCTGCCATGTGAACATACAGCGTAAGGAGTACACTCAAATATTTAAATTAATATTGTCTGGTATTTAAACTTACAGAATTTGCCCTCAAATATTACTATAGATTATAACTTGTATTGCATAACACAAACTGTAAATGGCAAGCATAGGAAATAGGTTCAATGTTATCTGAAGTTAATTGTATAGTTATTCCATACCAGTTTATCAATAGCCATAATTTTTACTTTAGGATCTTTACAGTTTTAATGAACAGCAATACCATAGAGTTGTTATTTCTGAATGAGCCAGATTCTCAAGTACAAATTTGAATAACTTCACAATCCTTTCAATACACTAGAAATTGAGAAAAACATTTCCCATCAACATTTCTTTCTTTAAACATTCATTTTGCACAGAAATTAAAGAAACCAAAATACACTTTTCATGCATTAAATAAGACATTATATATCTATATATGAAGTCATACTTCGATGAAACAGATTATTCTTTAATCTCCTTAGTTTGGTCAGTGAAGATGGTCCAGATTTCTCTTTTTCAAATCCTCCTTTTGCAATTGGAGTCACACAGAGTTCTGTAAAAACAAAACATATACTCTTAAAAGAACAAAATATAAACCCCAGAATTGCACAACAGAATTTAATACGCTTTCTCATCAATAAAGCTAACAGTGAATAAATTCAGCTTTGTTAATACTTTTAATGGCCAGTACAACTTTTAAATACAATTCTGCACACTGTAATAGCCCATAGAATCAAGTGACATTGTTTCAATAGGAATCTTTAAATGTTGGTGGCTTTCAAATAAAATCATCAAAGTTTGCTTTGGTTCACACACAAATTATGGCCATGTTAAGGGACTAAGTCAGTATCATATAAATGAAAGCCCTCATTCTGAAGGAGAAGCATTTCTGTGGTCTTATTTGAAACTAAAAATGAAAAATAATAAGCAAGGCTGTGAGTTCTGCAGTCGCCTCTTCCAATCAACTATTAAATCCTCTTTGTAAATAAAAATAAGTATCATCTATTATTCTATCCATAACTTGAAAGAAAACCTTTAAAGTGAAATATAAGCTATGCAAATTTTTTTGTTAGTTTCCAATAACCATGATTATTTCCTCTTAAATATCTTCAGATATCCGTATGCGGTAATGATGTATCAGACTGGAATTAAAGGCCCAATGGAAAAAAATGTTAGCTTAGTTTAGAAGTTTTGTGCACTTTTTTTGTTTACTTGGGTCTTTTTACTTGCCTACTTTATCCAAAACTGATCAGATAGTCTCATAAGCCTGTTCCTTAAAGGTTAGAAATATAAATAGGTGATTTTTTTTTTATGCAATACAACTGCAGGATTAAAAAGAAATACAAAATCATACTAACTGTTAAAAAATGTTTCCACAGCAGACTGTTTTCTAGCAGCTGCCTTGTTTATCTTTCCAAGCACTGTTTCTCTTAGAAGTTCAGAATACTTATGCACATAATGTTATGGGATCAGGGCTTATATATTTCAAGAGTAGTAAAACTATTTTAGAATCTTAAATAATTCTAAATAATAGTAGTAAAGACAGTAATTTACATCACTTACCAAAATTACCATCCAAATGAATATAGAGTTCAAATACACTAAAAGCAATAGTTGTATGCGCAGGAAAAACAATGGCTTTGTCCCGCCCTTTAGAATTCTGATCTTCAATAATGTGAAACTATAATTACACAAGCACCAAAAGGAAAAAAAGTTACAATTTGCAATGAAAAAATAAACAAAATGGCATATCAAACTGCATATATCGAGAATTATAATGCCAGGAGGAAACTTTGAAATTGAAAGTCAAATTTCACAACTAAAATGTTTGTATTTTAATAAAGTTTGATACAGAGATAGTAACTTAACTTGAATCACTCATTGAAAATTACATGACTGATTTATAAATACTAGTAATAGGCAAAGTCAGAAGATTTGTAGGTTCAATTATTCAAACACATAGAGGAGGAGAGAGAGGAAGGACATAAGACAGGGAGTAAGATGCCAACCCTTGAAATAATAACAACCTGAAGTTCCAATGTGTTATAGAAGATTATTATAATAATGAAAGATAGGTTATACATTTATTAGAAAGTCAAACTAAGAAGATGTAAATTCCACATTTTTGCTGAGGCTTCTAGACTCATTGTCTAGACATCCTTTCATGCATTTCCCATCCCTCAGTCAAATAAGCATTGCTAACAAAACACCAACTTTTAAATCACTTTACATCAGTACAATAATATTGTTTTACTTCAGATTTTTTTTCTGAGCTTACATAATAAAATGCAATTAAATCCAACCATAACATTTATAAAAATAATCTTTTTATGCTTGATCATACAAGTAACAGAAGTTTGTCAAACATTCTTACCCTCATTGTCTCTCCACGCATTCCAGTATGGACAGTTAACGAGCACTGCCTTGTAGTTCGAATACTTTCCATGACCACGCATAAAATTTCCATCCTACTTTTTCTTAATTGATGGACTAGACAATGATCAAAGTTTATTTTCCTAAAAAAAAAGAGGGAGGCAAGAAGGAAATTCAGACCTAATTAACAATTTACAAAGCAGCTAACAGAATTAGTAACTTTGAATCAGTAAATAAACTACCATAATGTCTGTTTCATAGCAGTAAAACAACTGGCTGAGGAGATCTCTGGGAACTTAATATTAGCTTTCAGTGTCTGGGAACAGAAGCACTAAAAAATTCAAGGAAAACCAATAATGTACAAATGTTAGAGATGATATCTGGGACACCCTGGAAAGTTCAAAGTTGGTCCATCTAACTCTGATTTTAGTGCCTGTAACTGAAAAAAAACCCTTTATCACTTATAAACATTGAACAATCATGAAACAAGCGTTTGTAGGAGAATTTCTACAAGCACTGGTTGTTAGTTTTGTAAGACTGAATCTCTTTATCTAGATCCTCTTTCCCCACTCCCAGTTATTAATGATAATGTTTGAAGGTCAGAAATAAAACAGGAAAAGGTAGGTACAGAACAAGAGAGGTTATAGATACAAAATAAAATATACTGCTTGGTAAATAACTACAGGGAAGCAATATACGTTTGAAAATGTCAAATGTTCCATCATGCATAGTAAATAATTTACTGGGATGCAACACTGGGATTCACTGGGATGATACTGTGACCAAGGGACAATCTTTGAAATATAAAATAAAGAATTACACCTAGAATTAGTCACATCATATTTCTACATTTGACATTTGTGCTAGCACCATGGGAACACCAAGTTCATTTTCAGTGTCCACAGCTCCACAAGAATAATGGTAAAACTGGTTTTACCTGGAGACTGGATTTAGAGAAAAGTCACAGAAGGTTATGAAAAATTGAAGTAGATAAAAAACTTATTTTGCTTTTCAAAGAGAAGGCTGTGTAATAACTTCATAAAACCTCAAAGTACCTACATTGGCACTAATATATATGGCTCTCTAGTTCAATGATGGCAAAGAAATCCTGTTACTGGAACTTGGAGCTGGGTATTGGCATTCAAAGTAAATTTCAAATTTTCAATACTATGAAATAACAATAGATAGGAGCTTGGATGGACTCTTCCTCTCTGAATTTGGTTGGGGGTTTTTTGGTTTTTTTTTTTTTTGTTTTTTTGTTTGTTTGGTTTTTTTCTCTGAGAGATGCACTGTAATTCAAACAAGAATTCAGAAAATTTGTACAGTCTTTATTATACAGGTCATACGTCTAATTCCTGAGAACCTTGAAAATATCAGATGGTGACTAAAAATAATCAAAGCCTAAGCATTTCAGACTTTCAACCTAACTGTACTAAATATAATTATGAAACCAGAAATCAAAATACGTAATATAACCTTGTAGTAAGTTCTTTAAGTAATCTTGGTACTTCAACCTCGTGTTTGGTCACTATGCCAAATGAAGCTTTAAAGGCAACAGAATCTGATCCAGCAACATCAAAACCAACATCATTCATTATCTGATTTCCTCTTCTACCGTTAAGGGAAACATCAGATTTGTCTTCATAGTTGAGCAACTGGTAAGATGAGACACCTGAGTAAAAGAAGAAAACCACTGGGTGATGAAAAGTCTGAACACAGTATTTTCACCAAGCAAGAATAAATGGTACGATTCCTACTGTGCTTAACCATTTTGATGTGAAATTCAGAGCCACACTGGGCACTTACTGGTGTTGCTGCTGATGACTGATGGAAAGAGAGCGCACAGGAGTCAGAAAGTTTCTGTGCCTCTCTCTGGCAGAGTTGTGCCCTGCACGTGATACATCCTGGGCATGAAATGCTGATTAGGGCTATTCCTAGATTTCTGTGCTTACTATTATTCTCCTAAAGTACTTACACCTGTAGCTATGCTGTAGGTACATACAAACTATATATGCCTTGTGTTGTGGCTTCAATAACAGAGGCTCAGAAATCCAAAATGACTCAGCAGAAGCCACACCGATTATTAAAACTATTAATAAAGTGAAAGCCACTGTGTGCAAAAAATATTAGGGAATTCTGAATTGAATCTAGATGCAGTACAAAGGACACCAACATTTCATCATTTTTGCAATATGTAAATGAGACATGGGTGTGCCAGTGACACTAACTCTGCCTTTTACCTGACATGTCACATGTAGAAAGACTTACCACACTTTCCATGTACATCTAATGACTCCAGGGACTATGTCAGTTTATTTTTAAAGAAAACAACAGATTAATTCTGACTTACTTGAAGTTTGCCTGAAGTACTGTACAATCAAAAAGTAGGTACCAAAGCATTTCTAGAATGCTGTCTTTAAAACCTTAAATACTTTTCTGTGACACTAACAGGAAATGCATTGGCTGCCAGGTTAACATGAACACAGGGATTAGACTTCCAAATACGTTTAGGAATCCGGGTGTTACTCCTTTACAAAGCTCTTTGCTTATGATAAAGGAGAATACTTTCTGCACGTGACATTTAACCTTTACAGAAAAGACTAGTAAGCTTTTGTTAGATTTTTTAAAATTATATTTTGCAACCTTTTTCTCTGATTATTTAATGAGATTTTTCAATGAGATTTTTCAATTTTTTTTTTCATTCAGGACAAGCCAGCTGAATTTTCCTGAATGTAACATTAGTAGGATTACAATTTTTTCCATAATGCTTGAATCCTGGAATCCCCGCTTTGTGGGGTCAGCTGGTATTTGTGTCTTCTTGTGCTCATAATGGTTTGCCTTAGTAGAGTTTTTAATTAATGCATTTCTTATGCAATTAGTAGTATCAATATTTTTCTCAAAATTGACATCTCAAAAAAAAATTAAACTATTTTCAGAAAACATGTAGACAAGAATTACACACTTTTCAAAGGAAGGTACATATAGGCAGCATAGTTCAGCTTCAAACCTCCTACTTCTCATAGAATCTCCTCAAAACTTAATGTTATTGCATAGCAAAGGCAATTTAAACAGAGTTAAGCTCTTTAAATACACCAAAGAGATTACAAATGTGGAAAAAATCTTACAGAAATCCAATTATATCAGTCAAATAACTCTTGTCAAATGCTTCTGCCTGTGCAGAGCCCAGTTCAGCATGAGGGACTACTAGCATGGAACAGCTAGGCCTTTCTTACACACTTAAAAGTGAATATATAGAGAAAGTCTACATTAAAAACAAAGTTTAAGTAGCAACATATATCAGTACAACTATCAGGAATTTGTGGTTTGTGAAAAAACAAGGCTTAACTGAATTTGTTTCATACTAATTCAGAACATAACAAGGCTTTTTAGAATAATTAACTTCCCTTTTTTTTTTTTACTCTTTTTCCAGAAAGTCCTTTTTATCCTAAGTATTTATAACATAACTAAGCTAGAAAAATATTGCCCATTTATTAAAGAACCATCGCACTACCAGCACAGTTTAAACTATGTCTACAGTTCTGTATTTACTAGAAAACATGCATCTTTCCACTTTAAAGAAAGATAAAAGTCTTACCTGCAGAAATCTCTTTCTCCCCTTCAAGAATGTCTTTTAATGTGAAAGGTGTTGAAGCAAATTTAGACTTTTTTGAAAGCAAGCATTTCCGTTTTTTAATCACAAGGCTCAGAGGTTGATATTTATCAGCTTCACTGAGGCTGGGCACTGGAACTAGTCTTCCTCCATCACCAACCTGTTTAACAAAGTTTTTGGTTGCAGCAGCAAACATATTATGACATTAGTAATTATAATAATAAAAAGCTTTGTATCATGTATAACTTCCAGACATCAAGCCCATGTTCAATTCTTTTTATAATGTTCTTTTAAACAAATTAACATGCTTAAAAAAACAAACAAACAAAACTGTCAAACTGCCTTTTTTTAGATTGAATTATATTTCACTTGGAAAGAATCAACAGCTTCTTAGCTACCAAACTGCTGTGGTGTATTGCTTGAGACTTCTCTCAAAGACCTTCAATTAAGCTCTCTAATTCTGCATGATGAATAATGAATTACAACTGTAAACTGATAGGGAACTGGTTGCCCTTTTCTTGGCAGCTCGATGCCACTATCTTAAATCAAAATTTACAGTCATAGAAACAGAAGACTAAGTTCCCCAACCCTTAGCTTCCCATTAGAAGATATTGATTTATTGTTGTTTATTGGGTCCTTGCTGCAGCTGAATTCTAGTGTTTTACTTGCAACCAACAAAGCAGCCCAGACATGCTCTGGGAGACAGCTGAAATTACACATTCATGAACTCTGCTAGGACTGCTGAGATGGTATTGCCTTTCACAGCACTTGCATAACCTACCTGTGAGAGCTCAGCTGGGGAGTAAATATGGTGGTGGGCTGAAGTGTAAGATTAGAGATGGCTGGGGGCAGAGGGAAATGGCAGTGGGCTTTTATCTTATGTTATTATTCTCCTATGGACTCAGCTGTCTGTGACCCAAGGGCTAGGTTTGAGCTGCATGTATTTGGCTTAGACTACTGAGAAACTCACTAAATATTGAGGATTATGCAAAACAATAAAACTAAAATTGCAGACAGAAGTGAGATTATAGATATAGGAACAAGGAGCAGTTCAAGGACCCAAGAGGGAAAGCACCAGTGCAAAAAATATAAAACTGTAAAGAAAATAAAGAGAGTTAGTAGGGAGCACTGTGTGAGGGAGGCAGCAGGACCTGGTCCACCCTCACATAACAATATGATTTGATTCTCTTGTAAGAGTGGTAAACATGCAACCGGCTAAACCTTGTAGCACTTCTTCCAGAGACTCCTTTTGCAGTTACAGCAAGTAAAATATCAGCCACAAAGCCTCTAAAGCTACACTTTAGTATGAATATTGTCCCTGGTTGCCAGGTAACAATAAGTTTGATTGGCTTTTTTTCTGAAGAAGGGTTTTCATGTGAAAGCATCTTAAGGACTGTTTTCATAACACGAACACTTTAATAATTTATCATGTCTCAGTTAAGTTTTTTCCAATACTTCCATAAACATTCTTACAGGTTCAGAGTAACAGGAAGTCCAATAAAAAGGCAAAAGGAGGAGTACATTACCTCAGCTATCTAAGGTAAAAGGAAAGGCTGTCAGAGCTTTCTGCTTACTCTAGAGGGGGCTGAAAAATCAAGTCTGATTACATATAGACTTTGAATTGAAAGCATGTGAAATGATGCAATTAATTCAGGATGCAATTCATATTACACTGCAGAAAAACCCTGTACGTATTTACTCAATCAAAACACATTAACAGAACTGAAAAGGTTTTAAAGGGAAGGAAAAGCTAAGGAAATTCTAAAATGAAAATTGCCCACTGATTCTTGATTTAGATTAATTCTGTATATGTCTTATAACTATATGACAGGATACTATTTTTCCTATGGATAATGAAGCTCAGCTGGCACTGTTTATTCAACATGTATTTGTATTTTTCTTGCTCAGTATGTGGTCATACATCATACTCAATCTGATCCTAGCTCTAATTTTGATAATGAATAGTTTCATTTGAAATGTTTACGTGGTACTTCTGCTACTCTAACACCCTATAATCTACCATAAATGCTGCAGCAGATGTTTGTATCATCCTCATGCCACAGATCTGAGAATACAAGTACAGTAACACTGCCACATTCTGAAAGTATTCACTAATTTTGTACATCCAAGTGAAGAAACCCAAGATATTTTCATGCTCCACCAGCACTGGGCACTTTTATATTTGGCACACAAACATACTTACGAACTTTCAGCATTTCTGTGGCCCTGGCACACTCTTATTTTGGGCAATCAGTAAATCAAAAACATTTCATTTCCAAGTGCATTCATTATGCCTGAGTCAGAACCTGAATAAAAAACCTTGCATTCTGTCACCAAGTTGTGTATATGAAAATCCTTATTCACATTTGGGCTTAAGGCTACCCCTGTGGAGGGTCAGGCCTGTAATGTTCTGCACCCCTTAGCCCAGAATCCTGTAGAAGTTGATCCTGAAATGGTGCAGTATCTGCTGCTCAGGCTGTATGCCTACAAATCTGTGTGGCCTGATGAGATTCACCCAAGCAATTGGCTCACAGGTCAAGCACAGAGGGTAATAGTGAATGGGTTAATATCAGACTGGTGACTTGTCACTAGTGGGGTTCTGCATGGCTCCATCTTAGGCCCTGCACTCTTCCAACATCTTCATAAATTACTTGAACACAGGACTGGAAGGGATACTAAGCAAGTTTGCAGACAATACAAAACAGGGGAGAGCTGTTGACTCCCTCAAAGGCAAGGAGGCCCTGCAGAGAGACCTTGACAAGTTAAAGGACTAGGCAATCACCAACCATATGAAGTTCAACAAGGGGAAGTTCCAGATTCTGCACCTGGGATGCGGCAACCCTGGATGTTGGTACAGACTGGGGAATGATATGCTGAAAAGCAGTGCCAGGGAAAGGGACTTGTGGGTCCCGGTCAACAGCAAGTTGAATACAAGTCAGCAGTGCCAGCCGGTTGAGGGAGGGGGTTGTCCCACTCTGGTCTGCACTGGGGCATCACCTTGGATATTGTGGGCAGTTTTGGGCACCACAATATAAGAAAGATATTTAGCTATTAGAGAATGTCCAAAGGAGGGCAAGGAAGATGGTGAAGAGCCTTGAAGGGAATCTGCATGTGGAGCGGCTGAAATTGTGTCAGGGGACGTTTAGGTTGGATATTAGAAAAAAGTTCTTCCCCCAGAGGGTGTTTGGGCATTGGAACAGGCTCTCCAGGGAAGCCTGACAAGAGTTCAAGAAGCCTTTGGATGATACTCTCAGACACGCTCTTGGGGCTGGTCCTGTGCAGAGCCAGAAGTTGGACTCAGTGATCCAACTCAGCATTTTCTGTGATTCTATGACTGACAAGGCATCCTGCCTGCCTTCCCTACACAAGGTCCTTCACAGAAGACCAAAAGGACTTTTCTAGCCCAGTCTTAACCCATCTTTATACATTACTGGAATGAGGTCATACTTGAACCCTCACTTTGACCCAGGCAAAAAAACAAATAAAAAAATATTACCTAAAACATCCACCTGCCAGATTGCCCAGAATTCACCTATGATGACCTTTGTTCTTGATTGAGTCTCTCTGAATGATATACAAACCCATTGCTGGAGTCAGAAAAAATGATTCCTTCAGGTTCCCCATTTTCTCAATCATGAGAACACACTTTCTTTGTCTTACCCCTTCTGTGACTACTTATATACACTTGAGCCTTGTACACTGATCAATCAATCAATCAATCAATCAGTCTACACTCTTACTGGCAGAAGCCTCATTGGCTGATGCATCTTCAGAGCAGGTGAACCTACATTTGGAAGGAGAAACTCTGTTCAAGAAAAAATATGAAATTATGCAAAGATATTGCTCTATTTTTAGGGGGCTTTAATCAATTTTCCTGTCCCTACAACTTCAGCATAGCTGCTCTCTGCTCCTAACTACCACCCTCTTTTCTGCCTCTCTCTGTCTCCTGCAGACCAAATGTGTCTGTGCGTTTGCCCAAGGACAGCTCATGCCTCAACATGGGGAGCAGATTCAAGGTAGCTTTTTTAGCTCCATGTTCTGCAGTTTCTTTACTATTATCCTCACCTGGAGGGAACAGCAAGATATTTTCTTTCCTATGAAAGATGAGTTCTGTTTTTTCAGAGTGGGTCTTAGCCATAGAGCAGTAACAGAGCAAGTATTACCCATATACAGTTAAGAATTTGTTTCTTGTCACAGTCAACCATATAATAAAATAAATATGACTAAGCAGTCTGCTGAAGGGAGAAAAGAAATCTTAAGTGTTAACTGATTGGATAAACTGAGTTGGTGTTTCACTTGAAAGGATTAAACCCACAATCTGTACCAAATTATACTGGAAATTCCTTTAATACCTTCTTAGTGTACAAAAAGATGCCATTGCCAGACCTCCTGGCTGAATTGCCTTTGAACTGTATTATGTTTACCTACATATCTCTGCCAAAGAACAAATGCAAGAATTTAACATATAAAAACCAGAAAAAGAAAATGCTACTGAAAAAAATTACTTGCAAAATTCCACAACTTTCCAGCATATGGTATGAGTATTTCCATAGAAAGACAGGATCTGTACAATATAGATCCTCATATATTCAGGTGGTAACAATGTATGGGACAAAACATGGTCCTTATTATATTTTACTTTTTTAAGGTGGAATCTGCCTATAGATTCTCTAGTATAAGCAAAACCAGCCAGTTCCCATACCAAGTTGCTGGGTATGAGGGCATTACCACTGCCATGCTGACCTCTTGATCTAGCAGTTTGCTGGGATACTGGGGTCACTTGGCACATTGCTCACTGTGACTGCTGCTCACAAAGCATTACGGCATTCAGAGATCACTGTGGAAAGGAAGGTAAATTAAAGCAAGAAGAAGGTTTCCAGCAGACTTAGCTTCAGCAGAGATACTTCCATGTTGGATTTCCTTCTAATATACTCCAAGTGCAGTGAAAATTTTAAATTAGTTCCCAAGTGATATTTTCATTGTGCAGTATAGGGGAAGAATTGAATTAGCAGTGGCATATTTTAATTTCTTGTGGAAGTCCAGTCCTAAGTTTTAAGTTCCCCACATTTAAAGTATATTTTAATTCGTGTGGAGTCATATCCTTTTGAATATTCCACTACTGTTTGTAGTGTCAGGAGAAAATCTTAATAAGAAGCTTCTAGAGGTGTGTATTTTAATGGACCTATGTGTTTATGAAACTTTTGTGCATGAACACTTACTTTACAAAATAGAATGAACTTGAAAAAAAAGATTTAAAAGGTCAAGGAAATGCTGTCATCCTTTTCTATACAGATATCTAAAACATAACTTTAGGGCTGTTCTAAACTATTTTCAAGGTCACATTAAACAGTCCACTTGAAAGACATGAAGCACACACTTGCTATCACTTTGCTTTTTATATATCACTCTTCCAGTTTACAGTTCAAGCAAACTATTGGAATCTCCTTCTATTCTCTGCTACAGAATAAACTATGACAATACATACTCATAGTCTGCGCTATATACACAGAAAAGTTAGATCTCCTGCCAGGAGGTGCTGTGCTGTGCATGTCACCTGCCCAGCAACCAAAGCATTTAAAGCTGCACTGCCTTGTAAACGTTACATCAGCTAAAGGCTACAAGATGTGGAGTTCAACCAGCTTCTCTATGTCTTTTGGTTGACATCGCCCCTCTTTCACCTTTATGCGAGGAACATCTGTCGACTTGGTATGTGCTGCACAGTTGGTTCCTTTGTACCACTTCACTGCCTTCTCACTAGAGCCACGTTGATGATAAAAGGAAACACAAATGCAATTAAGGAACACACATTCTGGTGACTGTTTTATATGCTCTTCCACAGACTTACCTTTCAGATTTCAGGCTTTTGTTCACGGATAGGTAGACTACTGCAGATCTGTGTTTCATGTGTCCATCTTTAGAGTGTGAAATACCCCAGCTTTTGCTTCTTTGCAAATGCCCCAATATTACTGGCAATACTTTTAATGGGCAGATGGATGTCTTAGCTGTGAAGCATTTACTAAAAAGAAATGCAAAAGTAGTCCTCCAGGGACAGATGTGCTGAGATAGTATGTTTGCATTTATACCTACTATCTATGAGAAGCAGGCCCACCTTTCAGCCAAAAGAAGTGGTCATTTGTTACATAAACATTAGAGCATACAACAAAGCTACTTTCATCCTCTAGCATTATTAGCTTGTGAAGACGAGCCTGGAAACAAACAAGCCAGTGTGACCTGAAGTAGGTTTAATGCTTCCTTTCCTTTGGAGGACGCTGCCCAAACAACTAAATCCTTTTTATCCAGCATCTGCCAGTGGGTGAATCTCTGTGAGAAGAAAGCTTTGTGGGCTTGAACACCTGTATGAGGATGCAGAACTGTAGATGCTGCTGTGCCTCTATATCTGAAGAAAGGACAAAGACAAAACAAAGGATTTGTCTACATTGTCTATGCTAATCTGTCTGATGGGTGCTGAAACAGTTCTATATAATACTTCCTTCAGTCATAGACATATCTTGTTCCTTGCTTCTTCTCCCATTTTAATCTGAAAAGCAGGCTTGAACTGCATTTATTTTTGTCACTGACATTAGCTGTTCTGTGATACTGGGCAATTACCAGTCTATGAAACCTATCGCATGTGGCTGTGGTAATACACCACTTCCCAGAAAAGGATACTGAAAGAACTGACTATTATTATACTCTCAGATCTTTGGATACAAAGTATTTATAAACAGTCAAAATGAAGTAGGAGTTTTTAGGGCATGCAAGAATTCAGTATCCTCTTTCATAACCACCTCTATGCTTACTCAGCCTGTTTTTCTTCATGATACAAGAATATTTCCTCACCTAGTTTCCTAATTTTTTTTTCACACATAAAATAATACACTTGAGCAGTTTCCAGATACTAAGCATTTTAACAGACAGCTGACATAAAATATTCTTGTCACCAAACATAAAAAGTTTGGTGACAATATTGCTATACTAGGTCAGCTGATCAGTATTTAAACTCTAGAACTGAAGAATGGATGTGCCCTTGTGCTATATCACTTATATCACTTCAGTTGCTTTGATTGC
This sequence comes from Pachyramphus minor, assembly GCA_013397135.1. NCBI lineage: Eukaryota > Metazoa > Chordata > Aves > Passeriformes > Tyrannidae > Pachyramphus > Pachyramphus minor. Next base: position 305,897 of record VYXB01003352.1, on the reverse strand, counting down.
TAAATGCAATTCCAGGCCCTCAAAAATTACCTACTTAAAGAGGAACTTAAAAGACAACTGACACCTTAAACTTTATGAGTTAAAAAAAAATCTCAATGCCTTTACTAGAACTTGTAGTCCACTTGCAGTCCACTTGCAGTCTAACAAGTGGAACCTTTTGGGAATGTTTAATTATACTTTTTTTCTCCATTGACTTATCAAAAACCCTGCTCAAGAAACCTGGAGTAATCATTAAATTTGAGCTAGTAATTACTTTCTTTTCTTTACTGAAGGAAATGTAGTCAAACAGTCATCAGTGAGAAAAGCAACTATACACTTCACTTTAATTTGGAGGTTTTCTTTGTAATTACGAATGTAACCTAATTTAGTCTAATCACAGGTAAAAAACAAACTCCACAGCAGATTCATATCTGTAACATGCATTTATGTACACTCTATTAATTTGCTCCGCATTTTTTAATATATCATTATTATATATGACCTAGCCTGTCTTTTACTTACTCTGCCTAAGTTACATCTTAGATACAACTTGAGTAAAATTAGACTCACCACTCAGTCACACTAGAGTACCTGGGTTTAAATAATATTTCAGTTTAGTTTCTTTTAATCTGATTCAGTAATAATTACTCACCCAAAAAATAATTTTGCATATTGTGGTGCACGAAAAGTCAATATTGCACACTTGTAGGTTTCTTTAACATTTAGACCAACTTAAATATTTAAAGAGATCATAAGGACTTGAAGAACCATGTAGCTTGGTATGTTCGCTGTACAAAAGTGCTGTGTATCATCATATCAGAACAGATTTTTGTACCAGCAGTGAAACTTGGAACAGCTTTCTGTGGGCAACTCCTTTAGCTGAGTCAGGACGAAATCGTGTCAACAGCTTCCCACACAGTCTCACTTCACCATACCACAGCACCTACATGTTTGTGGTTACAAAGAAGTATCATCTGTCTCTTGGTTAGATTAAATTTAAATATATAATTTACTTTCATACCTAAAGTAATAGTTTTGATGCTAAAGTAGTTGTCAGGTTGCTAGTGCTGCCTCACAGATCACTTGCACTCTATTCCCAAAGGTTTGTTGTGTTGACCTTTTCTTAATCAATTAAGTAATGATAGAACTTTTCACACTTCACTCATGCACAGAAATTTTGCGGAGTCACAGTCATCCCAACTGTTACATTTGTTTTGCAAAGCATTCAGAGGCAAATTACAGATCTCAATTACACAAACGTAAAAGCAGAGCTGAGTTTTGCTCATAGAATTGTTTACCAGGGAATAAGGTCCCAGTGTGGCACCTGTCTCAGAGCATCAGTTTGGACGAGATCAGATGTGTGCTCTGACACAAGAAAGAAAGTGCTGCCATTCATGAAAAAAGCTTTTCCTTTCCTTTGTAATTGCTTCCACTCAGGCAGCATTCCAGACTGCTTGAACACTTGTTCTTTTTACAATGCCAAGAAATAACAAAAACCTTAATTTCTCCTCCCAACCAATTTCTTGGTTTTTATTATGTTTTCATTTTAAGTAAATTTAAGGGTTGAACGACTGACAAGAACACATAATGGAAAAATGCCATATCGTTATTTTTCCAAGATGCCAGAAGGGGTGGGTGCAATTTTTTTTTTTAATTTCCACACCTCTTTTTCAATTCTATTAGAGAACATCAGGAACTGTTTTTCCTACACCCTCTCACAAAACTTGGGGAGCATACTGCAAGCTCCCTTTAATCACAGGGAGCAAGATGAAGTGAAAAAAAATAAAAAAGAAAAAGGCTCTTACCAGCTGTAGCATGAAGATAAAACCAGGAACTGCCAAAAAGAAAATTACCTTCTTTGAGACTGCAGTTGATAGCTCCTGACAGATCTAAAAGAAACTGCGCAGAGAATCACATGGCAAAAGTTTTATAAAAATATTCCTGCAGTGGAAAAAGGTTAGAAAGGAAGAGGGATGCTATTGAAAAGCCACTTTTTCAGTGCTATTGCTGCCACTATCACCCACCTCTTCAAAATCAATCTGTACAATACATATTAAGAATTTTACAATTAATAGTCAAGTCACTTAACTAGTTACAAATACTTCATTCAAGAACCGTATTCTCAATGCTATGTTAATAAATCAGAACACAGATGACAGCAGTTTAAACAGTGTACATTGAGATTTATTAGAACAAGCACTAGTAGCAGCAGTGTACAGAGTGATGGAGACAATGTACTGTATGCACTGAACAATAATAATTATACAATTGCACTTCTTCAGAGATCTATTAGAAAATGCTTTTCAGTAAACAGTTTCCCAAATCTAGCATTGTTTGGATTTGCCTCTGAGGAAAAAAAATACAAAAAATATGCTTTATCTTTTTTTTTTTTTTTTTGGTAAGGCATTAGCAACATTCATTGGCAGGCTACACAAGTCATTTGTACATGCATTATCCAATTACATTGCAACAGGTAAAAAAGCGTCATGTTTCCTCAAAAACTAAAATTGTGTCTGTGTTTTGGACACAATATCCTGGTAAATCTGACTTAGTCTGAAGGAAACAGATGACATCTTTTGTTACATTTTAGAGCACAACAAAAACTATAGCATAGCCAAGTTCACTTTTTATTTCCTACCAGAACCTGTAGGACCTCCTTCAGTTGGACTTGGTATTATGGGTATTGTGTATACCACATATATCACTGGAATAAAGTCTTAAGTATTACTTTTTGTTTACTATTCCCCCCCACTACCACCTCCCTGAATCATGTGGCCAAAGGATGCTTGACTGTAATCAACATCAAATACTGAATGAGCTTGGTTTTTATTGCATGAGAGGTAGTCAGTGTGAGGCCTCATCTGCTCTCTAGATTACTACAACAGTACGTTCAAAACCAACATATAAGTGCAAAGACAGAGAGTAAGTGTTGCAGCTGCATTACATGGAAACTTAGAACTGTTATCTTAACTAGGTTTCTTTCTGGCTAGGTTCAAACTCAGAAGTAGCCAGAGAACTCAATATATCAAAAAAGCAATTCTGTTTATGTGCTAAAGCCTAGACGGAAGAGGCACTTTCTCACATTCATGCTTTTCTGGGCTGAGATTAGAAGTGTGCAGTTACTCAGCCACCCCCTTCTCCACAAATCAGAAAGATCAGACTCCTTTCTTTGACTGGCATACAGTACTAGCAACCCTCAACTCTGGCCTGGTACCATCATGTGGAAAGTACAGGGAAACAAGAAAAAGGGATTGCAAATATTCTCACAATTAAGCTTGCCAGACCGAGACGTAATATGATAAACTGTCATTGTTTTAATGTACTGTTCTTTCTTCCAAATGTCATATCCAATTGAGCTTTCCAGAGACAAGAAGTTAACTTGTTTTTAAATACTACAAGCTCCAGAATAAGATTCCAAAATGCAAGCAAGTCAAAGGAAAGTCAAATATATTGCTCTGAGTGGCAAGCAGCCAAACCAACTGTATTTCACACATTTTACTTCCACAACTCAGTGCACATATTCAAAATTAAGCTTAAGTGCAACTAGCTGAATACCTAGGCTTGACTGCACATTAGGCCTACAGCTGAAACAGATTTGGGCAGCTACATCATCCATTCACTTGGAAGCTCACTGAGTTCAATGGAGAATGGACCATCAACAGCAGCTCAAGCCTTGTCTGTGTAGGTGCTCATTTGTTTAAGCATGTAGGAACTAAAAATCAACTAATATAAAGCCTGGTGTAACCAGGTAACCAGCTATATATTTTTCTAATGAATGTCACTGTTGAGCATTTTTATTTATACTTAAGCACCTACATCTTTTAAACTGATTTAAACTGCAATGTTCATACTAAGTAAGTATTGATGGCTGTGCAACATCAGAGGCCAAGCAAATGAAGCAGAAAAAATCTGATGTGCACTGCTGATTAACTCTTACAGTGAAATAGAAGTCTATAGATTTGGAATATGCAAATTATATTCTTTCTCTATTATTCCTTAGCTGCTGATGCCTAGTAACCATAAGCAATAAAATTGTTTTTACAGGCACAATTACAGCCCATATTTGGAATCAGAATAATAAGAGGTAAAGAAATATCATCCTGAAGACATCCCAAACCTGTGAATAGTCAAGCATGGATGAATGCATTTGCAAGAAATCAGTCATGACCAATCAACAACATTTTTTAACGTTAAATTACTGAATGCATTATGAAGGACTAAATTTATGCTTATATTGATGGTACTGATTTTCTTTTCCTGTATCCTATTCTTCTTCATCTCATTATGTAAGTCCACAGTGAACTTTTAAGCATAAAATGAAGGGTGCTGCAGGTGAGGCTTAGTATTACAGTGCTCAAAAATAATGCCTTCTGCAACATTTGGGTGGCCAGGTACATACATGCTTCTCAGTGTCTTTTCTATTGCCTTCTAACAACAGAAAAAAATTTATCTGGTTCATCTAGGAACTCAGACCCTTTCTCATTACAGTCTATTATTTCACTCTAAAACAGACACTGTCTACCCAGTACTGAAAAGTAGCACTGGCTCTATATGTTATGCTTCTAGAAAGCAATTATTTGCCTTTAAATTCATCTTAAGAACCACAAAGCAAGTTTCTGTATGCCTTTCTTGCTGACATAACAGCATAATCACAGTGGGAAGATTGAGAATCTCCTTTTACAAGTATGCTATGCAAAGAGGTGTACAAGGAATCAACAGATTTGGTGTTTTTTTCAGAACGAGCACAGGGATATGGGCAATCAGCAAAGAATGCTCTTTTAGCTATTTAGATTCTGACATTTTGGCCTGCTAAAGAATTGGCACTGGGCTGTTTCCCATCCGAAAGGCTCTTAAAAGCAAAGAAGCACAGTAAGGCAATGTAAAAATGACAACTAATATAAACCTTACTCTTCTAATGGCATTCTCATAATCTGAGCAAGGTAAAAAATACTAACATTTACTACATTTCCTAGATGTGCACATGGGATTCAATCACACCAAAAAAGTGTGACATTTTTCCAAATTTATATGAACTTTGTGCAAAAGTGAGAGAAAATACAAAATTCTTTGTTATTGAAGTACTAACAAATCATAAATCACTAAGCAGTTAATATACAGAGAAAAGTAGATAAAGACCTAGAGAAGAGTCTTGCTATCGGTTACAACAAAGAAAATATACCTAATAGCCTAATACAGAACTATCATAACAATCTCTCTGGATACCACAGTAGTTTAATTTTATGATGGCTTTTTACATACTAATAAAAGTATCCTCTTCAGACAATCTAGCAGTAACAGATGAAGAACAAGTAGCTTGCTACGCATTTTGAGGAAGAAAACTATCTCATACATCAGATACTAGCAGCTTGATTTCTTACTTATTTTATACTAACTAAGACATAAATCAATATACAAAGAAGAATCCCACTGGAAAAGCCCACTGATATTTCTTTCTGGTCCAAGAGTGAAGTTTTACTGGTCCAGCCTGAAGATTTAGCAAGACATGAGCATTAGGTGCAAGACAGAAGCACTACTCTTTATGTCTGTGGAGTTCCAAACTTCACACGTGATTAATTCTCAGTGAGAAAAGAACTTTTGAAAACAAGTAGTTTAGAAATAATTACAAAGGAACAGAAACAGTGTCTTTGCTAACTAGAGTGAAAGCCTGACTAAGGTAGAAGTTGTCACTTTGCCTGCCTGCCTGCCTGCCTGCCAAAATACGCTCATCAGCACTTATTTTTCTGCTCAGTCAGGTCTTCTGTGCGACTTAGCTGAAAATAAAATTTATTGTGATCTGAATTTATTAAGCTATATCTCAACCACTAAAGAATACTAGTAACACTTATTTAAAGAACTAAATAGACCTATTTTCTAACCTCAAATTGGAATGACAATTTTCAAGGTTGATTTCAAGACAGGTGACAAAGTGATTTTAATATATTTATTGTGATCCAGTCTCAAAATATTTTATAAAATATTAGGCAAATATGAAGATAATAGAAGATCTCATCTGTGGTTCTTCCACATATTTAAATGAGCTGAATTTTCCTTTGACTGTAAAATACTAAGGATTAGCCTTGTATTAACTATGTTAATGTTAGCGTAATATTCCTCATTCAGGTGAATTTAATGATGGACCTGACAAATCAACCGCAGGAACACAAGCGCAATCCTAGGAAGTGATGCTACTTCAGAAAAAGACGTTGTGTGTGTGGCTGCCCCAACTGGCACAAGGAGCAAGTACCTCAGTGAAGAACAACAGTTCTGGTTGGATATTTCCCAGTGTGTGTGCTGCTCCTGTATAGCACATCACTTTGATACTCATATAAGTTACCCACTTCTGAGTTTTTGAAGGAGTTTCCTCACCTCTTCCCATTTTGCATGCCTAACGTTCTGGGCCAGCAACATTGTACATTAGCGTAAGATATCCCCCTTTCATCAATGCAGACCATTAAAAGTAGCAATCAATAAGGAAATATGTTTTAGTGTTTCACAGGAGACATCTGAATCATTGCTCCAGGAGTAGCAATAAGTAGCTTTACCACACTTAAATGAATTATTCATAGGTCAGAAAGAATATATTACAAACTGCTGATTATATATTCAGACTTTATGGTTTCTGTATTTATAAAATATATAACTCCCTTTGTCCACATTACCAAGACACCTTCAGCCAAATGCTGGCTACAGTCATTTTTTATTTATAAAAACTTCACCTTCACATTAATTCTGAGTAAATGTCACCAATCTTCCCTTTTTTTCCATGCTGTCATGGATCAGTGGAAAGAAAAATGGTATTAAGATAACCTGCCTGAAATGGATTCAACAACTCTGCTGACATTTTAATTCATAGAAGTTAGAAAACTTTGTATTTTTTTACATCTCACACAGACAGCTTCTATGACTAGTTTCACTATTCTCCATTGTTGTCTCTTTCTCCCCTTTTTTTTCTGAGGTTTGTCAAAGATTGCAAGAAAAGTAAAAAAAAATTAAAGATATGAGGGGTTTATAATGTCACCAAATTTGACAAAGGAGAAGGCTGGTATATAAACAGAAGTACAACAATATCACTTTTTAACCTTGCAAGAGACCATATAAAAGTCCTTTTATAGAGGGGCTTTTTAGTTTAGTGAAAGAAATACATAGTTTACACCAAAGCCAAAGAATGAAAGTACTTTACATACCCTAGTTTAAAAAGCAAATAATGCATTTGCTTTTGTAAGTAGACTCCTTACAATATATAATACAAAAATAAAGTAAGTTGCTGTAAATAAGCCATTTTTCTGACCTTACTCAAATTTACAACATTCTCCTGGGTTCCAGTCACTGTTCTAATCAAACCTTTATTAACATACTTAGTCTAGATTCTTCTGTTTAAAAAAAAAAAAAAAAAGAAAAGACAAAAAAGGAATAAGAAAAAAAGACCTTTCTTAATGAAAATACTGAGTGATATCAGAATTATCATAAAAGTAACCATGGATGGTAAAGTGGAATATTATACTACTTTTTATACTAAATATATCTTGACTTCTATCAATATATTTATTAAAGAGCAAATTCAGGTTTTATACAGTTTTGATGACTAATACTTAATGACAGACAGAAAGAAAAAACGAGATAGTATTTTTCACCCCAGTAGCTGCCAAGGTCCACAGTTATGACACAGAAAATTTTGTTAGCTTTCTCCTAGACCTTTGTATAACACAAGATTACCAGTAAAGCCACTCCAGTGTTTCTTACACAATTTTGTCAGTGTTAATCTTATTCCACCAGCTGAGCCAAACTCTCTAACTCAACCCCTACTGTAATTTATATGAGTTATATGAATACAAATACACTTTCCTTTCAGGTGGATTTAATCTGAAAAAGTCTCCCTTACTTTCATTATGCAGCTCTAGTATTAGTAATGACATCTAAAAATGTTAATTCCTCAGATTACAGCTACAGCACGTTAAATAGCTGCTGTTTATTGTTGCACCAGACAATGTTTACAATCCTGTAAAATAAAGAGACCACACAAACCTTCCCTATACTAACACAGCTTTGCTAGTGAAAGCAACTTCAGCAAAACACAGAGTATTGGTACATTCAGCCCTCTTGGTTATTGTGCAATTGCAAATGAACCTCCCTTCCCTTCCCTTAGCGTATTTCTAAAAATTCAGATTTTTTGAGAGAAACTCAGTGCAAGACTGCAATTGTGCTGGGCTCCACTAGTGAGAAAATTATGTGACCTCCATTGCAAACAGAGGACATGGATACAGCCCAAATGCAAACTCCTCACCAGGTGCCCATGAGGGCAGGACCAGCACTGGCTCCTAGTATGCCCTAAGGTTTGTGTAACTTGCTTCCATAAAATGCTGACAATGTTCAGTAGGGATTTAAGGATAATATCTTTCAAAACTGTGCCATGTATATGCACTGTAATACTTGACATATTCCTGGCATGTGCTATTCAAATAAAACCCACAGATGCCATACAACCTCATTGGGAATCAGAAGTTCAAAATGAGAAAAAAAAAAAAAAGGGTAACATTATTTGCAAGATGAAAAGAATACTATAGTGGGAATTGCACTTTTAAAGCTAAATACAAAAAAGTTTATTTCATGCAACTTATATCTAAAATTAAAATGGGTGTTTAGATGACTTTTTAATCACCGTGATACTGTATGAAAATCAACTCATATTCAAATAGTCTCTCCCAGTGAGATAACAATTTCTAATATGCCAAAAAATCTACCACCTTGTTAATACTGATCTAAAATAAGAATGAAGGTATTTAAGTCTTTGTAAGACATTACATTAGATGAAAATTGCTATTATTACCAATCATATCCACAGTTTCAGAACAAGGAGGAAATTAGGGTATACTTTTAAAATATTAATTGGAAGTACAGCTCACTATTATGGAATAAAAGTTTGAAAGTTGTGTGTTTTGTACAGAAATAAGTGTTTTGAGAAAACACAGGGAAAAAAGTAAAGGATATGTCTCTGAAGTGGACGTTAGTATATCTTATATTGCTTAAGAGGTTTTAAATGCCAAATGATTACCGAATTTTCATCACCTACCAAACCTATAGCAACTAAATCTACTGAGTTGGATAGTATTTTTCATGCCTTCAAAACGGAAATACTGCCTGGATGAATGGAGAGATGTGGGCTGAGCACTGTCTAAATGTCCAGGCTTGAAGGGTACTTACCAACGTTTTATGCCCCGCTGGCAGCCCGCAATGAGGACGGCCCTGCAGGGATCAATTTTGTGGCCCATGTCAATCAACATCTCACCAGTGACCCAGACAAGGATATAAGACTACATGCTAACTAGTTCACAGATGAGATTAAATCAGGAGGATGAGATGGAATGCCAAATGGCAAAGCTTGAACCAGAAGGACGCTGCTCAACTTGAGGACTGGGCCAGAAAACACTTCATGAGGTTCAATAGAAGTGGAAAGATCTGCTCCTGGAGCAGAAAAATCACACCTGCTGGAAAGGGATGCCTGAGCAGAAGCCCTGCCAAAAAGGGCAGGTACTTACAATAGGTGTCAGGCTGCAAAACAGCCAGTGGTGCATTCTCTTTGCAACATTGGATACTCCATTCTGCACTACATGGGCAGGGGATGTGAAAAGAATGCTAACCCCCGTGACTCAGTGCTGTGAAATTTCACAGGTTGACTAAAAATTGTAATTTGGATAGAAGCCTCCAGACCCATTGTCATTAGAAACAGCTCAAAATATGCCATGATGTCCATCAATCTTAAAGAAAAAAATTTAATAACAGACTTTGCACAGAATTCAGAGATTTCTGCACTATACAAATTGCTTTACAGTACATCTGGTAGCACTTTTCAATTTCTGATAAAGACTGAAATTATTTAGTGTTGCATCATTTTCTGTTTTCTCTACTTACTAATTAAACTAATTTAACATTCACTAGACTTAGGAAGTGCCTTCAATAGAAAGATTTAGTGTACCACAGATTTTTTAAATTCTGAAGATGTTATTTTTCTTTCAATGAGTGTCAAATGAACAATTTTAAAAAATAATTCAGTGATAGCATCTTCACTTAGTTCACCAAGTTTCAGTTTGCATTGCAAATAATGCCATTCACAAAGCACTACCAGAACACTGTAAAACTAATGACCTTCTTTCTGTTTTTTAATTAAAAATTTGAGGACATGCAGTTCTGTCCCTCAAACGTACTTGCAGTCATACACACATAATGCTTCCTAATATCACGGTGAACTGCACACAAAGACTGCAGCAAGAGGGGGACAAGTGTTTAATAGAATTGGTTTTAAAGAAAGCAACACAGAACAATTAATTGCTATTTTGCACACAATGTGCAAATTTGGTTCATAGTAATGTTATTAAAACAAGTAGGATGAAGTTAACCAAATATTACTTAAAAAACCAAACTTTGATATATTTTCATTTTAATAACAATTGGAGAAATAAAAAGATTAATAAATCAGACTAGGTTCAACTAGAAAAGAAAAAGATAATATTCTTTGATTAATTTAAAATTTTCTTTGGAAGAAGTCCTATTCATCTACACATAGCTTTTTTATACCAAATACTGACAAACAATTCATCAGTATTCACAATTCTTAAAAAGCCTACTTAATAATTTCTTTAAGTTTTCATAATTCTTTCTGTTAACAGAACTGCATGAAGAAATTGAAACTGATTGGTAGCTAGTTGTCCTGCTGGTTACTTTGTCATACAATCAACAGGGAGAACAAAATTAAGCAACCAAAGTAATCTGAGTTCTACAGGGAGCTGACTGCACAAAATGAAGCAGCAGGCTGAGAGCTGGGCATGTGTGGTGATCCACAGGGATCAAGCAGCTCTGCTGGCAGGATGACATACCTATCTAGTAATTTTACTTTAGGTCTCAATATAATACATGTATAAATGGAAGACTTGATCACACTACATGGAACCTAGTTTTTATCTAATAAATTACTTTTTTCCTTCTATTAAAATCTGCCCTCCTAATGTTTAACACTCAGAGATTTTCAAACAGAAAGTGCCAAGTCTTCTCCCACTTATATTAACTGAGGCTTAGCAACATGTAAGAGACTTGGTTCTTAATCAAAAAATATAGAACCACTTTATGGAAGAAGGTAAAGTATAATTTTGCAAAAAGCTATTTTGGCAAAACAAGTAGTAGTTGTTAGTTACAACACTTGGAAGCCTCTGCCATACACTCAAATATAAATTTAGATAAGAAATGTGGATGGTGAAAAAACAGAGCCAGGAAAGTAAACAGTGTGTGTAGCAGAAATCAGTTGCATTTACAGTACTATCCAGCTTCTGGAGAGAAGCCAGAGACCTTCCCATGAAATCCTTCTGTGCTTTTAACGCTGTTGCAAAGTTTCGGGAACTTCTAATTGTATAAACAGTTAAGGGAAAATGAGATTAACTGTGATGTCTATGTCCAGCCAGTGCTAAAAGTAATAATTGCATCTCAGCATCAGTCACTTGAGAATATGAACTTTCTGACTAGCAATTTCTATGCATTTACCAACATTGTCTCAAATTCAACCAGCTAGGAGTTTCTTTTCAGTCTGATTATACAGTCAGCATCCCAAAGCTAAAGCATGTACAGTAGATCTCATTCCTCTGAAATACAGTTAGATGTTTGGTTGTCTTTTGATTTTAAATAATGCAGCTTGTCCAATATTTTTATTATGATACAATTCTAGTGCTTTAAAAATCTGCCCTTCACACAAGCCTAACCATAGATATTTTAAAATTATTTACTGTACATCTTCATGTTTTGTTAAGGCATGAACAATGGCATATGAATGGGAACAGCTTCCGGAAAAGCATATCTTTTTGACAAAGGCCAGTCCAAGCACATCACATCAAAGGACTAACCTGAAGCCAGAAATGACAGTGTTGTGACCTAAGAGTTTTTAACAAAAATAGTTGAAACAAAATGGATGTTTTTCTCTTTTTCTTCCTTTTTCTTTTTTTTTAAATTTAAATTATATTACTCTTAATGTCTGTTTAAAGCACCGGTTGCAGTTTTGCGCTTGCCACCTCTTCTGAACGACTTTGGATAACTCATCTGCTTCTTTTTTTCTGAATTTTCAGCATATGAAACTTCAAAAGGTTTTTGTTTCCTTTTTTTTTTTCCTTTTTTTTTCTTTTTTTTTTTTTTTTTTTTTTNTTTTTTTTTTTTTTTAATGGCTGCTGCAAAATTAAAAAGATCCAGAAGTGGTCAGGGGCCTGGTCTAATGCACTTTCAAAAGTCCATTATAAAGATGAATATAAATGCGTATGATACGTTTTTTCCGTAGACCCACAAACCACGCTTAGCTATAAGAAACATATTGTGCATAGTTATTTTTTTTCTTCAGTGATATGTTTACTAGATCTACATTCTCAGTTTACCAGAGTACGGGAATGTCTACTTTACTAAAGCCAGGATCCTTTCGCAGTTCCCAGTAGGTTTCATTGGTAACCCAGGCTTCTCTTTGATTAGCATCAATAACTTTTCTGTAGAAAGGGAGAAAAAAAAAAGAGAGCGAGCTAGAGAGGGGGAAAAAAGTTTTGGCCATAGATCTCTTATGGAATATAAAATCAAATTCCACATCTCTCTGACCTAACCAATATTAAATACAATTTCATATTTCTAAAGGACACAAGAACAGTCAGGGATATCAAAAGTGGAAAATAGAGAAAACAGCCTCCAAACAGACTGTAAACCTATTGTCTGATATGTGTGAACAGAGCCATATAAAACCTCTTTGGCTATTACAAATTCTGATTACTTGCAGGGGATCACCCAACTGGTGTAGCTTGTAAGCCTTTTACTATTTTTTTTTTGTCTCCCCTGTATTATGCTCACATTACACTACCACTACATCAAGCACATTCAGTCTTTTCACTTTTGTTTCCTCATGCTAAATATCAGGCTATCTGGTATGACTATCCCTTGTTTCAGAAGAATGTTTAATGAAAAACAAACCAACAAAAAAACACTTCCCTCAAAAATAAATAAGCTGTAAGTGTATACCTATACATTTATATATACATTTTATATATATATGTTGTTGTTCAGCACACACATTATTACTTGGTTTATGCAATGACTTAAAAAAATAACCTAGTTAAATCTCAATATTATACCTATATTCCACTTCAAAAACATTGGCCAAGGGGTTCATTACTCTTGGTAATGCTGTTGCCCATTGTGAGAAAGTGATCTTCCAATTATGAAGCTTTAAACTATGTAAAAAATGCTTCAGGCAGAGATCATGTATCTAATTATGTTTCTTGAAACTGCAACTTTCCAAGCTTTCATGATTAACAGGTTGGTGGTAACTCTTGCAGCACTTTGTCCAGTTACACTATAAAAACAGAGACTTATCAGTCAAGTAAACAGACTCACTTAAAAAATTTGGGTACATATTCGATGCCGTTTTCTTCCATGTACCGCCTCCGAGCTCTCTGAAGTTCCTCTATTCTTTGTTTCTCAGATGCTGCTGCTTCTATATTTCCTTCCTCCAGAAGCCTGTAGGAATAACAGCAGGCCCTATAGCAATCATTCAGTGTCTACTACAAGGGAGTTTTTAGCACCACTCATGACAAAAGGCAAGCAGAAGCCAAGTTTGCTGTCTATGTTGTACACAATTTCAGATCTAGTCTGAGATGTGACTCCCCAGCTACATGTGCCTGACCTATGGCCTAAGGCATACACTTTCTTCAGTAACTTCAGCATATCACAAATGCTGAAGTACTATGAACTGAAAATTTGGAGGGAATTAGTGTTGCTTCCATTCATAGGAGGAGGGTATGACATTCAGATCCTGTCTTTCAGTTTGTTAGGGGGGAATCTGCCCCAAGATTGCACTATAGTTTTAATACAGAGGAAGCTTTCTACTTTAACTCAACTGGGTAAAGCAGAAATTTGATTGCAATACTGTCTTCTCTACTAGCAGAATTCTTCAAAGCTGAATTCAGACTGCAGTGAAGACACAGACAAAATTCAAGACTTGGGCAAACCCAGCTTTAAGCCCACCAAATATTAAGTGTATAAATAAGCATTCTTGCCTTTGATCTGGCCTGAAGCGTGCATCTGTTGCAGGAAGAAGATCTTTCAATAAAGGATCTAATTCATTTAGCTCAATAGCAAACCTCGTGAAGCCATAATAACGTTCATAATTGGTTGGCATCGAGCCTGTATGCATATAAGAGAAAAGAAAAGCTTTTTAAGCTATTGCTCTAAATATGCAAGAGATTCCTTTAACAGAAAAAAATATTTTACTATTACAATTTAAAAGCACCAAAATTAAGTGGAACAAAATTCACTAAATATTAATTTCAACTGCTTATCTGCAGAGGTTGTAATTACATGCTAATAAACTCAAAACTTTTATGATCTTCACTCCTTTTAAAATAAAAACTAACGTTTTCAAGATTTTCAAGTTAAAAATAATTTGCTGTTCTACAGAAAGTGGGCTTAACAAATATCTGTCTAAAACCTGACCTTAACTGATCTTTACAGTTAATTTTGGAACTTACTGTTCACTCATAGATTGATTCCACTGTCCAACACCTTACTGCACTATCAGCAGTCAGAGTAGACATTGCAGAGATCAGGGTGCAAACCAGGGCTCAAAATATTATAGATACAGAGCTGGATTCAAAATACTAAGAATAGTGACAATGCATGTGTGAAAGATACATGCATGTATGAAAGAGACAGATGCAAAGGATGATTCATTCAACCTCAGTGCCTCTAAGCAAGCAGTAAGGAAGTTGAAATTAGATCGTAAAATCATAGGCGCTCACCATCTCTGACAACTAATTCTTTAGGCTAATAAAGCATTAAGACAACAAACTCCAACTCGTATTTGTTGAATCCAAGTAAGTTACCTGACCTGGTGTCAGACTGAGGTAAAAGATTATGCGCTGTAAGAACACTTTCATTCATTATTTTAAAGTCATGGAAGCTCTTGTTTACTTGTCAAGCCAGGAATTTTGACTTCTCTAGTAGTATTTTGTGTACCTAAAGTGAAGGCTAAAACAGCTTTACATAGTCTAGGTTTACCCCACAACGCCTGCTGGAGTTTATTATGATCTTCTTACCTGGCCTCCATATGCATTTGGCTGAAGGTGCAACTCCACAGTAAAGGCCTTCATGCCACTTTCCAAAGAGACGATGAACCACTTTCCCTTCTTGATCTATCACAACACCCTGGACCTCATTTACATTTGAATTCCAGTAGTTCACCTGCAAGTTTAACAAAAAATCACTAGTTCACACTCATTTTCACTCTAACCATTGTACCAATACACATACTGCATGAATCTTGCTATGTGGCACCCACTGTTCAAATTTTGTATCGGAACAGCTCACTGGGAACCAAGACTACCAAAATTCAAAATTCAGATTATCTCAATATTAATGGATTTAATATATGAGAAACCCTGAATAATTTCTATGTGGTTTTGGCATAAAAGTATTTAAATTATCTACATATCTGGGAGCTACATTTTCATTCATTAACCCAAATCCTACATAATTCTGCAAAAATGACACTTTACCAGTTGGAGCCAGCTAACTCTCCTTCTCCTATATGAAGAAATACCCGTACCTGTAAGGAAATCCTTTGATGGGTGCCGCACACTACTGCTTGCAGCAAGGAACACTTCAGCCAGTATTAATTGTTATTTGTTTCTTTCTATTTCTCTTCTCTGTTCTGCTTTTCTTAGACACATTTATTTCTTACACCTTAATCTAAGAGCCAGTTGCCCATTCTCAGAACATTGATCAAAATGTATGAATCACAGATTTCAGATTTATGGTGACACTGCATTGCTAACACTGCAATGGTATAGATGGCTTTTGTTGCAATATGAAGACAAACTTACTTTCAGGGAAAAATAATTGATAGTAATAAATGATAACATAGCTATACTGAGTTCTATTTTTATATATGGTCCTTGCCTGGATACTAAAATACTATGAACCAAAGCAGCATTATTTAATCTAAAGAGATAAAATGTTGACCAACAAATTCTAGTACAGGCAGAAGTAAAATGGTACAGTACCATACAGTGACTTTGTGTTTTCATTGTGGTAATATAAAAAAAAATTGACATTTGACTTTTCATCTAAACCCAGGAACAGTACAGCACACAACTATACAGCAATGGAACATACTGATACCAAATATTCAGTGGAATAGAATCATATCATTTGACATAGCATTCTCATTTGAGAATTTACATATTTACGAATGCTGATAAGATACAATGTGGAATGTGGTTTTCAGGAATACTGAAGAAATGAATTGATGTATGCCTAAATTATGCAATTATATAAATATAGGATATGTATTGGATCCATATGTTACCTTGACAAATGTGAGTTTACAAATACAAACACTGCTTTTTGTGTTTCTGATAGTTATTTCTCCATAGTGCTCTATCCATCTCCTTCCACTAAGAATATTATGTATGCAAGTAGTGACTTTGTTCCAGACATAGTAGTCTCCATACCTAAGAACAGATTGAAAACTAGTTGGTAACATCTATTAATCATGATCTTTACTGACAAAAAAGTAAAACATTGCCCCATTATTGGAAATACAAGACCATATTGCTCATAAACGTCTGCATAGCTTACAGTAGTGAACTACTGCTTCTGGGTACATTATCAATCCTCCTTAGAGAAGCTCACCTAAGCTCCAGTGCAGAGAACTGCAGAATGGTGCTATAAACCACAGATCAAAACATTATGAACCTCTGAAGCCCTGCATGGAATATTCACTATCCTCACAGTAAGGTGCTTTGGCCACAATTCCTATAGGGGTAGGATGGTGTCTCACAGATCAACATAAGGCTGAATGGAGGTTATAAGCAGACAATATAAATAAATTACAAACAGAACAAAATAAATATGAAAAGAAGATCAATGAAAGGAAGTAGGAAGCCAGGAGCACACTGGTGCATCATTCCTTTCCCTCTGTAACAAGTATCCAGAGCCAGAGGATCTCTAATGTCAAAAAAAGAATAAAATAAGGGTATTATATTGTGCAAAGCACATCCCCTCTCAGAGCTTCAGAGTCTTACCTGTGGTGAAACAACTACTTCTCACTGCTGTGCCAACATCTGAAGAACATGCTTTAGTTTATTTACATTTTGAAAAAAGAACTTATATAGTCACTAGTGGTTGTTTCGAGGGAACACTTAGCAACACTGAGAGCTTTAGCAAGTGCTAGCTGCTGACAGTCCTAAATGGCAGCCTTGTTCTTAACAGCTGATCACTACTGCACATATAAAACATGTGTTCTCTCTCCTGAAACATTTCTATCCCACTCTCTCCATCAAAAATGAAATGGATCTTCAGGCTCAAAATGGATACAGTAACCCCACCTGAACACTAAGGAGACATCTGAGCCAGGCACTAACCCTCACCAGTACAATTCATGTGATGTCTGCATACATTTCCCCCATATTCACAAGGCAGTACAGATTAGAGTCCAGCAAAGACTGAAAACGAAAGAAGAGAGGACAGTAGCTTACTTTGGAAGAGTCACATTCAAGGTTCCAACTGGCAGAATTTCCATTGATTTCCCCCAGAATTTGTTTTTCCACCTGATATCTGAATGTAACAGTGAAAGATTTAAAAAACTAAAAAGACCAAAGTCTCTCCCTTGCACTGATCTGTGTGGTACAAGAGATGATCTCTGCTAGACCACCCGGATCAAAACAGGACAGTAGATAGTATCAATTTGCCATGATAATACGAAAGGAAAAAAAAATACTAGAAAATTACATTAGGTTATAAAACCTAATGATAAGTTTAATTTTCCTCTAGGAATCATGTCTGTGCTACAGTATTGTCGAATCCCTCATGAAAGCACTAAATACAAATTAAAGGCATATATTAATAGATACAAGGAAAAAAGAGTTATTTTTTCAAATGTGTAAAAAGAACTGCTTGCCATTTGTAAGAAATAGTAATTTTTTTGGTAAAAAGATTTAAACAGAAAAGTAGACTTCAAGTGACAAGGGAAGTTGTAATACAGCTGCTCACTCTTAAGAATGAGAATTTGGAGTAAAATCAGAGCATCAGTTTATAATATGTTACTTCAAAAATAAGCAGAGAAATTTTGAGTAAGTTCCAAATGCAAATCTTAGCTTGTACAGACAATGTTTTTACTTGACAATCAAAAATTAAATTAAAAAAGTATACCTTGCCAAAACACAAAGTTCTTCGATTCACAGTGACAGGCCGAAATAGGAGGATGGTGGCTAACCTGGAAAACAGTTTGGCTAAGTTAAAAACATTTCATTTTCATTTCTAAAACAGTACAATTGTTTTTGAAATATGAAAATACTAAATAGCCCCCACTCTTCATTAGCCTATGTGGCTATGAAAACAGATACAACTTAAATGTTTGTACTTAAAACAGTTCCTTGCGCTTACTATAAAATGTATACCTTCTAGCATTTAATGAAGCTCACTCATACTAACAATATTTACTTATTACTAAGAAAACAAACCATTCCAACTAGAAATAAAAAATTATATTATTCTATAAAAATGAAGCAACTAAGATATAAATCTAAACGGGAGTGTCTATCCAAAAAAAAGTTTCACCTGCTCTGAGAAAAATCTAAATCCTTTGTCTTCTCTAATACATTCATAAGTTTCTCCAAGCACAGGGTTAAATGGCTTGCTTCCTGCTCTAAAGTAGGTAGAGGCATAGCCTGATGCTGCAAAAGCAGCTATGAGAACCTGTGAAAATACAGACAAGAACATGAGAATAGGCAGAGATTCTTGGGTATATGCCATTACTATGTGCTATCACAGAACTCATGCTACCCAGACTGAAAACTGGATTAATGAAGCATGCCTGAGAATGAAGCCATGCATCCCAGCCAAAAACAGCATAAATTGTATTCCTTATGTTGATATACTTTCTTTTTATTCACGACCTCATTCAGGCTTTCAACAGTCTCTTAAAACTACAGTTTGTACATGACACTGTTTTTCTACCTTTGACCAAGTCTGTTGTCTGTGAACAGGGAGAGCAAGAGAGGACCGTGCCTAGACCTCCACTCAACAGCTCCCTTTTCAATACAGACAGAAGAAGTGCCACACTAAATTCATTACCATGCGTTCATAAGGATCATCTGTTTCAGCAGCCTTGTCCAAGAGTTCACTGTATTCCAGCTCTTCGCAAAGATGTTGTAAGGTATTCAGAGGTTCATTTAGCTCAACTGGCATGGATACTTTGGAAAGATCTTTGCCAATGTTATTTCTCAAAATATTCCACAGATTGATGTTACTGGTGTCAGGGCTGGGAGCTGGGAGACAAGTTCTCCGTCCATTTCTGAATGCGCCTCCTGTTAGCTCACCATTAAGAACTGGGAAGGGAAAAAAATATTATCATAAGAAAGAACCAGATTAAGAAAAATAGACTTCTCCATCGAACCAATTCATTGCCAGAACAAGCAAGCCCAACTTCACTGTTTTCAGCTGAGTTGGTCTTGGTACAGACATGGTACAGACATGCAGTAATTCTGGTACATGAACATAACCAATGTAATTTCCCAAAGTTTGAAACACAGTATACTTTGCCGAGAAATGTTGTCTGCAACACTGGTGTTGTCCTCAGATATATTGTCACTCACATCACTGATATAAGATTCATCATCAGAAGCCTGAAACATAAATAAAATATCAATTAACTCAAATACATATGAAATATACTGCCAAATTAGACAAAAATAGTGAACTGAAACACAAATATTCAAAGAAATAATCTCTACCCAATTACAGCTTTTAACTAAATCAGCTGGATGTTTCAGTCAACCCATACTGCCAGTGCACCAAAGGTGTCAAAACAAATGCTACATTCTCCTCGTGTTTCTGAATTTCTTACTGCGAAGCCAAATACAGACATTAAATTTGCAAAAAGTGGCTTCAAGTGAGATCAGAGATGAACAAAAAATAGACAACATAATGTGATAGGGATGGAAGGTGAGAAGACGTAGTCAGATTTGTGCTCTTTACAAAGAAGCAAACAGTAAAATGCAGCTTCTGTTTCAGAAAAAAATTATATAAATATCGACCTATCATTTTGCAAAACAAGAATTGCAACGGTGGTAGGACTGGTTTTAAGAATTGTCGTAAACAATTATTTTTTCCAGAAATACTTCTTTTTTTCTGTTTCTCTCATTACAGAGAATAACTTCATGTGTATAGTAGAAGACTGTTGGTTTGTTTCTTTAAGGAATATTTTAGAATCTAATTTTAGTTGACTGCATAGCCAGACATAACTGTTCCTGTCTATGTCATCCTTACATGGAATTAGAAAGACAGGCACTGAATGTAAGCTACTGAAACAAATAACTTTCAGTTTTACACTTCAGGAAACATCTGCACCTCTTCACATGGTAATCTCATGTTTATTTACCTACATCTTCTAAGTA
Source organism: Pachyramphus minor (assembly GCA_013397135.1). Classification (NCBI taxonomy): domain Eukaryota; kingdom Metazoa; phylum Chordata; class Aves; order Passeriformes; family Tyrannidae; genus Pachyramphus; species Pachyramphus minor. The sequence goes on along the minus strand of VYXB01003352.1, from coordinate 285,456 downwards.
GCATTATATAAAAAAAATAATTCAGTAGTGGTAGCAATACCTAACTCTGCCCAACAGCAAAGCTGCAGCGTGCTGTCACAGCCTACCTCATTTTCTGATGAGCTGGCAGATAGAAGCACTTCCTGTGCATCAAAGAACTCTGAAACAGATTCAGACATAGAGAGCCTGCTTTCATTAGAAACTTGCTGAGACAGTGGCAAACTGACATGAATTTGTTCACCTGTCTGTAAATAAAGCGCAGAAAAGTAAAAGTATTATTTCTAATATAAAAGAAATATGCATAGAAGGTGTTAATCACCTGATTAATTTTTCTATGCCAAATATAAGCACAGAGAGTAAAGACAGCATTTCAGTAGGACTGTGTGTGTACCTAACAGATGAGACTGAGAATTACAAAATGAAGTGCATTTTGAACAGAGAGATACAAGTCCTCATTTGAGGCCTGCTCAGCATCTACTGCTAAGTTTTAGTAGCATGAACTCGCAGATTTAATTCTCTATCCAAAGGAATGATTTTGTGGACAATAGCTGCATTGTGTTCAAACATGAAATACAGATAAAAGGACACCTAGTCATAATTACATCACCAGGACCTAGTCTTCATACAACCAAAATTTGAATATAAAGCTTCATAAGGTAAGGGAGTTATAAGCTACTTTCCAAATAAATGACCAGCTGAACCAGTTTAGTAACAATGTTTATAATGTCTCAATATTTAGGAGGATGGGTATAATATATATTTGTGGGCTTTTATTCCATGTTTGTACTCCAAATATCATCTGAGTTATGCCATTAACACTGACTCAATACTACTAAAGGGAATGAACTCTCTATGGCTATCACATTAAGGAAAATTAAGATTCTGTCCCTGTACCATTTTACCAAAGGATCTGCTGCTGTGGAGGGAAACAGGCTTCTGACTTAATCCCTTAATTTATACAGCATGTTGTTCCTGGGAGATAATACAGATGAAACTACTGAAGCCCTTCTAAACACAGTTAACTCTTCAGATTGCAACTCAATCCCCATTAATCTTATTCCAGATGTCCTGCATATGGTTTTGTTGACATCTTAATCCTGTAGCATTACTCCAAACCTCAAAATGCACTAAGAAAACAAACCCTAAACAAACCAAGAGGTAAAATCCATTTCTTTCTCATTGGGACTTCTAAGCTTGTAGATGGTTTGTGATGCTGGATGAATTATAATGACAATAGAAGCAATTTCACTGTAATCTTTACAGGAAGCGATTAAAATCTTGTAGTTTTGTGTAAGCTAGAGGGACTTGGAAAAATACACATGCCCCTACCTGAAAAAGATGCTTACAAAGGAATTATCTATACACTGCAAGATTACACATAAATAAAACAATCAACAGAAGAACTGAATGAGAGATCTAGAAACCTCTTTGAAAAGCTCCTTTAGTCACGCACAGTTCTACCAAGATAACAACGTATATGTGAAAAAGAAACAGCTAACCAACAAAAAATACAAAACAGAGATGGCCATTGCCTGAAACTTCACTGCAGATTGCTGTGCTGTGGCACCACTTCATTTCTGTATTCTGTTGCCTCTCTCCAGCATTCTGGACTCTTGGAAAAATTGTTTGGACACTCAAAAAACAAATTAAGAAAAGTAATTTGAAACATATTTTAACCTTTCTTTCTTGTTGGAAGAAATAATTAGGAGACAGAGTATGTTAATTGAAATGGCATATGCACAGAAAAAAAATAGTAGAAATGACAAATCAAAAACATTTTGGTAAAATCAAGCAGAATAGTTGTCAATATGTGACATATTAATTGTAATATATTACAGCTCACAAATTCAGACTTGTCATGAGGGAAGCTTGCTGTTATCAATATATAAAGTTCATTAATCTGTTGAGCAAAACAAGAAAGACTAGATGTTGCAAACATATTAGTGTAGTGCTTGGTTCACAGACTGAACCTTTTGATTTTAGCAGTACCACTGCTAAATGTCAGGCCCTTTAAGGAGTTGCAAAATCAGGCCATTAAATACTAAACTGTTCTGTTGATTTGGCAAGAAACTAATATACAGAATTGGTTAGCTACTGTGTGTTACATTCAAATACAGTAAAACCTCACTAATTCCCACAGTCAACAATTAATATTCCAAAACTGGAGTCCTTCTCTAAAGTTCCTCTAAAGAGATCAAGCCGAGTTCTTTCACAAGGTCTGACATATGCAAAACAAAAGACAAAAGTTTTATTTTATGTAAGGAAAAATAACCTGACTTCTTCTACGAATGAACACTTGCCAATCTGAAAAATTCTATAATTTGTTGGGTGTGTTTAAGGTATCAGTGAGAATTAGCAAGGTTTGTTTGTACTCTAAATCCATTAAAGGCCAAAGTCTTACCTCATCAGGACTAGGGATAATATTTACACTGACAACCTGATCACAAATAACAGATTCTGAATGTATTCTGTTCAAGCGACTCCTTAGTTCAGCATTCTGGTTGAGAGCCTTAAAATAAAAATTGCACATTTCATTTAAAATTAAAATGTAAGCATTAAGGGGGGAAAAAAAAGGAAAAAAAAAAAGGAAAAAAAAAATCTTCTTCCCAGCAATTTCCTAAGAAATAACAGAACCTCCTTTCTTCCATTTATAGACGGATACCTATTTTAAGATCCTCTCTAAAATGATTTAATCTTTGTTTACTTTGCCTTCAGTGATTTTCAGGAAACAGGGGGAACAGATGTTCTCCCACAATGTAACACTGGCATTCTACCTTAATTGTTTAGATAGCTCTTTGGTAGGTGTACTGGTGGGTGATGTACATTATGGAAGTGGGGAGTGAATACAGCAAGAAAGAGTGAAACTGCAGAACAAACAGGAACTACCCACAAAATGCCCAAAGAGGCAGTTCTGGGCTTACAACTATATAGCCCCTTCCAAATCAAGGTTGTCAGCACTTAGAGCCTGAAAACAGAAATTGTTTCATTCCCGGTAAAATCAACACAACTGGTATCATTGTCTGCCCATCCAGATCAGTTTTATAGATTTTTGTGCACTTATTTCAAACTACTGATCCATTACAGTGTCACAAATACCAACCGAATTCAGCTGATATCTGATATCTGCTGATTTTTCTTCTATTTTAAAGTCCGACCTAGATTATAAATTTGGGTGCACATATACATATTATCTGTTATTTGGAAAGATTCACATGCAAGATTCTGAAATCCAGAAAAAGTATAATACATACATAGTAATACATATCTAGAACATGAACTGGCTTAACCCTAATATACTCCCAGCACTGAGGACCATAGAGAAGAACAACAGAAAGACATGCTGTTTTAGTAGAAAATGACTGTTACAATGACATAAGAATCTTGTTCTGTCTCCCCCTAGTGCAGGCTCAGGAAGAGACTGCATGAATGTACTGAGACAAAGCAGGACCAAAGTAAAATAGGTAAGCTTAAACTGTCACTGAACAGTTTACATTACCCGATTTTGCCTTGTTCTGAAATGGTCTGGGCATGCTCATAGTTGCCATCTATGCGGAAGAGGAGGTGATGACTAACAGAAGCCCAGCAGTAGCTTCTTAAACTGCTCAAACGTGGTCATGAGACTGGACAATCCGAGCCACAGTCAAGTTTCCATTATTCTCCATTAAGACTATGAACTAATGTGTGACAGCGACTTTCAAACTAAAACTGCAGGCCAGGACCTAGAAGAAAATCTGTTTTCCTTTTTTTTTTTAATACAAGTTGCTAATAAATCCCAACAGGTCTTAGTTAATTTGTATCAATAACCAGAAATGGTTACCCTTACCTCTCGTCCTTAACCTTTTGTTATTACAACACACAGTAATCAATCAGCATAACATGATATGCATCTATATCTACAGAAAAGTTTGTCTTTAAACCTCTGCTCATATTTCTTACAGATGCAGTCCTCCACACAGGTCCAGCAAAAAGCTTTTATGCTTCATTGACAATGAATTAAAAAATTTTAGCTATTTTGTAACCTGAGGACTTACTGTTGCTTTACTTCTTCTCCCCCACTAAAGCAAATTGTAATTTTTCCTTTAGATTAAGTGGGAGAGATGCTGGACAGTAAGAGGCGTGTATCTGGAAATCCAATTTACTCATGATTATCTTGTAACCCAAGATTCCTTGTCCCCTTCCTTAGAAACATGGACATATAAAAGAAATCTGACAACATAGAGTCAAAATTTAAAACTTAGTTATGAAAACAAGAATATCTCCTTGGTTGTGCTGGAAATAGCTCCAGGAAAGACATCTAACATTTGGTGGTTTTCTTTATTTTGGAAAACCGTAACAGATACATGCTTACACGAACAAATTATATCCTTTACCTCCACATGCACTGAGGTTAGAGCAATGTCATAACAGAGTACATCATAGTTCTAGTCAGGAACTTGGCTTTTTCTTGGCTCCTTTTACCTCAGGAAATGGCCAAAATACAAATGAAGTAGTGCACCCGGAAAGCTGGTTGTGCTCAAAATTAAGAACATACCTGAGAGAGGGACTGTCTGAGGTGTGCTATTTGAGCATTGTGGCCTGTAAGATCCTGCTCTGAAACAATCTGCTTAAGTTTCTCCTTCTCTATAGCTATGCTGTTAAAGGCAGACTTCAAAAGAGAATGCACTAAGCAAAAAGAAAAAGAATAAAACAAGTATTTTCTCAGCTACAGAAATCACACTGACATCTATTCCAATATTTCAGCAATAAAGACAGCAAGTGAGACTTCCATCCCACAATTATGGACACTTGAAACAAGGATCTGAACTTCAAGTAATCCATGCCAAATTAAGCACTTACAGCTTGCAATTGTAATATGCATACTGTATGTTCACACATAAGTCATTTGGGCATATTCTTGGTACTAAACATGTAGAAAGGCGCATATTTGGGAAAACTGTTTCCATTGTGTGTTCTTTTCTTTCTGTTTTTTATTTGTACTTTTTAGAATAACAGAAAAATCAGTCATGCTAAGACTTAATATTGCACTAATAAAGAGGATTACTTAGTCTTTAAACAGGTTTTAAACTTTTTTAATATGTCAGTCACATTTTTTCTGTGCCTGTTATATAACAGATAACAAACTGATAACAAACCCTTTCAAAAAGAGTATTTTTCAGTTTGTAGGAGCATTCATTTACTGACAATAAAACAGCATTTCTAAAGCACATTCCATTACATTTTCCATTGTTTCCACTGACATAGAAAATATTGCACAAAAATGAATTGCACAACATTATCTGTAGCAGTGACATTCTGATTCATCTTTGGGGAGAAATAAAGAATTTTATTGAGAAAGGAAATGGTTGCAAATTCAGTCACATATGGATAGGATGCAGAAAGTAGTTCAGAAGACTTGTAAAACAATCTTACATCAGATAGCGAGTTTACCTGTCTCTATATTTATGACATTCATGGAAAATGTAACACATTGCCTTTATGTAAGCCACCTGACTAGCTAAAAATTCTTATGCATTATCGTCTAATGCAGATGAATGCCCTGGTCATAACTAAGTGAAGGCAATAAAGAAACACAACAGAGAAGCACATTACAGGAAAGGCTTGACATTTCCAGTTACCTTTTTGTGCCATCAAGCAGAATTCTTCTTGAAGCTTCATGTACTCAGTAGAGCACTCCAGAGGGTCTGTTACATGGCTTGGGGGAGCCTGAAACTCAATGTCTGCACAAAGGTTGGGATTGGATGAATGCAATCGAACAGGTGACATTGTAGCACTGAAAGGGACCTACAGTAAGGAACAGTGAAGAAATATTGTATAAAGTGTAACCAAACTTTTGACTCTGTTGAAGCAAAATACAAATTTCTTCTGAAAATACTTAGTTCAAAATGTGAGGAACATGGTGAGAGTGAACATGTAACTTCTTACTCTCCTAAATCTCAACACAGTTGATGCAGAATTCTCTTGAAGTTTTTCACTGAAACAGACAAAAGGTGACCTATATACAGTGCTAACAGCTAATGATGGAGCATTTAAATTCTGCTTTTTACAAAAATGGACAATTTCCTAATGCTTAGAATATTACTGGAAAATTGAACCATAAGACATGTTCCTTTCTATTTGAACATTTGAGAGTACATGTAGATGACTGTTGTTACAATACCAACATTTGAAGTATGCAAGTTCCTCCACAGACCTAGAAACAGGATATAATATTATCAAATATATCATTGAAGTTTTTCAAAAGTACTGGTAAATTTTTAGCTGAAACTCATTGTACTAGCAACTATGAAGAGGGAAAAAGCAGATAGTCTTTCTATTTTCTTTCAAACTAAAGAAATAAACAACAACAAAAAATAAAATCAAAAATCCACCTGATTTTCATTTAAACTGCATGAACCATAAATAAATGCAGAGAGATATGGTTTAGTAAGATGGAGTAAAGAATTTAGTTTATTATCATTTCCACTTCTTTCTCCTACACTTTTCAGATACAGTAATAAAACAAGAATTTCTGAGTTACATACACCTGTATCATGTATTGAGCAGCTACCTGTATGCTACATATGCAGGGTTTGGCTACCACTGTTATATATGTGATGTGTGTGGGAGCCTACATTGTATTTTACTTTTATGTTACCATTTACACACATTTGTAAGAAAATCAGGCCAAGAACCCAATTTTCAAACATAAATGCAAAGGAAAGGCATGCAGAAGTAAATTCTGTTACTTAAACATTAGGTACTGTTTAACATAGTAAGCACTATTTAACACATTAAATCTAATTCATTTCATCATATTGATGAAATGAGTAAATCAAGAATTTTCACACTGCAGCCCAATGTAATTATTCAAATATGAACAATGGGGCCAAAATATAAAATGTCTCTTCCAAGGCATGATAAAGAGCAGTAGACAACATAAAAAGTCATATTACTAAGAATTTTTATCAACAGATTAGTTCTACACTGTCATCAGTGGTTGAACTTGGTACCTTGTTATTCAATTAGATTGGGGAATGGTTTTATCAATCCCTTCCTGTAAAAGCTGACATAAAATACATGTCTTAGATTTCTGATTCTCCAATGAAACCCTCAAAATCCTGTGGGATCTATTCATCCTGCCACTCATAAGCATATTCTGTGAAATACCGTTTTCCACTCTGTTCTTCCTCAATTCCAGATATATATATAGCACATAAAACATTATCTTTGTGGCACCTATCCAATATAAGGTTTATTCCTTCTCTCATGTATTTTGAGTTCCAGTTATATCAACAAAGTAGGTAGTTTTTACTGGACCCCATTTTAGCCTCATATCAAGAAGATTTCATTAACAGGAGATGTAGAATAAATTCCTGCCATCTGTACTGGATATTTAACCCATTATCTTTTTTGCAAGCACTAGACTGCCTCTTTAAAGAGCCCAGCAAAACTAGATTAATAGCTACTGTGGCTAAACATAGGCCAGTTTCAAATTCCCTTTAAAAAACTTTTCCCTTTCTTAAATCAGAGAACATGTTTCCAGAACCTTCTGATGGGGAGCACCACAAAGGTTCAACTGCTCCAGGTGTCTCCAGGAGGGCAGAGTAGGTATCTACATGATACACCTGTGTGTGTGGAGCATTTACCCAACCCTCCAGACCATCCAGAAGGCAGGAAAGAAGCTGATACCAGCTATAATGCAAGAGCTTGAGGGAGAGTCCCCACAGCCCCATGTGCCTGTGGGGATAAGTCAGGCTCCCCCAGACCCACACAGACTGGCTGCCTGCACATGGTAGGGGGCTCTTTAGTCACTCTGCAATGAATCTGGCTGAAGAGATCTGCCTTAGATTCATCATTTCTGCCTCATACCTCAGCTGGGCAAGCTGAAAAGCAGTCTTTCTAAAGTGAGGTTTACTGGAAAATAAAAATTTAATTTATGTCCTAGAAACAGAATTTACGTATTCTACAAGTACTGTCACACTACTTGCAAGAAATATACATTCACATGACAGAGATAAGTAGCTGCCTTGCTGACTGCTTTAAATACAAGCACCAAAAATACTGAACTATTGATTGACATGAACTCTACTCATATGCATCTTTTAGAAAAGTTTCAAAGCTACTTTTTATAACAGATGAAAAAACCCACATTAAACAAATTCCAGCATTCTCTTGCATAGGTAGGAGTCCAAAAAACACTGCCAACATATTTCTCTTACCCTTTTTTCCTTGCAGTGACGTATTTCCTCTCTATATTAATGATGACTCGATTCTGACTTTATAATCACTCACATTTTGGTTGGTTTTTATTGTTGTTGTTTTGGAAGTTTTCAAAAAAATATTTAGCCTCTTGATGCATCACTCTAGTTTCCTTCACACACACCCCTCCAGATATGACCTCAGATGAACCTTGTCCTAACTTCCTGCTTTATGCCAGAGGCATAATACCCACTCATCCATCACCTTCTTCAGAATTATGTTTTCATGTAGGAACAGGCTGTTCCTGGTGGAGTGTGTTGTAAGGAAAATGTCCTCTTTCTGCTGTGCATTTAACTGCTATAATTCTGTGTCCCTTGGTCTATGGACACAGCTTCATTGTCTGGGAGAGACATGCACTTTGCTGCATCAGCCAGGAAGAACAGGCCATGGCCATAACCACTGTAACAGCTGCAGAGTAATTTTGGTGCCTCTAGTTATCCTTCCTCCTGCACTTTTTCCAGTTATTCCAAGACCTCCTTTAACTGGTCCTCACTTCAGCTGCAGGTAACAATTCAGCAATTCCCTGTACTCTTAATGCCTTCCAATCTAAGTCCAGTTGTATTTGTCCACTGAAGCACTCTTTAGGTAAGGAGTACAACCCTTACCAATGCTGTTCAGCTACTGCCAAACCTACTGGTTAGAGCCTTCCACCAACTCAGCAGCTCAGCCAAGTAAATCAGGAATCAGGGAGACTGATGAAGTCAAAACAGCAATCCATTATTGCACAGAGCATTCAGCATCAACTGATTAGGGACGAATAAACTTAGATGAGTTAATCTGGAAACTGGAGAAACACTGATTTCTCTCATGCTTTTTCGGCGTGCGTAGCAGTAACTGAGTTTGCAGTTCAGGTAGCAGGAGATCAAGCTATTTAGGCTTAAGCAGAAACTATATCTGATCTAGGGGATTTTAGCTATGGCCTGGAACAGCAGACCCTGGAGTACTTTAGCCTGGTGAAGATATTCACAGCTTGGGCTAGATAAGGGATATGCATGTAAAACTCACTTCAATCTTCGCTGCACAGAGTCTTCCCTATCTAGCTGTTGTACTGATCAGTTGATGGATTAGTACTAATGTCTGTATTGTGCATTCCTAATGAGTATATTCTTGATAAAGCAGTGGCTGAAGATATCCTAATTCCCAGCCACTGTGTTGATTTCATAGCTCCATATTTTCTGTCAAAGGCTTAGAGAATTAGCAAAACTAAATGCAGACACTGAAGTAGTAATATGACTTTTTGGGATTATGGAATGTAAACAGAAAGTGTCTCAAATGAAAAGTCTAACCTTATATTACTTATAAAATTAATAAAATTTTATAATTCCATGGTTGTTTGTAACAGATCTCCTTGGTTCTGCTGTCATACTATAGACTGTCATAACAATCTTTACCAGAATTTGATCATTTTTTATACTATTTTACAGTATATAGCAGAGTATGTCAAAGACATGTTCAAATAATCCAGGGCCTGAGTCTAACTGTCACTTGCACTTGCATAAAGGAGGAGGGACATGTACCATTTAAACAAGCTCAGACCTACATTCATGGAGATAATTTCTGTTGGGCCTGACCACTCCTAAGGAACTCAGCTAAATGAGGGTAGCACAGACACCTCCAAAAAGTGCAAGAAACATTTTCATAAGCTTATTACACAATCAAGTTATACAGCTTCCCATCTTTAGAGCTATCCCTTGATTTTTAAATCCACTCACTGTTGTAGCCACTGCAGCTGCCAGTCTCTGCCGGCGTCGTGTTGTGCTGAACTGGCCCTTCGGTGCCGGCCCTTCCTGACAGTGAATGCAAGAAGAGAAGGAAGTAGAAAAAGAGAAGGGAAGGGATAATGGGACACGGGTAGATGAAAGGTGATCAGAAAAGGGAGAGGGAGAGTCTTTAAGTGGGTTTCAATTTGTTAACTCTTATGACCTACACATGTTGAGGACATATCACGTGTTTTCAGTTGTGTTTGCCAGAGACATAAAAAGCTCAATACTGCACTAAAATTGTCTGTGGATGAGTTGGACTGCAGTGCACTCACTAAGGCTACAAAAAAAATTTATTAGCATTGCCATTCAGAGTCATAAGGTAATAATGGAATAAGAGAACAAAAAGGATGCTATGGCATGACAGAAAAAGAAACAAAACCCTTCTGGGGGTCACTAGACCATCTAGAAGATGAATTCTGAAAGAGATCACTTGCATTAGTGGAAGTGCATAAATTGTGGTCATTGAAGATGCATGCATCTCAATGGTAGGACTTTTCAGTGTGTATGTTATATAGTGAGCTTGCTTATGTAAACATTCCTATGCATAGCTCTAGCATTTCTACGTCCATCCTTGAGTCTACTGACTCATTTTCTCCACATATCACTCTTTTGAGTTCCAGGTACTTTTCCCATACATTACTGAAGACGTGGCTTCCAAAGCAATGCAAAAGCTCAGATAAAGCAGAGGAGATGAACACTAAGTATTCCAACAGCTACTTTGTTTTCTGTATGCCTCATCCTGCTTAATTTCACTTTTATTAAGAAAATTCATCATGGTAGATTGTCAAGCAAGTAACTGTCTAACGCAGAGAAGCTCCACACCCATCATAAAGTCATTCTCTTTAAACTCTAGTTAAAATGTGATTATTTTCAAGGCATTTTAAGATTTTGGAAGACTAGAAAATACACCTTCTGTGTTTAGAAAACAATTCCCAGTTCCTTTACCTTTTTATTCCTCTATATCTTCATCTATTGCCACTTCAGCATTTTTAGATCTATACACACTTTTACTTTTTCTGAAAGCAGCCTGGGCACCATATAAATAACAATGGATACATGGATTGGATACATGGACGCTATGCTAAAGAACAGGGTATTGTATTTCAGTTGTTGCTTCTTGCTTCTCTACCATTCCCACTTTTAGGGTTGTTGCATCTGAGAATGGTCTAACACTTCACCCTCTGGTGATACTACTGGCAATGCTGCTGACAAGTGGAAGAGTTGTCTAATGATCACAGTAAGAGAAGACTTTAGGTGTAGTATTTTATATAATTCTGACATTAAAAAACACATGTATGTAACCTCTAAATACTAAGTATAAACTTTACTAAGCAGAGAACACATCCTACACATAATGTAAAGCTCTTTGTGCTCTACAGACATATGCTTATCTTGTGAATAAGAGTTTGGAAGAATATTCTTGTTTAAATAATTGGAACATAATATGTACAGAGAGAGAGAAATGCACTAATATATATATGTGCAAGATTATGAATGTAGGTATATTATTAAAATGGTGACAGTGAGCTTTACAGAACCACACACTCTTCTCAACATGATGGAAAATGAGGTCATAATCCAAGTTACGATATAAAGAAATACTTATTTAATAAAAAAAGTAGGAAGCTAGTCTGGATCTGGTTTCAGCTTTGAGCTGAAAGCCTCAGTAGATCAAGATGACTTTTCAGGTTACTCCATACTACATAGCTTTCTAATAAACTACTCCGCCTGGGGGAAACGAAAAGTAAAATGAAAAATAAAATTAGCCTTGGAACTTTACAACTTCAAGCTTTTGAGTAAAACAAAACCAACACTCATTTAATTTTATTGCTTTTCAGTAATGTTTTTTTCTTCTTCCTTTGAATATATTTAGGTCGTCATGAGAATCATAACTTAGTCTTTTACTCAAAGGGAAAGAAACGAAAAAAAACCCAAAACCCAAAATTCAGTTTTTGTACAAAAGTATAATTTGTAAAATGAATTAATACAGGTCAAATAACTTGTTGTTGCAGGTCATTTTAGTAAGATTTTAAATTGGCTTTTATAAAACCAAAACAAACTTCCTTCATAAAAGTAATCTTTCTTCAGAGAAGCAATTCATGTATTACCCTTCAGTAAAAGCCTGTAAATCAAGCTGTTAATTCTAAACTATTTACAAGCCTGCAAACCTACATACACTTGCTATGTTCACTTTTACTTCAGGGAGTACCCCCACTCAAGTCACTGGGATTAGCTGTGTGAGCAAAGTCAGCTGCACACAGAACTGATATATTTAATTGGTAATTATATATTGCTAAGAAAAAAATCAAGCAGTTGTTCTCACAAGAAAAAAAATGTTTTAAATACATTATACACCTAGCATTCATACTGCAGAATGTGTTAGCAAGAGTACAACAAAAGCTATCTTATTAACAAAAAAATGGCAACAAGTACAATACAAAATCTGGATAGGAAAATTCTCTCCTTGCATCTTATACAGCGGATGCCAAGCCTGTAAAAATTACTCCCTCCATTACTCACAAAGAACACACCTGTACATAAAGATCCCTAATTTTTATGCTCCCCAGAAGGATGGCTCTCTACCATCTTTGATGGTAGTTAACTACTCATTCTAAAAAAAAAAAAAAAAAAAGTACAAATACTACAAATGGAATTAGCAGTGTAACTAGCTTAAATTTAGTATGTTAGTATTAGCATTATTCTCTAAAACTAATGAGATGTATGGAGACATGGGGAAAGTAACAGGATCACAGAAAATTTCTTAGTACCAAATGTCAAGCATTTAATAGGAATTAATGTGTAAGCACCATGAAGAAATGATCACAAATTAGACAGAATGATTCTCAGTAGTGGATAGCCTGATAAACAGTTTACAGAAAGTTGGAGTAGTCTTGAAAAAATGACCTATGATGGAGGCCAATGAAGGTAGAAGGAAATGGGAGTTAACTTAAAGGGCACCTAGGCATCAGAGGAAATCCACATTTTAGTGGAATGGCAACATAAACCAATTAGGAATAACACAATGAATAGAGTGAGGTCATCTTCCTACAGACCACAGCTTCAGATCATTCATGGGACAGGACAGCACTTGGAAGAATAAACAATGTGTTGAGCTCATTAAACTATCTTAAATCTTGCCAGGAACTCATGTTGACCCAAGTTAGGCAGAGTTCATTATCAAGGCAGAAGGGACAGACCCAAGTTGAGCAGTGTTATGCACACAAACTCTCTTACATGAACCTGCAAACCAACTGTATTCGAGAACTTCAGGAGCTGAAGCACAATTTCTGCTGAAGCACAAACAGCAGTTTGAGAGTCAGGTGCCAATGACAGAAGTCCAGACCAGTGTCACTTTGGCAAGGTTTAGGCAACACAAGAACACCTTATTATTCACTATGACCCACCATAGATCATCATACATTGACTGTTTTCATCATTTTTGTGGATAGGACTTCTCTGAGACCACTGTGGCATGAAAGAAGAACATGCAATGGTGACTCTGACTCTTTATAGGCACCAAGTACTTGCAGGCATTTTCCTGATATTTTTATTTGCCTGTGTTATTCAGCAGCAGGGGCGAGCAGTGATCCTTCAATTGCAGGCAATAGCACAATGACATCAATCAGCAAACTTCCTTTGTTAATAAACCTTTTTAATCCTAAGAGATGCTTCCGTGTCCAACCTCTTATGATTTGTCAAAGTATGTAGAAAGAAAAATCCCCTACAAGAGCTGCAGTGAGAACACTGATGCAACTATAATTTCTTCTTTCCTTAAGATTATTATTATTTTTAAAAGTCACAGAAAACTCCTTACTGTGCTTCTAGGGGACATATTATAAGCTTTCAAAGTGTGCATGAATTTGTAGGTATTTCAATGGATCAAAAGTTGCTAACATTTATTTATTCAGTAGCAGACGTCACAGGGATGAGGGTTAGCTCCCAAAGCCAACTGAATATAGTCTTCATTATCAGTTGCTCGGTTACAAAAAAGATTAGCTTCAGTATCAGACCTCGAAACACACAACTGCTTCCAAGAAAACACAAGGCAGCAACACATGCGCATTATGCTTATTGCTGTGCTTTTACCTTTCAGCTCTTTGGAAGGGTGGAGTAAATTCTTTCTTCACAGAATTTATTCTTTGGTTATTCAGTTTGCTCCGTTACAGCCTTTTTTACAAGAGAAGGCTTGTGAAAATACTTATTATTGGTAATATCCCTATATAGATCTTGACAAAGACAACTCCTGTGTTTAACGTTTCATTCATGTTTTCTGCTTTTAGCTTGATGTCACCTGTTCAACTGCCCTTCTTTGCAAGTTTGGTACAGAATAGCAGTATACCCATGTGCTGCACGTATATTGCATTTTTTGCTCCTTAATTGACTAATATTCAGATCCCTCTCCTTTCCCTAGATGGCAATGTTTTCATTTGAATGAAAGTAAAATCAGTGCTTTTCTCACTATTTCTCTAGGTTTTGAACAACAAATTGAGATTTGCTTTACTTCATCAGAAACATAAGAGACAGCACATTGACTACCTACTTCCAGCTAATATATCATTTCATGATTGGAAGTTAAGCTAAAAGTACAGTGAAAAGTAAAACATTGTGCATTCAGTACCTGAAGTTGAATTTTTGCATCTTTGCTGACACTTTTTGTTCTCCATCTTCTCGTGACCCGCTTGTCTTTCTTTGAAATATCTACACAGTTAGCCTACATTACACAAATAGTTAAAAAGCAACAAAGTACTATTAAGTTAATATGAGCAACACGGACAATACAGCAAGTTAGTAAAGAATTGTAGCATTAGACATGCACAAATTAGAAAGTAAGGAGAAGAATGCTGCTGCTTTTGTCAACACATCATATAGTTGGCTCATTTAGCAAAACAACTGGTACACTTTTTTCATGGGTGCACAATATTTAGAACCCAATCTTGAAACACTCATGAATTTCTCTTGTGGTACTACTCAGATATTTGTGTACTCAAGAGGATTCAGTGAAAAAGGAGGAAAGTATTTATGATTTAGGATGTGCTGTTGCTTTCTGTCAAAAAAACTCACCCTGAACTGGGAAACAGTGCAAAACTTGGGACCTTTGTACTATGCCCTCTTTTCTAGAGCATGCAAATTCATCTTTGAGGGTTTTTGGGTCTCCAATCCTTAAAAAACTTAAAATCTTATCTTACTCAGCACAACAAAAACTCCTTAAGTACAACTGCAATTTATACATGTATTCAGTATATGTATACAGTTCTCAGTTTTGTTTTGCAATAATTGTTTGATTTATCCTATTTAACTCAAATAAAAAACACATCTTAACTATTTTTTATACTTGAAACAGTATTACACATGCTAAAAATAAACATATAAGATAAAAATTTCACCCAAGATTTACAATGATTTCAGAAAAACATTCTGAGTTAAAAGACAACACCTCTATATTTCCCTTAACACAAGAACAAATGTTTCAGTGTAATATTGCATATTTACCTGCATGTCTGTGAAATTTGGTGCTGACTGAGTTCTCTGTAGTATTTCTAAATTTTGAAGAAGTTTACTGAGTTCCACAAGGTTAGACTGACAATGAGCAAGATCTAACAGATATAAAATTAAAATATATTAGATGCTTCAGTTCAGACATTTTTTTTTGCCATGGTGTCCATTGTTAGCATGTTATTGCATTACAAAAGTTAAAAGTCGAAATCCCTTGTAGTAAGGTATCTAAGTAAAAATTTTATTTTTAGAGATGTTGAACACTTGTTATTTCTAAGGGAGTCAACAACAAGTCTGGATCTCAAAAGTTGGTCATATTTGAACCATGACATCCATTAAAAATAACACATATTATTAAGACAAATTTTAAAAGTTTAAAATATGCAAAGTTCCCACCACAAGCATCTAATTACCTGAAGAGCTACTTCACATGCACATAAAAATGTAACTTAAGCACTTTACTGACTTGACTCTTCCTTATTATGTATCAACAAGAAGTTTTGGTGAAAGAACAAGGCGTGAAAAGGTAAAGTCTAACCTTCTGCACATCTGTCCATTTCTTCAGAGTCCTGCAACCAGGCTGCTACTTTACTCTGACCAGTAGTGCAGGTGACAGGAAGGCTGTTACTGCAAGGTATAGGAGACTGCCAGGGGTAGTTATTTTGTTGCACCTAAAACATAATAAAATGCTCAAATTTACTGTTGCTATGCTGCTTTGTCAGTGTAATCACCACACTACTGCAGAACAAAAATCAAAATATAGGTTGTGTTTTCAGTGACATCTGTGATTTAGTTTATAGTTCCCCAGATTTTTCTGAATAGCACGTTGGACAATCAAACAAAGAACCTCACAAGTGGACTGTGTTTGCTAACCACTGGTTAGGGAAGTAGTTGTTTGAGATGAAGAACATCATCAATCAGCAAAGAGACAGGTTTCTATCTGATGACAAAGGCAAGTGCAAACTGTACAAATGGTGAATTCTTTGCAAGATCAATACAGCAGCCCATTAATGAAGGCTGCAGTAAGGTTAAATTAGATGGTATTTCAGCAGTACACACTCACAGCTTTTAGCTGGCCATAGGTTCCCGCAGTGGAAGCTACAGTTCTATTGGCATTATAAGAAGAGCCCACTGAAATGCCACATGAGCAAGCCAGCAGTTTTCAACAACAGAATTCTACACACCTTTCCATCTGACACATTAGCAGCTGGTGAAGACTCTGTAGTAGATGCTGAAGGGAATATATGAAAGCTGGCATCTCGTGGAGATCTCACAATCTCGTTCTGACGGTACAGCCGGTGGTGGCGTAATTTTGAAACCCATGCATCAAATGAATCCTGTGACTTCACCTGGAAAAAAAGTTACTGTCAACAAAGCATGAAAAATACTACTTTTCTGCACAATCTTTTACAAATTCATTTATATTCTACTGTGGATGAAAAAATAATACAGATTTGAACTTTTTACCTTCAGGTGATAGATGTGTTCTTCTGTGTCAAGATCTATTCTACGAGCCTTTTTTTTTATAGACATGACTGATAAACCAACATCAATGCTCCCGTGCACTTTTCCTTTCTGTATCTAAAAATAAAAAAAAATAAAAAAAAAAAATTAGGGTAAGAATTTGGAAGTATCATGCACTTCTTCACCATATTTAACAGAAAAATATCTGGGGCTGAAATGGTTTCCCATTCTATAAACATTTTAACACAAAGCCTTATCAAAAAAAAAAAAAGCTAAACTCAGATTAAACATTTACGGTATTTATAGTCAGAGAAAAGTATCTCACAAGAAATGCTCAATGTAAAGCCAACTCCAAAGTTTAAGTGTGTTGGTTCACACAAGTACACAGGTACAGCTAAGTCAGAAACAGGAAATATTGGACTGTACTTGGCACCCTGCTGCAATGGCTTGATAGTTATTGCTATCAGATCTAACTAATTTAATGTTAACCTTTACATTTCTAGAGTACATTGTTATCAATTCTCTGTCCTATCCATGTGTCTCAGAATAATCAGCTTTGACTGACATAAAAATTGGTAAAGAAAAATACACGGTCAGGTTAATCTCTCAAGCACCTTCATTAAAGAAACTACTTTAAGTGACGTAGCTTTTCTTTCCATAGAAGTAAAAGAAGGTAGAAGTCTTGAGGCATAACTCAACCAGAATTTTACACGCTTTCCATATCTATCTATCTATCTATCTATCTATCTTTGAATTCATCAACAACTTCCATGTGTCTACTGTCATAAATACACCTAGAGTGAGTATGAGACCCTGGCAGGCTGAATTCTAATAAAAGTTTTAAAATGCTCTTCAACTTTACTTACATCAATTGGTGACTTTGAATACTTCAACATTCCGTTATCCAGGACAAAAAACCTCTGAAAGAAAAAGAAACAAACAAACAAACATTCTTTCTTAATGAGCAGATGCGATTTAAACTGTGTACAACAATTCATCTGGAAAAGGATTACCCTGTAGCAATTAAGAAATTGCTTGGGGGTTGGAAGGAGAGTATAAATACAGTATTGAATAATTTTCTTGCCTGTTTTTTGACAGTTACCTTCTCAGCAAGAAAAACTAGATCCTCTTTTTTTAACATTATATTCTAGATTTATCTTAGCAAACTTCAATAATGAAGGGTATTTTTTTCCAACCAATTCAATAAACTCTGTAAGAAAGACACTGTAGGACAAGAGAATTATGTCTGTTTCTTCATTTTCTTCCTGTTTTTCTTCCCACAGAAGGTGGTCACGATTCAAATTACCAACTTACCTTCCCCTAACCAGAAACTGAAGTTTTTCCTAGTGCAAGATCTACATTTGAAAAGGTAGACCTTTCAAGAGACCCTGCTCTACCATCTAAAACTTTATGCCTTATGGCAGACATCCACACAGTGAAGTAAAGATGAGATGGTAATTCATGGTGATGATACCTTTTCTAGTGGTAATCTAGGTAATACAGGAATTAGTACTGGTGCAAATATTACTGCGTTCCCAGCAACCGACTCAGGTCGTGGGAGGGCCCATTTTTTGGGTGTTAGTCAATGACACAGTATGAGCTCCTATATCTTCACTGACATGGTTACCAGGACTATCCCAACCTAACGATGTCTATCTGTGCTTAGCTACACCCTCATTTTGCTGAGCAGTTCTTATTTCAGCAGAGAGCAGAATCCCCTATTCACACAACTAAAGTTGCCTTAGCTTGTCTGTACCAGATCATTCGAGCTGCATTGCAGTCAAGTTTATGTAGACTTTGGCACACAGCATAAAAACACAGCCTAGCAGGACAACTAGACTTGAAATGAGATTCGCTAACTTGTGTTTATCATCACTAGCTTTCAAAACATGCAAAGTAAGCACAACTAATTCCTATTTTTGGAGTGTAAGCTAAAGCACTAATCTATCTTAAAAAGCCAGAACACAGCAAAATACTATGCATGATTCTCAAAGCTCTTTGACATGGAAGGGAAGGAAAATGGTTTCATGATGTAAACCTGTTAAATTAACACTGTGAGCAGGATCAGAGTTAGATGGCAGAAAATCTCCCCTGAAGATGGTTCTAGAAATTATGTCAGTTACACAACAGATGGTACCAAATCTCATGCAGGGCAAGAAAACAGTGCTTTCCTGGAGACATAATTCATTGAATAAGATGTCAAAGCAACAAGAACTTTTTTGGTTCTTTTTTTTTTTTACCTAGGTATGGTCATTAATGAACTTCATAAGAATATGATACTCATTTCATATCTGTCTCTCTAAGCTGCACACTCAAAAGAAAATGATCTTTCATCATCATTTAATTCCAAGCATACTGCACTTCACAAGGCGATGTTTGCCAGGTTGCACACATTATACCTGGTATGCTACTAAAGCACATTCAAAAGTGTCAGAATAAGACGTGCAACGTTCAATAGACAAAGGATTGCTCTGCCATGCTATTTATGGCTTTGCTACCAGAACACTAACAGAGCACATGCTACAATCAGTGTTTCTGAAATTCCTTCACTGGACTCTGAGCACATAGTATTGTTATGGAAACTCCAGGATATTCAGGCAGCAGTTGAAAAACAAATGAAATCACTAGCAAACCCACAGCTTCAAAACCTAAGTTCAGGTAATTATTTACACACGTAACTGCTCTAAAGACATCCAGATCATTTGTAGTGATCTCCTTTACAGAACTGTGAAAGCTGGACTCCCCTTGCCCTCCTATAAATTAGTTCCTTACCAAAACAGACACTTTACAAGAAATAACATATTAACATAAGGTATTTTAAAGGAGTGGGAGTAGTGGTTTATTCCATAAATTCTTATGGATCTATTAATTGTCTTGATTGTGGGTTTCTGTTTTGGGTTTTTTTGTTTGTTCGGGGGTTTTTTTGGGGGGGGGGTGTTTTTGGTTTTTTTGGAGAGTGGAAGTGGTTTGTTGGGGGTGGAGGGTTGGTGGGCTTTTTCAGTTTTTGGGGTTTTTCTATAGGCTATCCTTTCTGTCCTTTCAGTGTTTCAGCTATGTCAGTTTGACTGGATTTTGAATACAACAGTAGGCAGCAGGCACTGTGACTTGAAAGCCATGAACTGTGTCCACAAACTAACTCTACACACAGAAAAAGTCACACACCAAATTCCTGGGTATTTATTTGACATCCTAATTTCCTCTAGACAAAAAATCCCAACTCATAAAATAAGGTAATAACCTTCTGACTGGTTTATGAGACATTTACCTTGTGCCAACCTTTTAATGGCCATTTTCTCTTTTTCAGCATGAAACCTTCATGTTTGTCTGGCTTCTGGACATTGGTCTGGCCTATTTTCAGACCCTCTATGATTTCCCAGCTGTCAGGTTCCTGATGAAAAAATATGAAGACACATTGATTAACACATGGTGAAAAATTGCACTTACAAGTAGCACAAATTCTCCAACACAAGACAGAGTAGGAGAACAAAGTGCACAACTACATGGTCACTATATTATGTCCAGCTGTATGTAATTTAAAACTGAAGTCATAGTCTAGTCCTTACCAGGTAAGGCATATATTAACAATGGTCTCTGCAGTATTTCTTGATCATAAAATGTTTAAAATTTTCTGATCTTTAAAGTACAAGCTGCATTGGTTCTGGATACCCTAGTTTTATCTCCAAATCCAAAAAGCTAGAAGAAGTTGCTTTATTGTTGATTTTGAATGTAGCTAGCGAGCACCTTCAAAGGCATTTTATGACAGAGTTTCATAGACTAATTGTGCCTTCAGAAATCTGCACATGGATTTTTTATTCTATTTTCCTGCATTCATTTTCACTGTATTATGAGAAATTTATAGGAAAGTTAACTAATTTTCTCTCTAGAGAAAAACACAGGAACAGTATGATTTCATATACAACCAGTTGTATGCCTTTCAGGGAGCCAATTAAACCATATTTCTTGTACATACCATTTCTTATGCACTGTGACTGGCGCAACTCAAGCCAGACTTACAATGCAACACAGTGAACCATAAGGAACAATATTTTTAAAGAGGAAAAATCTCAGTCATGCCTTTATTTCTGCCCTCTTGCTTCTACAGTAATCAACAGAATTGCGCACCGGTTAAAAAATCTCTTATTGCCTGCTCACTCAGACTCTATTTTACTAATTATACCCTACAACTTTCTAAACCTGCATTTTCTCAGCTGATCTGTCACTCCCAGCAATGTTATTAAAAAGTTATCAAGAAAGGAAGGAGGTCATATAGCATCAAACATTTAAAGGGAAAAAAAAGTCTCTCCATTTCCCACAAAACTGTTCAAAGCCAAGCACTGTCAGTCTTTCATAACACCTGCAAGTTAATTACACAGCTCTGATAACACCATCATTATTATTATGAAAATACAATTTCAAAGGTAACAACAAATTTCAAATCTACAGTTTTCAGTAACATCTTAGTATTCTGAGAAGGGTGAAAAGCTCTATGACAAATAATACACACACAGTAAATTTTAATAGAAATCTTTATTCAGTTTATTTTTCCCTGCATAACTAGAAACTTTAATTATCCCATTGTCTGTAAATGTCATACTCAAACCCCATCTTTTTTACTTCCCTATGTTTTGTTTGGATATTCTATTTCTATTCTATAGAGAGAAGGATATATACATTATTTTTTCCATACAAGGAAGTACTTGGCTCTTGAGGGGGACAAGTTAAACTCTAAGGCCCCTGGGGTGAGCAGAGAGTCTCTCTGGGACTCTGCCAACTGATTCTTCACCATATTGATTTCTCCCTTAGATGATCAGATGCAGGCATAAGTCTTCTATCTACTAGATAACATCAGTATTGATTACTTCTCAGCTAGAGATCACACAATCTCATATAGCTATTCATTTAAACAAAAGGCCAGCTACAGAGGGATAAAATGAACAATTAGTGCAGTGTGGATATTGTCTTCTGCTGCATCAGTGCTACGAGCTGTTCTTAAAACCATTCTAACAATCCTAACTGTGTCTCATCCCACAGGTTTGGTGCAATGAGATACGCCCAATACAAGGGATATTACGGAAGAGTAACCAGAAATGCGGATAAAAGAGATTGAAAGCAATATGTTGAAGAGTCCTCATCCAATGGCAATCAGTACATTAAGACTTCAGTGATACCATACATATTACATGAGAAACAGCTCTGTGCAAAGCAGCAGGACTGGGGGAACGTAATCACAACTTGTCATCTTTGCATATGAAGTATCTTAAAATGAAGCCCTCTTTATGTGGAATTAGGCTTGTTGGGAATCACTTATTCCAAAACTGAGGAATTTACCCAGGAAGAAGCTGACTTCAAAACACCACACAGAAGGCTCCACCTTTCAGAGTCATTCCTGCAGTTCTCTTTCTCTCTGCCTCAGGATAGATGGTCTCAACAAGAGATTTGAAATTTCAAACTAACCACAATGAATGTCACAAGGACATATTTTAAACACTAATATAATCATTGATTAGCAGCAATTTTAGACACAGAAGTGACCTGGTCTACCACAGTAAGAGGATGGGACTGGAAAATTTCTCAGAGTCTCAGAATCATAAAATATCCTGAGTCAGGAGGGACCCATGAGGATCATCAAAGTTCCTTCTAGCCCCATATTCTGAGATCGCAAAATTTGTTCCCGGGGGCCATCCATGGGGAAAAAAAAAAAAAAAAAAAAATATTCCTTGATTTTGTTAATATAAAAACTACTAAAGATTAGTCTCCTCTGACACCTCAGTTATGGAACAAAATGCTCCAGGGCAGATTCACAATATAGTCCATGGTACAATCATACAAAACACTAACCCAAAGCTGTAAGTCAAACTGCTTTGTAACTCCAGAGGAAAGCTCATCACCCAGATTACATCTCATGCTTTTGCTTACCTTGGATAGAGAGATATGATCACTTTCAAGGAACTGCTTGCTCAAAGAAGGGTCTGTGCTTCCCGAAGAAGCCTTCCGCTCCAAAATATGAACACTCTAAAAAAACCCCAAAAATTAAAGATAACACCATGGCTCAAAACATACAAAATGCTACCCATGCATGAGTTAAATGAGCAAATAGTTCATCTTCTGAGGCAATACACTTCTCTTTCTTTTTTTATTTTTGTTTTTTAAACTAATGGCTCTCTTTAACCTAGAAATGATGGTTAACTCAAAAAATGCCAGGAAAGACAAGCAATGCAGTTCTTACCTACACAAATGTGAAGTGCTCCTATTACGTTTTCTGCTAATATACAAGATATCGAGGGCAAATATCGTGCAGTCAGCACTACCCTGCATTGACTTCTGAAGCAAACCACTGCACATAAGATATTACTGCCTCTAACATATGCATTATCAACCCTTATCATTTTGGTATTGGCTTCTCAACTGAGGTGAAGTAACTAAGTACATGAATACTTTTAACATATTGCAGGTGTTAATAAGATCAGTTACCGTATTTCAGCTGATGGGCTTGCTTGTGAACATTTCTGGAACACTGTGCTCTCAAGCCATTGCAGCTGTTTTTACATCTGGCAACACTATTAAATTTTATATCTTCAAAGCATGTAATAAAAATTAAATACATAATGTCAAAATCAGTCCCAAAAAAACTACTATTCTTAAAAGACATCTAAAAATGTCTTCCCATTTTCCAGAAATGTTTCACTATTATTCTATAAAAGAAAAATAATTTTTGTTACAGGAGAAAATAACCACATTCTTAATGCTTGGACCTGCTTTTCATTCTCTGGTAAAATTTTGCTACATCTCATACTGTTTTTTGGTAAGAATGCTACTGTAACATGTCAATAGTATCTCTTCAGCATAAAATAAAACTACTTCATTTCCAGCACATGTAGGACAAATGGCAAACACAATATACCCTCTGAGAAGTGTTTTTCTCAACTGAAAATGCCAATTAAGTTTGGTTCACAATTAAGCTTCTTTACATTGACTGAAGAAGAGATTACATAGGTACTAGTGACAGCAGAAACAATCAGATATATACACATACATACACATATATACAAACACATACAAACAGTAGTGTAAATTTTTTGTTTATGCCAATAACTAAGTACATATGGACCATAACCAAACTAAATGAAAATAAATACAGTTATTCATTTAAATGCATATAAAACACAGACCCCATCCTGCGGCAGAGCAACACACAGACCTTCATTTTTTTCTTTCAAGTTGCAACTGTGAATGAGAATAGGAAAATGTGGGGACTGTCTCTGTTGTTAGTGGCGATTAATAAGCATCCCTACCACCATACAACAGTAATCAGCATTTATTTTCAGTTACTTTCAATTAAATTTTACAGCAAAGAGTGCAGAAAAGCGGCAATATTATGTTACTCCAGGGCCAACCAGCAAAAAGCTTTGTCATTTATGTTTGAAAACTTCTGCTTTGTCAAAGAAAGGTCAATCTTATAACTCAGCTCAATCTATTTTACTTGTCAGGTGAAGAAAAACTTCTTTTTAATGTAGGAAATGTTACATGTAAAATAATTTCATGCCCTCATTTGAGCTGAGAACCACAAAGTTCCTACTGATAAACAATGAGGAGATTTCTCACTGAATAGAGAAAATATACACAGTATCCCATTTTAACAATATACAAGAAAACCTAAACCCGTTCCTCCGAGGAAGATTAAAATGTCTCTTGATTACCATAATCAGGATGATTCCCAACTTTCTTGCCAGTTTTGTCTGGCAGGCAGGAATTCATCCATCTTGAGATGGAGTAATGCCCAACACAGATGTTCTGAAGGTCTCATATGCAGCAGCTGGTGCAGTTTGTTGTTACGTAACTGCAATTTCATTTTGTACAATATTTAGAGAGGAGTAACCAACAACCCTTAGCTTGCCAGATTTCCAGTGACATGTTCAATTGCATGATTTTAAGGCAAGGAGGTTTTGTGCCTTTTTTTTTTTTTAATTAGCCCTCAGTCATTACAGTTCCACTTCAGTTGAGAAATGCATTATTAGCTAACAGCACTTTAATGAATGCTGACTTACTCAACTATTTGTTTGAAAATTAGAAAATGAACACTTTTTAAATAAAATTGCCTTCTTTACACTCCATACTTCCAGAAGTGTTGGCTTTGTTGCCTTTTATATGTTTGCTTTCAATTCTTTTCTTTTATAACCACCATTATACTGACACAAAATCACTTC
This sequence comes from Pachyramphus minor, assembly GCA_013397135.1. Lineage (NCBI taxonomy): Eukaryota > Metazoa > Chordata > Aves > Passeriformes > Tyrannidae > Pachyramphus > Pachyramphus minor. Next base: position 260,315 of record VYXB01003352.1, on the reverse strand, counting down.
TTTAGATTTGTGACATGAGTCTAGCATATTAAGAGACATTACTTGGTGCAAAATGTTTTCCATTAGTGCTTGTTATTTTTCTGAAAAATTACAGCTAGAAATTACACAATCACTTGACATTTTGAAAAGCAGCTAATTTCACAGAGCAAGTTATTTAGCATTATAGAAATAAAAACTACTTTGATACTGAAGTTATTATCAAGGGTTTTTGTGTTTAAATGTAAAAAACAGAGTTGGTAAAGGAAACAGTTAAAAAAAATGATAAGAAGAAAAGGAAGAAAGAGGCAGATCAAAACATCTTCCGGGTCTTGTTTATAATCAAACAGAAAAATTAATAATCCATTAAGCTAGGTATATCAATCAACCTGGTACTCTCATTCCTCTTATCCCAAGAATACAGGCAGACAAAAACCAATCTCCACATTGCTGCATTCCAGACTGCCTTCATTTTTCAGGATTACCTATGCTGGTCTGTCTTGGAGGAAAACACCGGCATTACTAAATTCTGTGTGCTCCTCAAAACTAATTCAACAGAATTACAACTTTAACTAAAATTACTCTGTAATGCCATTGCTAAATCTTAGTCCTAACTACAATCTTTCCTTCATCTTTGTGATTATCCACAATATACATTACATATGTAAGCACAGATTTGCCTCAAAACACCCCTTAACAAACCAATGTATGGGCAACACAAATGCTTGTTCTGCCCTGCGTCTTCTCCTGTTGCTTCCCAAAGACATGGGATACAGAAGGAAACTGATGGAGAAAATAACAGTATGATGTTGTATCATATTCTCATCTTCTCTGGAGGGCAAGAACGGAAAACATATTTTACAATATCTTTCTATGTATCTTATCAACTTATTTTCTCAGTTTGCAGTTCAATGACTCATACACCTCGTCGTCCTAGTTTTGGCTGAGATAGCATTCATTTTCTTCCTAGTAGCTGGTATAGTGCTGTGTTTTGGACTTAATATGAGAATAATATTGACAGCAGAGTGATGTTTTGGCTGTTGCTAAGTAGCGTTTACCCTAAGTTAAGGACTTTTCGGGGTTCCATACCTGCCAGTGAGGAGGTGCACAAGGAGCAGTGAGGGAGCACAGCCAAGATAGCTGACCTCGTCAAAGGGATATTCCATAGCCTAGAATGTCATGCTCAGTATATAAACTGGGGGTAGTTGGCCAGGAGGGGCCAATCAATAGTTTGATTGGGGATGGGCTGGGCCATAGTCAGCTGTCAGTGAGCAGTTGTATTGGGCATCACGTGCCTTTCCTGGGTTTTATTTCTTTTTCTCTTGTTGTTCCATTACATTCAATGACATATTTTATTTCAATTATTAAACTGTTCTTATCTCAACCCTCAGGTTTTACCATTTTTTATCCCCGGATTCTCCTCCTCATTCCACTGGCGAGGCTGGTCTCCCATCAGGCCAAAGGCTGAGGACCCTAAATTTTAGTCACTCAATCTGACTTCCCATTAAAACAAAGACATTTAGCTGTTTCCACAAGGAAGGCAATGAAATAAAAGATATTTTGAGTAAATAGAGACATGAAATCCAGTGAAGGACAAGTTGGTACACATGCCCCCCCCCTTTCTCCTTCACTGCTTATTTACTTAATGGAATGAATTATATTTAATGCAAGACTTCTCTATATTTTATAATTTATTATTTTCCCTATATTTTATAATTTATTATTTAAAAAAAAAATAAGACAGGCTGGTGAGGAATTTATCACTCACATTGGACACAGACTCTCTGTAGTTCAGAAATGTGCACAACATGTGGTTAACAGTTAATTAATGAAAAAGATCTGTTGGGATATTTTATTTGTTCGTAGCATTTTAGCCGTCTTCAATAACCATGGGGCCTAGACATATAATTTCCTACAACAGTAATTCAAAATAGAGTTTTTCTCTCTAGTTTTTAGGGATTTTTTTTTTGTGTATTGTTTTTTTTTTCAATCCAATGAACTAACTATTGTGTCTTTTATTACCTGCTATTCACTTGGCATCCTAGGAAACCTGTGTTCTTATTTGAATTCCATTTAGTACAAAGTGCAATGTTCAACCACTTTCTCTCAACTAAAAACATAGTATTTTCCAGTTATCTGAAACACAGCAGAAGTAATAAAGTAGACACAGATTTGACTGCATACATACCATTTTTACTACCTTTTAAACAAGCTGTGATATATGCCGAGTTAACATTATTTGCAAAGGGAATAACCTTGAAACTTGCTTTTATCTCAGGCTGCTTCTCAGTCAACTCTGGCTTTCCTTCTGTTGATGTTGGAATAAAGATAGATTCTTAAACATAACTGTGAGAGAAGGCTGAGCACAACGCAAAACAACCATATCTCATCAACGCATTTCTCCCTTCTTTCTTCTAACACATTTTTTTAATTTTTATAAAGCAATCATGGTCCTATTCTAATCTTACGTCTCTCCTATTGACACTGCTGCATAGTTGTTTTCAACAGTCTCAGCTATCAACTAGCCAACAAAGGAACTTAATAACCCTTTATGAAAAGCACATGGAGTTAATTTCTTTTTCTTGTAATACATACTCATCTTGTACAGAAATGTGCGTAAGAGCAACACTTTCTCTTTGTAACCTTTTTACTGAAAGACAAGAATATATAAGAAGCAGTTCTGTAGCATATGAATAATATACAGGTATGTATGCCTACTTCTTTCCTGGGATATGCAAAATAAACACTGCTTGTGTAACAGAAATGTCAAGGATTTGTTAGCTCAGGAGCTCTATGTCTGCTCTTGCTAGAGCTCCAGCTTTGTATTGCACTTCATGTCAGTGCTTTTAGGCTCTGGAAGCAAAGAAGCCTTTGGTTTCCGAAGTACTTTTTGAAAAACTCTGAAGAGAAGTAAGATCTTGCTCCACTGCATAAAGCAGAAGAGAGCTATCACTGCAACAGCATCCTTCTCGTTGCCAGAACGATGGTTTGGAGCAACTACCAAGTTGCAGCCTGAGTCTTTAATGACAATTTTCTCCTTTTGCAGTTATCTCAAGATAAAGCAAACAGACAAATTTACAATATCTGACAGAGAGAATTCACATTTGCTAATGATACAAAATTTTTATAAATATTGAATAATCACAATTAAAAGGATTGATAATTTGTTAAATAGTCTGAGGCTAGCAATTAATTTTATTCATGTTTACACAGTTTAGAAAAAGGAGGACAAATAAAATTACATACACAAAAGAAAACCATTCCTTGATAGGTTAATTTGTTTATGAATTAAAGCACTCTAGACATGAAAGTGAGTCTAAGTTAACACAAATCATAAACCAAAAAGCTGGACCCTCACATAAAAAAGTGCATAGGTTCAGAATAAGACTTTTCTTCCTGTGACTCTCACATCCTTCTGTAAACTACCAACTTAGCCTTTCTCAACATCCTTTGAACTTTAATATACACAGTACAAAAAGACAGGAGATAGGAAAAAAAGGGGGCTGAAAAATTTTTAATCAGATTTTTCTTTTTTTTTAAACATGAAATATTATTCTACTAGGGGAAAAGTTTCAATGTAAGCGCTTCATTTTCAATTCCAGGGTAAAGTATTTAATAAAAACAGGAAAAGAAAGGTGTCAGAACAGCAAATAGCTTTACTAAGGTACACATTTCTTCTGCTTAATACATTTGCACATCTTGAAATGTGCATAATCCCAATCACGCATGAGTGCCTCGAAAACAGAAGTCTCGACATCATACCTGCCATCACCCTCCCTCTTCACTTCTGTGTCTTTCCTCTCCACTGGGGAAATGAAAAATATACTCCTGATTCCCTTTCTTCTCCTCCATTTGTTTCCCAGGAATCCTTCAGAATTATTGTACTTCTTCCTTGTACATTTGTGTGCATGTGAGTTGCACTTTTAGTTTGTATTCTCAAGGAAACTGAGACATGCTTACATAGGTATGGATGTGCACGCATAGCAGAGGGGAAAAAAAGAGACAGGAGGAATGCAAGTGACCATGATCTGAAAACATCACTTTAAATTATCTGTCATAATTTGCATGGGTAATTAAGCTTTTGTGAGAGCGATTTCACTGATTTGGTAATAGAAGGTAACTACAGACACCATCTTTAATCAAACTAATATATTTTTTAAAAAATAAATGGCAGAATATGTTGAGTTGGAAGAGACCAACAAGGCTCATCGAGTCCAACTCCTTGCCCTGCACAGGACCATCCCCAACAGTCACACCATGTGCCTGAGAGTATCATCCAAATGCTTCTTGAACTCCATCTTTCTTCATAGGACATATCTGAACTTCAGCATTCACCACACAGCCTGTAAAGCACTTCTAGAGATGAGATAACTCAGACAGCAATGTTCATGAAGCTCAGAGAATGTGTACACACAGCCCCTCAGGACAGCTTGGCATGAATGCTATCACTGTCTGGCTTCACAACATACACACAGTGAGCGTGATGCATCCAGTCTGAACTGGGCTCCTGGGCTTGTGCTGCTGCCTAATGTGTGCCTGCCCACAAGGGTGTCCAGCACTGGTGCAGGAATGTCTCATACTTTCAATGCACCATCAGCATCAGTACCTGGCGGGGAAGGAGAGGTCTGCCTCACCCCTGGGGTCAATCTGTACCAGTTCCCTCCAAGTCTCACTTCCTACCCATCCCTGCACAAACCTGTGGTCCAGAGAGCTTCATTTTGTAAGCTAACCTCCTTCTGAAAGTCTGATTGCACCACATGTAGATGTTCACTCATCAAGTAGGTCACAGTGACGGAGTTCTAGCAGGTCTGAGATTTATGATTTCATTTAAAACATGCACTATGACATTTAACCCAATGTAACATTCACATAAGTATTCAACAGCTTTAAAAGTCACATTGTTTCAGACACTTCAGATGCTACCTTCCAAACCTAAGGAACATTTCTGCACTCTGTCAAAGGCACAGGGAAAAAATGATGTTGTAGAGTAGCAGCAGCTAATCAATTTAAAGAATAAATTGCATGTTTTGGTTAACAATTCTGCCATATTGTTCTTTGGCTCCCTCAGAATGCTTTCTTGCTCCAGTGAGTTGTTGCTTTTAAAGTACTCAACACTTCTGCTCTAATCCTGCTTCAACCGTTTTATGTGAAGAAAGTTAATTAGGAAAGAGAGCAATAGAGAATTACATCACTAACAACAGTACTTGGCATTTAGTAGCATCTTTAGTTTGAAAGTCTCAGAGAGATTAATAGCCATTATTGAAATAATTCTCACAAACTACTGCGAAGTAAAAAGCCTTTTAAAAGTCTATGTTTTGCTACAAAGCGAAGCTAGGAATAAGGCTGTGTGTTCTCAGGTCTGTACCTTATCTACTTTTCATGCTCCCAATATATGTCTGTCTCATTTAATCAGCCCTTTAAGTTAGCAATTGCCTTTTCTTACGTGCTTAATACAGTACACAGCACTGTGAGGCCTAGATTGCTACTGCATCCCTATATCCAAATAATGATTATTGGTCCTTTTTTTTTTCAGGTTCATACATTTCACTCCCAGATTCACCCACTCCAATATCTTTTTTACAGTCTTCCAGTTAGTCTATAAACTAAAGTTTGGTTAAGCTTGCTGCAGACAGATGACTCGATCCTTCCATCACCATTAAAGCCTTGATATCTACAAAACGGTGATACCTACCTTAGGAAATACTGCTTTCAGGAGACTACTTTGACAATTAAAATACAGTGGCTGTAAAAAGCTAAATAGATATTTCCCAACACAGACCTTTAGGCAAGACCAGAGCCTTGGAATCACACATTCTGTGTCTAAATTTCATGGCCAGGTAAACATCTTCAGCCCAAACTCAGTCCTTTGTGCATCCCTGGAGTACACCCCTTCTATTAGTCAATGCTGCTCTTACAGAAAGGAGGGGGGGGGGGGAAATCAATCAAAAAAACAACAAGCCATGTTAAAATCTGAAAAGCAGATTGCTACTCTGGAAAATAATTTTTTCTTCTTCCTTCAAAGGCTCTATCTTTCACTCTTTACATATGGCTGAAAGACAATAGTTGTTTGAAATATAAAAGCTCTTCCAGTCGAAAGGGGACCACATAAGGCTAAATGCAATAGGACTAAAAGCTGTTCTTCTTTTGTGATTGCTGTGTGGGAAAAGGATTTGTAGAAAAAGCAAACTGACAAAGGGAAACAGAAAAAGAAAGACATCACAAAAAGAAAATTAAGATACTGGAAGAAAAATCCTCATATTTAAAATAGAAGACATTGCTAAATCCACTTCCTATCTTGTATTAGCTACCGTTTAAATGGCGGTCAGAAAAGTCAAAATCTCTCCTTTGTTCACAGTTTCAATATTATTACTCTCCTTCTGTATCACACACTCTGTTTAATAGCCTGGGGTCAGGTTCCAATTTTTCAAACTGTACATTATTAACCCTATGATGCATTCACTTCTTTCTGCCTTCTCAGCACAATATTGGTACCCACGCATTGCAGAGAATATATAATATTACAGTCTGCCTTATGACTTGCATACTTAGTCAATAAATAAAATACGTAATATTCATAAAGAACTTAAATCCATTCAACTGAATACACAACATATGATTTTATCATATTCAGCTGTACTTTCTAAAAGCTGTTAGTTTTCCTACATTTTGTTATGCAACAGTATACAGCTAGCCTCTTCAGAGCTTCATAAGGGATGAAAAACAAGAATCTACCTTGTCAGCATAGCCCACAAAAAAGGCTATCAGAATTGCAGTTTTTATGCTAACCTGCGTATGAAGAGTCTTACTGACAATGGAAGTGAAAGTGTGTTTCACACTCTGCAACAGTTCCACAGCAGAAAAAACTGCTGCTCTTCCCTCCTCAAGTATTCCTCATCAAGGACACCACAGCTGCCTTGCCACCCTGTTCAACTCAGGGGTTAAACAAAACAGGTTGGTTCTGGGCCTTCTTCTATCTAGCAGTCCAAATCAAACATGTTTTTAATGAAAATGAATGACAAAAATCCGAAATCGTTTTTTTTGTTATTGCTGGCTTCATTAGTCTGTTCATTTATCTATTAACTTAGTCATGGAGCCTGCAAATTGGCAATGTCAAAGCTTTTGCTGACTGCTAATTCTCTTAGGTGATATATATTGCACAAATAAGAAAGCTACATTAAAATGCCAGCATTATATAGAGCACAACATTTTCCACTCTCCCTGAAATGATTTATCATTATCATGCTCACACTCATTCAGCCTCCTGCACCATAATTTAATGGGGAACTGTTCCATAATTGCTGGTATGACTTTGACAAGAATTATATGATGAGAAGATTTCAGTCATTAACCATCTAGAAAGATCAAGTGTTATCCTCACATTTGACAATGAAAGCTATATTGACACTTCATCCAGTCACATCACTTTCCATATTCATATATATTACCAGTTCAGGAAGGGTGCTTTTCTCCTACCTGCTCTGAAGAGTACAAGGATGCAGCAAGACAGAATTTTCAAGCCTGTTCAAAGTAAAACCCAACAGCTCCTGAACTAAAACCCCCTACCTCTGAGCTATCATTGTGTTTGGGGAAAAGCCTATGAAAACAAAAAAATATACAATTAATACCACAAGCAAGGAAAGAAATTAGAAATACAGTGGCTATAGCAGCTGGTAATATGAAGCTGATTGATTTACTCTGTCTACATGCACAGAGGAAAGATTTGTGTGTTTCTTTTCCTGGCTATGGTACCACTTCATGCTCTAGCTCAGGGTCTTTCTGCAGAAGAAATTGTTCATCCATTCATTCTCCCAGATATTTGTCTGCCTTTAACACTGAAAGCATGAAGGCAAAAAATGAATGCCTAGCAGTAGCCTTTCCAGTCCACATTTACATGCCTAAACATAACTGTTAAGCATCATCACACTTTATTGGATATTCTGGATGCATCACATCATCAACCTTTACAGCATTATTTTAAAATCATGCTTCATGTTTCCATGGTCAAATATGGACTTAAAGTTAAGCATCCATTTCATTATGATGACAGGTATACTTTGCTCTATACTGTTGCTATGGTAACAGATATGGTAGCCATTAGATTTATGGTAAAACGTATTCCCCAAAGGTACTTTTTTTCATTCTCGCTTGCATGATTGTATCCAACTACTTAATTACAAAGAAAACTCAGAGCATATGATATTAGCTGAGACCAACAGCTCCTATGAGTCTTGCATTCACTTTCTTAGGGTTTAAATGTGGGAGATAAAATACACTGATGCTTCAAACAAAAGGCGTCAAAATCCTTGCTCCAGATGGAATTAATGAAAAATTAGTAGATTATATGCTAACTAGGACTTAATTAATTGAGTACAGCTATCCTGTACACTATGAAAGGGAAAATATTTATCACCTGTGAGAAAGTAATTTTTGGATTTCTTCAAGCAACGGAAATTATTTTAAAAATTCCAGACATATTTCCTGCCTGTTACTGAACACACATCAGAATTCTTTTCCTGATTTAACATTTTAAACATATCTTATGGCAAGACTAGTTTCATTCAAAGATGTAAGTGTTACAGTTTTCATCAAAATTCTCAGTTTTCAAAATATTCATAAGACAGGTAAGGGCAAAAACTTCCCCAGCAGCAGCTGAAAAATAGTGTCCCAGCTGGCATACAAGTAGCTGTGAAAATATTCCTAAACCATAGCCATCCAAGTAAACATGTACCACAGTTAATGATTATTTTAGCTCTTTTCCTGCCCCTTTTCCACAGATCAAAGTTTTAAAATATGTGTCTGTTCTAACCAAATTTTCAGTATAAATCTTTGCATTTGTAAATATACATGGAATAACCAATCTGAAATCTAGTGGGTAGCTCGGACACTTTCTAGCGGGCACCTACCATTGGTGGGGGGACTATACCCATCTCTCAAAAAACCCACATAAATGCTCATGTTGTTTTGGGGGGAAATAATACAATCTTCATCTTAAAGGGATCATGGAGAAAAGACGTATTACATGCACACAGGCAAGGGTCTCTTAAAAATTGAAGTCCAGCATAACTGGGCTAGTAGTCTATGATGTGGTACAATCAGTGTAAACCTGTAGTAAAACAAATAACATTTAAAATGTTCGGTTTTACAAAAAGATGAACAGTATGATATTTAAACTGAATTATAACCTTCTCAAATTACAATACATCTCTGTAATTATATTTACAAGAAGAGTTATCCACAGAGGACACAAAACAATTTTAAACAACCGTAGGTTCATCCCATCAAAGAAACCACTTCCCAAAAGACCTCAGAGCATGTTTCCTACTTGTCCATGTGGTTACATACTTCTTGCTCCAGTGCTGCACATAGTGCCCATGTTGCTTCTGAATCTTTTTCAAGCAACTTCAGCAAATGGAAAAAAATCAACTAAAAAATCAACAGTTCTTGGCTGTGGTGATATCATCCAATGCTATAAGCAAGCAAATCAAGAGCTACTAAGAACTAAAAACCACATTACAGGAATAAAAGTACCATCGCACCAGGTGGTGCAAACATTTAGAGCTTTTCCTTACCTGCCTCCTGTCTCTCTGAGACGATGATGATGAGGAGGCACTTCTATGTGATGGAGTGGATGTTTTGTGAGCTGGAGATATACTCTTCTCCTCTGAACTCATCTTTGCAACAAACTGGTATTAATGATCTTGTGCTGTTATCACTCATGTACAAAAATACAAGGGATATTCTTCTGCATCCTTCTGTTTCAGTTTATGGATAGCCAAAGAGGAATTCAGTCTCAGCTGAACTGCACCTTAACAAAGAAAAATGCGAAAGAGTGAATGAATACACCCTCACTCCAAAGTAGTTCTGCAGCAAAGAAATCTATTGATTATTTAATCCAAAGGTCTCCCAGTCTTCTACTCCCCTTCCCAAACATAAATGCATTGTTCTGCCTTCTCACAGAAGATGACAGGTATTATATTTAAAAAAGAAAAACAACTAAGGAAAGGCTTTAGTAACTTACAACAATTCTCAGGCAAAGATTACAAATTCTTGAGAAGGGGGCATTATCCCATCCTGCATAATATCATAACATTATCAAGTATCTCCTCAGGACTTCCTGTACTGCACAGATACCACTGAATGCCCCTTTATAATCAGTACTTCCTAAAAATCCTGCAGTTAGATTAAGGACTTTGCAAGCTGTTTCTTAAAGCAGGTCCCTCTCTCAAAGATGGTGGCCTCACCTGCAGTATCAAAGGCTTTACTGAGGCCGGGGGGAGTAAGTGGCTGAGTGGGCATTTGGCTGATGGCCAGGGCTAACCCATCCCAGCTGCATGGGGCATTCCCTTTACTGTTTACTCAGCCACTGCTAGTACATTAAATCTTTATGAATATTAGATGTTTTTTCTCACTTCACCCAAACATTTAATTTCTACATAAGAACTGAAAAATAGATACTTAGAGCAGCACAGAGGATACCTGTGTCAATAAAGTCAAACACTATCTGTCAAGCCCTATCAAAATACTGCAAGTACATCATGCCACTTCAGGAATGGAGTTACACTTCTCCATGTTTAACAGATCACTATGATCTTGCTTCAGCTGAGTGATACTGTGCCTGATCTTCCATTAACCTTGGATAAAATTGTTCCCTGAATGAGATACCAGCTTCAAGCAGAAAAGATATCTTCTCCACTGCCCTCTTTCTAATTTTGAAATAGTGCCCTTCCACATACACTGTGATGACAGCACACCACAGGTCAGCACTGCTAGCTGTAGATGGTGCACCATGTTAAATGAAATCAGGACAAAAATGCATTAACTAACACTCAGGCATGACTACAAGGCTCAAGAAATTATGACATATTGGAGGCAGAGCTCTAGCTTCTCCAGTCACAACAGATATCCATGCAAGAATATCATCCTGAACCCAGATACTCACAGAGAGGCAGCCACCAGCTTTTGAATACTGCACCCTAAGAAACACCCATGCTGCAGCCCAGATCTGTGATGACTCATAAGACACCTTTTCTGCTTGCTTTACTACAGGAAAGTGGAATGGCTTCACTCTATTAGTTACCAGTACTTTTACAAGTATGAATCTCATCCATATCTTACGAATGAGCTTCTAACTCCATCAAGGAGCTTCCCATAGAATTATAGATCCTACATAATACCAGAGTTCACACAGCATCCAGTGACATGATTGGGAGGACATGGCTGTTCCAACAGCTGCACAGCACATTTGTTTCACAACTTCAGAAAGAAAACATAATGAAGTTGCACCCAAAGAAAGGCTTTTCCTTCTATCCTAACATATTAGGGACTGCTGTTCCAGTTTTACAGCATTTTCATATCCTAAAAATGCAGCAGGGAAAATTTGGTCAGAGGGGTGCACCAACAGGAGTATCTTAAGGTCTGTGCAATTTGCTTACAAATAAAAAATGAAATTACAAAAATTAGAACAAAAATATTATAATCACAGTTCACAAATCTGTGCAGCACAGCTGAGTTATTTAATAGCAAATCTGAAGTCACTTTCAGCTATGAGGTCACTGAATTCTTTTTAGCACAATAGCCTTTAGGCAAATGAAAACCAAACCCTTTTTAAAACAGCTGATCTTCACTCAGTTGACTCATGTGGAAAAATTTATATTTAGTAATGGCACAGAAGGACAGTGATCTGGCACTTCAAGTGTGTTTTGAAGGCTCTCAGGAAGCCCTGTAAGCACAACAAAAAATATATATATAATGCAAATTAGCAAGAGCTAGCATTGAGCTCTTTATTGTTCTTACACATTGATTTTGGATTTTCTTCTATATTGCTGAGAGTCTATCTTCCAATTTTGGCTTATAATTTGGGCAATAGATCTTTTTAAAGCATGTCAGTAGGAATAAATCTAGCGAAACAGACATGAAGAGACACCAATCTCTCTGCAGTTCTGAAGCAAACAATTAGAAACCTAATATTTTGGCCGACAAATTGAATTTACCTAAATGAAACTGATGTTTTTGAAACATTTTTCACAGGCTTTTTCCATCAGTCACTGGCAATTTTGCTATTGACTTCAGTGGGAACAGAAACAAGCCATGTACTATGATAGTATATTTCTACAAAATAACAGAAAATCTAAAAACATATTCAAAAACTATGACCTTGGGTTTTGGGGAGCAGGGAAGACCCCCTAGTAATTATGCATTTGTTCTGATACTGTTTCCTGACAAGGATCAAAACATCTGTCTCATTGTATGAGGACAATTTTATTATTCCTTTACTTTACAGCAAATATGTCTTCAATGTGGAAGCATTTTAATCAATTTCATCAGAAATCAATTGGAAAAAATAATGACATAAAGAAGGGTAACAGTATTGGTTGTTGGTTATTAATTGCTGCGTATCCAAGTATTATTGACCTGTAGGCTGCATTTTGCACACACCAACTAAATCCCCTCATGAACTGCTCAAAACTACCTGTCAGTTTATGACTATAAGTTAATTCAGCACATTAAATGTGATCAGGCACTGACTAGCTTGAAAGTTGCTTTGCCATGAGTTCCCAAGGCAGGAAATATATTCATTGTTTCTAGTGTATGAGAAGAGACAGACTTCCTAAAAAGCAAAAACCAGACACTGCAGAAAGATTTTGGTCATCAGAAGTATGAGTTGCCCAGATAGGAGTTTTGTATTCATCTTTTTATACTGGCATCTCAACTATTTTGCATTTAAAATACCATTTTTAATTTAGCAATTACTTATTGATTCTTCAGTTATTTATTTTTTTATTTAAGGTGATGCACATAGAAAAGTAAAATGCTCTACCAAAGGCATGCAGATAATGAGTCACATGAGCAGAATGTGCAGTGAGGTCTTCTAACTCTGACGCATAAGCAAAAAAATCACGTGCCATGATTGTAGCATCCTCCAGATGACATAAACCTCTATATCTAATTCTACTCATAAAGAAATACAAAATTACTTTACAGAAACTACAATAAGAAATTATTTAAGAAATACACTAAAGATTCTTTACTGTACAGTTAAGAAATTGTTTACGCTTTATTAAATATTGATATTTTGGTATTTGATTGGTATTGAATACTTCTTCTACAAATGAGAACTATTTCACCAGTTCTTGCAGTTCACTGCTACTTTATTTATTTTTTTAAACTAGCCTTTGATTTCAAGATGGTGTTTTCTCAATAATGTTTTTGTGCCTGATCTCAATTGTTACAGTTTGTCTGAGTGTGGGAAAAAAACCTAAGGATTCCTCATTCCTCATTCTTTCTCTGCTTCAACATTAGAATTGAATACTTTCTACCAAACAGTTATTTTCTCCTCATTTATTCTCTGTTCATTAGTGCCACTCCCTGGTGTCTTAAATCAAGTATTAAACATATCTTAAGAAAATCCATTCCTTTCCATCCTCAAAGGTTACTCTCTCTTTCTGCCTAAATAAATAAAGGACAATGATACACTTTATTTTTCATAGCGGAAACCACTGATTTTTACACTAGAGATATTATGCTTATCCCTAGTCCTGCTATGATATGAAACAAAATTGTTCCAGATACATCAAAATAAATGACTGATCCATTACCAAGATACAGTGTAATTACTTTTTATGTCAATGTTACACTAAATGGCTTGAAAGATAAGGAAGCATTGAGAGCTGCTTACTGATTCCTCATCACCTTTTACAGCAGTTTACAATATGTTTGATTCTCTTAAAAGTATTTCCTGGAATTCTGTGGATTGGACTGTCCAGTACTATCAAAATACTGAAGTGGACATTGAATCTCCATATAAAAATTAATCTCTATTTTCTTCAATGAACAAACTACATTATATCTGAAGTTGAGCAGTTTGTCATTATTTGAAAATTCACTTTAACATTGAGTGTTTTTATGTTATTTCCTAAAATTTAAAAAAAAAAAAAAAAAGTGGGCAGAGGAATGGAATGGAAAAAGGCTATTTTTATTGGAGGGAGGGGAAAAGTTGGGTGATTTAAAGGTCTGAGTGAGATAGAAACACAAGGAATGAAATAAGACAATACACCAGGGACCAAACTGGGCAAAGACTTGGGAAACACAAGTTGTATAAACGGTACAAAATAAATCGAAGCCACAGAGGAGAAAAGCAGCCTGTGGAAATCAATATTAGCAATATCAAAGGTAGGAATATTGTGGCTATTGCACTTTACAAGCCTCTATTGTACGGCAAGTCCCTTGACGCTGATTAGGGAATCTCTGTCCTCTCCCAAAATCTGAATGTTCCACCAAGTCCGGGTAACTGCACCAACTGCAGTACAGTTTGTGAAAAAGCTATTAGCAGAGTTGACAAAACTGTACAAATGCATGAGCTGCGTAAATCCAGAGTTATAAATAAAGACATGTCATATAAAAGATAAATTAAAGTTCTCAATGGGTAACTCTAAATTAAGTCTATATTCAAGTAACAGACTTCTGTGATAAATGTTACGTTGTTTCTCACTCTGATTGAGTCTTTTCTGCGAGAGTGCCCAGAATGCTTTAATATCTTGTGTGGTATTGAAGTAATTTGAGAAGATAATTTAAGGAGCAGAGACGAATCTTTCGACGTAAATGAAACAAAAATACGCAAGGGTCACTGGCATTATTTCAAGGAAAACATTCAAATTGATCAGTCAATAAGATGATGCTTTTCACCTGGGAGAGAAGAGGTTTTCTGTGATGTATAGCACAGTCATTCGATATGTGAGTACTCAGTGAAGGCAGACCTTTGCTCTCATATTATGAGGAATATGTAACTGCCTCTTTCCCCCTTTACTGCTGACCTTCCATGCAGGAAAATCATAACCATGCTTTTGTTACAGTACATTAATGTTGCAAACATAAAAATATAATGGAAATAAAATTTTTCAATGAGGTAGCAATGTTGTGGTGATTTACTAGATCACTTATGGGAAATAAGCAATTTGTATTTTATCTTTTTCAACAAACAAGCAAATCAATCCCTTTACAGACACTATCCGAGAATCAGTCACACCATTTTAGCGAAGCATCAATTTGTTAAGAAAAGGTTTTAATCAATTCACTTTAAAATTTATTTATTTGCCGACCTCTGACCAGTGAATTTTAAACCATAGATAGCAAAACAACCCTCAATCTAACGGAGCCACTGATGATTTATTTTCAGGTCCAATATTTATAAGTAGCAGTAAATGAGGTGCTACATTGGGAAATCTAGCTAGCACTAAATGGTTTTTAAGGTAGATGATATTAGAATTCATATGACTGTGTTACTATTGCTCCTTTCAGGTATTCTAAAGGCTATTTCCATGCTCATAGAATCGTGGAATCATTTAGATTGGAAAAGAGCTTTAAGATCATGTCTGAAGACCTTTATCACCATGCAATGCTACAGGCTTGGAAACAAGTGTCAGGAAAGCTGTCTGGAAAGGACCTTTTCCAAATACAATGATTCTGTGATCATGGAAATGGCAAATTGTTCTGGCCAAGTGCACCATGATGATGATCTGCCTGAGATCATGGTGTTAATCAGCAGCCTCCCTGTTGCAAGGTGATCCAGGCACATACTCAGCCTTTCTCCTGCAGTCACTTCACTGCTGAACTTCAGCCAAACTCTGAGATCTTGTGTTTGCTAACAAGACCTACTCTGTGGTTAGATGTGAGCGCTCATCTCCTACACCTCATCAATTACTGTTTGCTCATTTAGCTATATATAACTAGAAATACACAGTAGCAATCACTAAACTCAACTAATAAAAACCCCCAACAGCTAGCTATTTTATGTCTTATTTCGTATGATGACAGACAAAAGCAGTACTTAACCATTTTATGCATGCTTTTTCCTGCAAAATCTTTCAAGAATAAATAGTTAATCGGCTAAGAAACAATGTTTATGTCAAGAAAAGCAAATTCTAAACCTGTATCACTATTCTTAATTAGGATACCACTTCTCCTTGACTGATTGATATTCGATAATGCAGCAAAAGTAATGGAATAAAAAAGCTCCATATTTCATAAAGGTCATGTTTTACACCCCTACATTTGACAACCTCCCATAACAAGCATTTGTTGGAAGAATTAGCAAGGAAATTAAAATGAATTAACATAGTGTTTCCAAAAACAATTAGTAAGTTTATTAAATGCAGTGGGTTTTACAAGTCCTTAAGCTTGGTTTGGTGGTCAGGTTAAGGGGTGGGTTTGGTTTTGTGGTTTTGGGTTTTTTGGTTTTTGGGGTTTTTTGGGGGGGAGGGGTTGGGGAGAGAATCTTGTGGGTCTTTTGTTTTTAAGGTCTACTGTACATAATCTCTACATCTTAAACAGCATGTTACACAGGAGACTGCAGTATTGGTAAACATTGAGACACTCTTACTGTCATGTCATCCTTAACAGAATGTAGTGTCCCCTAACACTTTACAGTTGGTATGATTTCTTTAAAACTAAGTTATAACTTTTTTTCTGGGTGGCCAGTCCAAGTTTGTCTCAATAATATAAAATATAAAAATCGTACTAAGAAAAAATACTTGCATGGGCATATAACTCTGTAAAATACACAGTTATGACAGACTTTATCAAATAGATGGATGAGGTCAAAAAACAGTCAGAATCAGACAAGAATAGGACAGTACATCTGCCTTTTCTATTTTCTGCTTGCCTACATGAATAAGCAGAGTTTTCTGCCCTTCTAGAAGCCCTGAAGCAAACATAGTAATTAGTGGAGTTCCAGTATGTCAAAACCTCCAGTTTAGATGACAATTTCAAAATAAACCCTCAACTCATTTGCAGTCTCTGAGGATTGCCTCAATAGCTGAAATGACCCTAGCATTTTCATTAGGAAATCTTTTTAGTTCCATGTTCCTCAGGCTACCACTGTAATGAAATATTATTGATTTGTATGGATATTTTTTGCATATGACCGAGGCAGAATACCAATCTGCATCAATAGCAATAGCATGCAATAGCAGTATCAATAGCAATACATGCTATTACATCCCTCAGACAATTTTTAGAACTAGAAACTTGCTGGGGGATTTTTGTTTCCACCCAAACCTTTTCAGAGAATCACATTTTTCAATTTTAAAATAAATAAATGCAACAAATTTTTATCAAAACTCAGGAAGTGCTTTAAAGAATAAAAAATTATCATGTATTCTGCTTTTTTTATTGGAAAAACCCTCAAATTTTTCAAAAAGCTCTTTAAAACAAAAAACCAAAACACACTTTTTTCCTTATTTTAGCAATGAATTCTTCTTTACTACTGGGCAACCTGGACAAAAGAAAAATAAATTCTAAAGAGTCTAAAGACTCTTCAAATGCCTTTTAATTAAAGTCTCAACTGAACAGTGATCTAAAGCAAAGAAATTAATTTCCCTTTAAAAGGAGCTACAAAATGTTGTTACAAAAATGGTACTAATCCTCCAGAGCACAGGACCCTAAAGGTTCTTGTGACCCTTGAAATCCATGTCTAGCTGTATTTTACTGCCCTCCATTTATTAAGCTACCTCTTGCTTCTCTGCATGTTTTATTTCCACTACCACACAAACGTTACACTTTTGCCATGTGTTTCAAACGTACCAAGTAAAATTTTGATTCAGAGCAAATTAAGAAATGTCTATTCTATTGATCTTGAATTTTGAACATTGTCATCAAATGCTTGTAGGAAGGATGTCAAAAAAAATCAGTACTATCTCAATATAAACATAATGTGTTTATGAGAACAAATACAAGACTGGAACTGATTGAGTTTGATCAGATCACGGAGAAATGAGAGGGGAGACAGAAGACTGGCATATTAGTAAGAGTTTCCAACACCCTGTTTTTTGGGGTGCTAAATGGAAGGTCACATCCAGGAACAAAAATCAGAATGGAATTTTATTCTTAGAAGCAATTAGCTTGACAAACAATAAAGGGATCACAGCTGCACAGGATAATATAATTAATGGTTTATTACAATCTGGGAAATATTGAGAAGGAAGAGGGAGGTTGTATTGCCTCTGTGACTGCTACTAAATCACTGTGTCCAGTTCTGCTGTCAGCATTTCAAAGACATTCACAAATGGGTTCAAGAAAGAACCATAAGCATCACGACAAGATTGAAAAACATCACTACTAATAAAAGATTTACAGAGGTCAACCTATTTAGTTTGTCAAATAGAAGATTGAAGTGTCACTGGATGACAATCTATAGTCCATTACTTGTGGGGAAGGAATTTATTGTTAGAATTCTTTTGAAAGATATACCAAAATCCAATGGGAGAGGGGGAAGGAGATAAATATATCCAGGTTAGAAATAATGCACAGATTTATAATGGTGAAGAGGTATGAGAAGACATTTTGAGATTCAGACTGGATTTTTTGGGTTTGGGTTGGGTTTTTATATGTTCCAAAGCTCAGTCATTGCTGCTGATTAGGAAGCAAGAATTCATTCAGGGCAGTCCAATGACCTATTCCGCACGAAGAGTTCAGGTTAGACCATAATGCAGCCTCTCTCTCCCACAATTCCTTCACACAATTGAAACCAACCAACCAAGAAGAAAAAGAACAAATCAATACAGAAAAGTAGAGAGAAAATAAAACTAATATTTTTTTTTCTTAATTCTATCTCTGGTGCACCCCATTAATCTCTCCACTTGAGGTTCTCCAATTTTGTCACTAGGCATTTATTAAGTCTGATCTTTTGTATAGAACAATGTTAAATGTTCTTGAAATCTAAAGCAATCTATATTCTGAACACTGTTAAGACTTTTCCTTACTGCTTTAAATAAATCTGGCACGTATGTTTAAAACCTAACTTTCCATGAAGAGCAGGAGCGCATCATAAAGTCTTTTTTAATTGCATTACTACATGAATTTCTTTGCACTTCACTCAGTGATCATTTCATTAGAAAGACAGAAAACAGATAATTCTTGTTCATGTCAAAAAAAGCCCTAAAAAAGTCTTGAGCACTTGACAAATACATTAGGAATCACAGGCATGGCTGAAGACACCATGAGGTGGAATAATCACTTTTGAAGTTCCTGCAAAGTTTAAAATTAAACTGAGCATAAAAACGGGCAGTTGCTCAAAAGTAGTTTCCTGACAGAGCAAATCAGCAACAAAAAAAAACCCACAACAACAAAAAATCCCTTTTCTCTTAATGCACAGCTGGTTATCTCTTGACTCTCTTCCATAAGGGAAACACATCATGTTTCCTACCATCACACTAAACACAAGGTCCCGCAGACTTCAAAAGCCAGATATGCTTAGTTCTTCCTACTTTTGGAATACTAATGAATCAACATTCAGCTTCACTGACAAAAAACATGGTGTAGTGAAAAGTAACATTCATTTGTAATAGAAGGAACTCTCTACTTACAACACTACTAATAATTTCAGCTGAAATTACACCACACTAAATTGTCTCTGCCTGTGCACAAACCATGATCTAACATGAGGACAGCAATGCCCCAAGGCAACTTGCAGAAAAAAAAAAACTATCTGAGTAGTCCTAGAATATTCTCATCATTGAAAAGCTGTGTGTTTTCCATCAGTCGTTGATCTCCAAAACATATTATAGACAGAAAACTACTCCTAATATGTATTGATTTTTATACATAAACAGAGTAGAAAGCCGTAAGAGAATACTGGAGTCATCCAGCATGAAAAGGACCAAAGGAATTTTCCAGCTGCGTTCCTGTTTGAAATAAATCATATACTATAGTAAATCATCCAATCCCAATGCAAAAGCACTCAGTGGTGTCAAGCAACTACAAATCCTAATAAATTCATGCAAAAATTAATTTTCCTGAATTACTAAGAATGTGCATGTTATTTTTTCTTTAAATATGCCTAACCTTAAATCTTAGCCAAGAATGCTTATTAAACCTTTGCCTACTACACAGAAGAGCTCTCTTCAAATGCAAAATTTGCTAATGCACAAACACACTACATTTACAAGACTTCAGGCATCTAACATCAGTTTTCACAGCTTTTTCAAATATTTTTAACAAGTTTGATGAAGTTTAGAGAAGAATTGGCAAAATTAAAGAATTGACAAACATTTTATAGATGCACAGAGAGGCCTGTAGTTAATTAAGAGGGTGGCTGAAAGGTTGCTTGAGCACAATGGTAAGGTAAGTTTTCTAGTTCCCACAGCAGTGTACTTGTTTGTATACTCTAGAGTTCAACATGATGCTTCATCACATTGCATACAGCAGCAGACACGCTGTGTTTCAACAGTACACTGGTTAGAGGTATGCATGAGCAATTATTCCAATCACAGATGAATTTTGCAATAGCAAATCGCTTGTGTACTCATAATAACCCACATTACACTCTTCCATGAGACTTATGCAAAACTGGCTCAAGTTATGCAGGGCACTGGCTCCCAGAGATACACTCTTTGCAAGTCTATGTAGACTTCACAAATGATAACAAAAGGTCTGATGGATGAAGGAAGGAACAAACTGTAAGAACACTCAAAAAAAAAAAAAAAAGTACAAAACCTTTTGGTCACAATTAACAGTAATATACCCATAAATTAGCAAACATGCCAACTGGCAGACAACCAGCATTCCCTCTAACATCAAACATTGCTATTCTCTTTAAGTATTATTCTACTTTCACTTCCCTATAATTTGGGACAGGACACATACATTTAGTACCTTTTGGTGTCTTATAGAAAGCACCAAGGTTAGTAATGCCCAGCTGAGAACCTTCTTTCATCTGTCTAAAACCAACCTGTCTTTTAACACTTCTGTAAGTGACAATCATTATTGCATGACCTGTTGGATTAGCATCACTTGCAAGACATGAAGTTAGTTTTCCTCTACTTGACTCACAATAAACCACAATATGTACAGGAGCAGCCAAGAATAAGACTGAGACATTCGGAGCTATGCAATCTGGAAATAGAGTGTATCAAGTTCAGTCAATCAATAGAGAAAGGGGTTAATTTTACACAGGGGGGAGAAGAGGACTATTCTGTGCAAGTGACCAACATCCACATCCACCAGTCTCATAAGGTACTTGTGAGATAGTTGGTGCTTAAGAACACTTCCATCACCCAAGTGCCATATAAATAATCTGTAATAACCAGCATAGAAGATTTGTAGGGATAACAGAGCAGTAGAAGAACAAACATCTTAATTTTTACTACAAATTCTTCTCTCTCCTCACTGTTCTTGATCTTGCATCACTCCAGATTCCCACAATTACTCTGCCTTCTGCAAATCCATTCCTGTCAAAGCTCAACTTCTCTGGCTCCACTCCAGTATTTCCCATTCTTTCTCTCCCTCATCCTTGAATCACAAAGTACAGACCACCTCCCTCCCAACCCAGTTACTCCTTTATATTTCATGACAGCATCAGGTCCCTTTTCCTTTTTCTTTGTTCACAACCTCTTACAAATTGCACACAATCATGGTCCTTTGAATTTATCTTTCCTTTTCTAACCCAAGATCTACAGATGCCCCACTTTTTTTCTTCTTTTTTTTTTTTTGTCGCAGAGCATAGCCTAGAAGGTCAGTTCATAGCAAAAAGATTCTTTAGAAACAACTTAAAACATATTCTGTATTTCCAAAAAACTGCTCTTCATGGGAGAGGCCATGGCTGCAGATTCTATTCATAAGAAAAAATAAAAAAAAGAGAACCCACAGTTAGAATTTAAAGACCAAATGGTTCCCACTTTGACCAAAAGATCCTCCCACTTCACAATAAACAGGCCTTTCTAAGGCTGAAATATGAGGAAGTTTTTCTTCAGCTTGATCTGAACAACAAACGAATGGCATAACAGTAAGTAAGGAAATCCTATTTCAAGACTACTAAACCTGTAGTATACTATCATTGATACAAACTAAAACAGGTTTTTGAAGTCCTCTGATTATTTGAGGTGAATTTAAAACTATTAAAAAAGTTACCGCACATAAAATGATAAATTGTTCTTCTATCTGTGAATGCCACAATTGCGTATTTTACATTTGTAGGTGTAAACATCATAAGAGAGAAACCTTTCAGAGAGCTGCTCAGAGGTTCAGTGACGTAGACTAAATACAAAAACTGCAGCAAGCTCTGACACACATCACAGAACTTGGAAGGTGAAAAATTGAGGTTTATTTTAAGGTGAGAGAGAAAGCAAATGGATAATACTGTATAGTACTGTACAGGCAGTCAAATGTGAGGTTCAATTATGAAACCAACACTCCAGCATTTTGCTGTCTGGTATGCATTAACGTCAAAGTGAATAGCAAGCATCTCAACTGAAAAGAACAGCCAAAAGGCAAATCTGGCCTGTCCTGGCCAAAGGCAGTGACTCAGCTACAGTCATAGGGCATAAAAAGAGATGGATGTAAAATCTAGCACTCAGGAGAATTGCTACTCTAGCACAGAAAACTGATGAAGTCAACTAATAAAGCTGAAAGAGGGCTCCTCCACAGGCTTGACCATTTCCACGCTGGTCGGCTGGACAGCGTGAATCAGAAGTACCCGGTGATGGCTTTTCATGAACAGCAACATTGCTTAATTCATAAAAAAAAATACAAGATTTCTTTAATACACTCAGTTAAAAGTAAAATCAATTAAGGGTGAACTTAGACTTAAGGTCTTTCTGAATTCAAATCATTGAAAACTTCAGGTCATCTAAAACAACATCTTGCCCTCTGATGTTAATGAGCATCAACGACATAACAGAAAGCCTTGACTTTTCAACCTGTTTTATGCTTCATGTTTTAGAAGAGAGCTGATGTTCACATGCCAAGGAGGTCTGAAAACTCACACAATATACCAGTGAACTGGTATTTTACTGGTATTTTATTAGGGTTTTTTACTAACTCAAAAAATGTAATCTTTCATGCAGGTGAGCTAACACAAGATTGGCCAAGACTAACTAAACTACAGTGAAGACCTAAATCTTTTGCATTTTCAGCTCATGGAAAGATCAGCAGGGCAGGAACAAAAACAGAGCAAGAAAACATAAAAAAAAAGCTGGAACTGTTTCTGCCTTCCGCTACTGCAACTATTCAAAAGTATGCTTTTTTTTGGACCATTGTAATGGGAGTACTATAATCTTTTTAACAACCAGAAGGTAATAGCAGTGGATAGTTACAATATATTATAGATTATAGAAATTGTGACTGGTGGAACACAGATTATTACTAATTTCTCATAATGCAGTTTTTATGCACACACTTCTTACAGGAAAAAAAAAGACACTAAAATACTTTATAAATCCTGGAATATTTCAGTAAAGTCAAAAGTTGAAGTGAAATATTTATTTACTTCTGTTGTTTGATTGATTAATTATTAACTTACAGCCTTCTCGTTTGTATGGTAATTAAACCACACAAAAAAATGAGAATTTCAGTGGAAACAGTTTCCACAAACAACCACACTGCCTTGAACAGAGGCAACTCTTCCACCCCCATGTCCTGGCTGACACCATTGGGTCCAGATATGGTGCAAGTTTTGGTATTGTTTCATCTCTGTGTGTAAATTCCCATATGTCCTTTTGCTATATATAGCCCATAAAACAATTTTCTATCAATCTTTCACTTACTGTATAATTTATCATACCTGAAATAAAAATATAGAAATAAGAATAGCAAAATGATTCCTATGTACTTTTAACTCAATTAAATCTAACCAAAATACAATTGTTTTCCATCTAAAAAGGAGTAGCACAACCAAATCAGGAGCTTCTCAAAGTCTCTTAGAGTTTACTCTACCCAGAGAGTCTCCAAATCCCAGAGGGACAGAAGGATTAAGTACAAGTATCAGATGTTAACAGGGATTGTCACATCCTCGCTTGCTTAGGCTATCCCTGTGTTTGATGGTAATCCTGCAGCCGTGTTTTCTGCATGGTATCATGTAAGTTATAACGAGGGTATGAAGTATTCATCTGTCTGATCAGACCAGCAATTCTAAATTCAAATTCTGTCCAACCTAAATTTAGTAAGCTAATAACTATAAATTAGACCTCTGCATTAAGAACAGTGAGCAACTGCAAGCCAAGCTGTAACTGCAGATGCAACGAAGTCAGTATGACTTTGCAGTATTTTAACCTTCTGTAGTAATACCTGAGATTTGGGGCAGTCTAGTCAAGAGCAGATTGATTGCTTCTTTTGTGATGGGTTTGTAATGAAAAGATACACTGAGAAGTACTTCAGAGGTATAACATTTTTAAATACTGGAAAAAGCGTCAAAGAAAATCATTGAATTAGCCTGCAACTACTGTCTGAAACCATCCAGATGCAATGCTTGCTGTGCTGTATGCACAGGATAGTTTGTACAACGGCATCCAAAGATGTGCCTGTAAAAGTGCCAAGCGGTCTCAGCACAGTGCCAGGCAGGTTGCAGCATTCTGTCTTTAAAAGAGAAGAAGAAAAAAAAAATCTAATAGAATATGGCTGTACCAGTTCTCAAGTTTGCAGTAACCCTTCAGAAGCTTTTGCAATCCAAAAAGAGTTAACTGGACCATATAAGGCAATGGCTTCCTAGCAGCAATGTGCATTTTCAGCCTGCGTTTAAATAGAGACAGAAACGGAGGAAAAAGAAAACAAAAATCCCCAACCAACCAAACAAAAAAAAATAATCCCCAAACCCCAAACCCACATAATTTTCTACTACCCTACAGCAACTGTTAAAAAACAGTCACTAAAAAATTGTCCTCCTGTGTGTCTATCCAGTACTGATAAAAATCTGTTTTCAAAATGACCAATTATGTCACTGGTATTTGTACTTACAGTGCAATAAAATCCCACTAGCTATCTTTTCAAGTACACAAAAAGGCTCTGCATCACACATATCTTGCTCTTCCACTGGTAGCACTATCTCAATCCTCCCCTTAAGTTTCACAGGTGATAGTGCAAGAGCATTGCACTCCACATTCGTCCATTGCTTTCTAGGAAAACTGCCTGCTACAGTTGTTTAATTTACTTTCCACTACCTATCCAGTCTGCACTGAAAGGCTGCACATACGACAACTGAACTAACACAGATATCTATGTTGTGCTACAGCAGTTATTAATTATAATAGAAGAGTTAATAATAGATAACACAGGCCTCAATGGAAAAAAATTAGTCTTAAGTATGACCAATTAAAGGTTAAGAAATTGTGCAACTAGTACATTTCAAGAATAAAATTGATCAATAACTCCAAACTTCTCAGAGATTATTTATCCTTGACAGGCAAGGACTTTGTAGGAACTTTGTACCTCAAAACTGTCATCTACGAATTTACAGTCCCAGCATGGTTTATTTTGAAGGAGTAGGGAGAAGAAATGTGGGATATAAACTGTAGATAGATCCCTTGTGTCTGCATGTTTTCTTGAGTAACTGCACCACATTTCACATGGCTATTTCCCTGACATACTATATTCCATAGATTAGAGATGATGGTGCTAATTGACCATTTACAAATACAGCCTGCCTGCTGCAGCATTGAAATGTAAAAACAGAGCATACATCAAAGCTCTCCACAAGGCAATGAAGTGAGAAAGATTTTGTCAGTGTTTGGTAAATCATAGCTGCATATGGCTTTGCTGTGGCCTAAAAAGGTCTTTTTAGAACTATTTTTGCCTGCTTTTTAAGTGTTGTTCTTTACACTAGCAAACCATTAACAGATTGTGTTTGTCAACGTGATCTGTAAAAAACTGGTTTTTCTCACATTCCACAATAAAATGCTGCCCTGCTTGAAATGCTGTTCATGGCACAAGGCGTTAAGCTGAGTTCTGCCTCCAGCCTCCAGAGTACAGCTCAGCAGGAGCTAACTCCCAAATCTATTTTTATAAAGAGGACAAGCCTGCTTTTCCAGATCATATTTTCACATAGATGTTTAAAAAAAAAATCCTGTTTCATTATTTATAATGGTCATTTCTAACACAACTTAATGAATCCAAGATGGAAGCTATAGAAAACTAAAGAGCTTTTATATTAATTAACAGAGTAATTATATGTTGTGGTCATTTGCTTAAACAACCTATTTCAGTCTGAAGTAGTAACCCTCAGGAACCCATGGTAGCTGAGTGCCAATATCACTATATTGGTTGTATTAATCACTGTATTAATGCACATGCCAAAAATAATCAAAGGCTAAGGATGTCACAGAGACCACAGGAATATTCATTTTACCTGCTAATGGTATCAGCTTCTTTAATCACATCCATTAGATTTAAAGAGAACTTTAAAAAAAAGGCACAGTAAGAAAGTAGAGAGCTGCAGCTATGTAAGAGCATGTTTATGCTAATGAACTGCTGTATGAAAAGGAATCTGAGGGAAGTTTTCAGTGTTCATAAACATTTTGGGTAAGAGAGCCTTCCAACATACACAGAAATTCAAATCCAGCACTATCAAGGACAGTAAACACTTGAGGAATGGCAATTTATGATCAAAGCCAGTAATATCCATAGGATCAACATTAGGTTGAAGCTTCCTTTACAGTTTCAGCATAGCAAAACTGATGATGAAGTGCTGACAGGACAGATCATGTTCTTGAGATGCTACTTCTAACACCGTCTTCTCCTTTCTACACTTGAGGAGGAAGCAACTAAAACATAACACAATGGCAAATAGAAATAAAAGCTCCTAGAATTATTAGGGTTGTGCTTCTTAGAATGTTTGTTGGGGGTTTTGTGGTCCTTCTAGGATGAGGAAATGATGCCTGCAGCTTGAGGGGAGACAAAAATCTAAGTAAAAATATTATCCAGCAACTTTAACATAGGACTGCAATATTCACAACTGCAGGACAATTCAGCACAGAAGACAGTAAGACAAGGATCCATTATAAACTATTTATACATGTTCTTTGAAATTTGATCCAGCCAAATACAATGATGAACCCAGCCTATCCTCTAAATGGGGAAGTTTTATAAGAAAGTACAAGTGAGAGAAACACCAATATTCCCAGTTTTCCTTTTCCTGTGCCTATGTAGCAAATATTCAGCTACCTCCCTTGACTTTAAAATATGGAGCAAAAGCAAGTAACTAATATGTATGTAGAAGCCTGATATTGTTTCATTTTATTAAAATGCTTGCATGTTTTCTCAAACCTTTATGAAACTACATAAGTTTGTCCATCTGTATTATCTTCTCTTCCTTTCTCCTCTTCCATCTTCTCTTGCTCTGAGGGCTTCCCTAAACTAGAGTGGCACTTCAGTAAGTCCCTTTTCAAAGGGCAAAGTCGCTAACTTTTGAACGGCTTGGGACTACTGGCAAGACCAATAATAGTGAACATAGAATATAACTCTGCTTCGCACAAAAAGGCAATGGCACTGATGTTGGCAGGCTTTCATGTAAGTCGTTGTAACAGTATAAATGACAAGTAATAAGGCCGTTTTCTGTGACTTCTACATGAAAGAGACCACAAGGACTTCTCTTTTTTATGATCTATGCTTCCAAGCAAAAGAGCTGTCACTAGAATTCTGTTGCCTTCTTCCCCTACCAGTGCGTGTATATATATATATATATATATACATATGTGGCAAACATCTCCTCACTGTCCCAAGTGAAGTAAACTGAAAGCTAACAGTTCAAAGAATTTAGCATAAAAGTCTACCATATATTGCACTTCATTATGTGAACTACTGTTGATTATACAAGAAGAACTATTTCAAGAATATTTAATTAATTTATTCATTCTATTACCATATTGACAGTAGCTTTCATTAATTAGAGATTTATTTTCAAAGGTTTTTCTTTATGACTCCATCCACTAGACAAATAAAAGACTACAAAATGGAGATGCTGGAGAATTTCATATCCAGATTTCCAACATTCCCTATTTTTATTCTGTCCTGACTGTCATTCTCATTTCAAATCTTGGGTCTCTTTATA
Source organism: Pachyramphus minor (assembly GCA_013397135.1). NCBI lineage: Eukaryota > Metazoa > Chordata > Aves > Passeriformes > Tyrannidae > Pachyramphus > Pachyramphus minor. The sequence goes on along the minus strand of VYXB01003352.1, from coordinate 232,531 downwards.
GATTGATTTTTTTTTTCTTTCTCTGAGTCAGAAATGACTCATCACCTAACTTATGATGAAATATTCCAATGATGGTAAATTCAATCAAGTGGAATAGAGCCAAAGTCTTGAGGTACCATTTCATTGAAGTATCTTCCAAATAGAAATATATTATCTGTTCCAGATAGGCATAAGTTACTACTGTTTCCTTTAAAGCCTCTAATTGTGACTTTACTGCATAAAATAAAGGAAGGGGCAAAATTGCTACAGTGTTGAATCAGAAAATAATGCAAGACAAAAAGAATTGCAATAAAAGCTCCAATTCCTTATTCAGTCCTGAACACAATACACTACAACAAACAGCAATTTTACAACAAATCTATCATTATTTACTGTGAAGAAGCTTGGTTATAATGTCATTTTCTAGGTAGTCCACAACTATTCATCAGTTCAATGCTCTCTTGGATCTAACTGCTGTGTACGTTGTAGAGCACACTCTCTATTTAGCCATGGACCTGCTTGGACAACCTGATATGAGAAGCGGTATTTAAAATGCCTGTCATTTGACTATCAGGGAGACTAGTCTCTCTTTCTTCCAGTTGCTTGTGAACTATAATGTGCAATGGTCACTCCCAGTAGAGAAATCAGGGAATTCAATGCAGTATATTAGACAGTGAAGAAAAGGGGAAAGTAATCATTAGGTCACTACTTATCATCTTCAAAACATCCACTGCAACTAAATAATTAACTCAGAGTTCCCCTAAAAAAAAAAAGCCACCACCAAAAACAAACCACATCCCAAGATATTAACTACTACTCCAAGAGAAACAAATACCACATCCAATTACATTTCTCTCTGTTGATATAATTACTAAATATGGGAGCTAATTACGATGTAAAACCAAAGTGACATTCTACAACTGAAAAACAGGACAGAAGCAAGTAACACCTACATGTTGCAGTATTTTCCCTACAGACCTGTATCTAATGGTATGCTAATAGTGTAAGAAGATTGAGCTAGCTCTCCTTGAACTGCTTTTTCAATGTATTAAGGGTAGTAGTTTATAGATCTGCAAATATCCAAACAGCCCTTATCTAGCACTTGGAGAAAATGATACAATACCATGCCGGGGGGGGGGGGAAGCTCTTTTAATATTTTTTTCTTATGCTTGAAAAGAGAAGTAAGAGGCAGAAATTAGGGGAATCTGGGATATTTCATAAAAGGTCCTAAATTTATGTGGTTTATCATGCTTCCATAAAAGCATAAACCCAAGATTCATCATTTTATTTATAAAAGGAATCTTAGTAATTTCCTATCTGGCTATGCTGGCACACCCATGTACAAATACCAGAGCTGTAATTCAAAACTCAGGAACAGTCAGAACCCACTGGGTCACGTTTTAAAAGCAAACTGACAGCAACCAAATCTCACTCTTAACTAACACTTGTTAGTGGCCTGCCATGTCAAAAAAGGTGCTGGTGTTACTGACACAACCAATAAAAGCTTTCCCATCACAAAAGTCATTGGGACTACTGCCACTGTTTTGCCTGAAAGCCCCTGGAAATAAGCCATAGCTAAGGAACACTGTGTTTGCATTATTCTCCCTCCTGAAGATAGTTAAGACAGAAGAGCATTTATGACTCACTGCCTATGCTTCACACTGCAGATATCAGGGATATTCTGCAGTGTCCTAAGCTCTACAGTCACACAGAAAAACTGAGAGTTGTAGTCACGGTGACCCTAACTATTCGAATTTGGAAAATCTTATTTATGCTAAAATGTTTTAGACTTTCACTATTTGCCCACCTGGTGGGCTGTAAGGTCACCAAAGCTAATTATTACAGAAATACTTTTGCTCTAATATACAGATTTTAATTCTGTAATATGAAAAACTGCACCCTAATTGAGATGATTTAAGAAATACTTAAAAACAGAAGTGTTGACAAAACTTCAGAAAAAGTGAAAAACAACACCACACACATATTGGTACATAGTGTCTTTCTGAACTACAGACAAAGGCTGCAATGTGTACGGAGGTACAGGAACGACGGTGATCTCCTGGAATAAAAGTGCACCATCAGAAATGCCAGCACTTCCCGAACACCTACAAGCATCACCAGACAATTACTATGTAACTACTATTTCTCTGCGTGCCAACTGTCATCACAGAACTTTAGATTCATTATCTAAGAAGCATGTTTCACACATGAGACAAAGAAGCAGAGAGGAATCCTGGATGCTTTGCATTCCACAGATAAAGGCAACTCTAGTATATCTTGGTGTACAATATCACCTTGGAAAACTGCAACCAAAAAAAAAACCCAAAACCAAAACAGTATTTATGTATTAGTACTGTCAGTTTAAAGATATTACACATAAATATATTTGTCACCAAAGGAGGTTCATTGAAATCAACACTGTCATTTAACAGGTCTCATTTTTTTCTCTAAGAGATACAGGGAAAAGACACAAATCCTTACTGTGATGTATCACACTAAAAAACAGACTGGTTCCTAAGGAACATATATATAAAGCAAACCCACCAAAGAGAAAATAGTGTTGTGAAGTACTTATTCATTGGAAGAAGCTGACACACTTATGAAGATTGAAACTGCTGCAAAGCTGCTACAAAGCTGCAGATGCTGCTTGCATTGCCTTTCTTGAACCAGAAAAGCCACTATTAAAGCCAGGACAAACAGAGCACATAATGACCAAATACATCATCTTTACGCCTGCAATGCTACAAACCAAGTCTTTGAAGCCACATGGGAGATAAGGGTGCGGCAGATCCAGGCGAAGGTAAAATACAAATCACTCAAAGAGCACCTTCACACTTGCCACACAAAAACCACAAAAGAAACAAAAAAAAAAAAGCCAAAATCATGTACCAATTGCTGTATTGCTACTTTAGGAAAGCTTTTTAGTCATAATTATTCCTGTACCAGAATGGAAAACTGACTATTTTAAATATCATAAAAAATGGTTCTTAGTACAGAAAATCAAATTAGTGTTTCTCAACAGCTCTTAGCATGCTCACGTCCACTCCACAACTTTATTGCATTATTCAGTCATTTGTTATGCAGAATTCAGAAAGGAGGGAAAGGAGAATGGCATGTGATGTGTGAGTATGAACTCTGCTGTGGACATATCAATGCTTCCAAGTCAGTGGGGTACCTCAAGACAGTGGAGATAAGTTTGCTTTTTAAGTAGTGTAATTCATGTTTTTATCTCTGTGATTTTGATACAATAAGACTTATGGATGTCGGGCATATTTCTGACTTCTGGCCACACAGATGCTTTTACAGACATTCAGGAATTATTGCCCACTTCAGAACTGCATGTGATGTGATTCAATAATTTGTAATTCAATAATTTTCTTATCCACAAAAGTCAGATTTGTTACCCAGCGTGCAACAAGCCAATAATTACACACTTGAGAGAGACACTGATAACTTATTTCAGAGTTGCGCAAGCCTGGGTGCTCAGTGGTATTCCACAAATCAAGCACACCAACTATCAAAACTTTGTACTATTTATACATTTTAGCAAACAAAGGAATTAGTGTTCATTGGCTACAAGTTATATAGTTCTCTTATTAATTAATATTCTATCTTCTGTTGGTTAATGATTCTCTCACTTCTCATGCTAATTGGCCACATGCTCAGTCTTTCTATTCTTTTGAGTCAGTGGGTTTCTTGGGACAGTGGTCCGTGAGTCAGTAGTTGAGAACTGCTCCTGTTGGAATCAGCTTTCACCCACTTGAAGCTGATTTCAGTACAACTACAGTTTCTTCCTTATCTTTGGAGTTCCAACAGATGTTCTTATGGCCCATAAATTGTACATTCTTTGTGTCCACTATCAGTGGGCATCCTTCTTCCTGAGCTTTGTTAACATCCTTTTAGGTCTGAGATCACTGAAGCATGACAAGCTGTAAACGTTAACAAGGCAATTCTACCAATAAATCCTTTGTCTTTCTAACACCTGGACATCACTTAGGGCTTGTTAGCTGCTATATGTTTCATGGATTAAATCTCCCTTCCTGCTGTTTAGGCGTGAAAGGATACAAAGATCAAAAATCAAAGAACATCCTTTCTTAGGAACATTTTACATATTCCACATTCTGCAACAGTTTCTTCCGCTTCTGTCCTGTTATGTTTCTAAATGGAATTGGTATGAGCAAAGAGTAGAATTATTGCAGATAGTACAGTGCAGATCAATTAGATTGTTGCAGGAATTACAAGTGGAGGTTTTCCTATCGTATCACGTAGTAGACCAAGTCAGACAACTTCCTATAATTTAAAAATTCCCCAATGCATATAAAAGTGCAGTTCTGTTCTGAAAGTTGCCTGTAAAAAATGGTATGTTCCTTGACTGGTTTCAAATAAAAAAACCTCATTATGCAGTAATTAAAAAAAAAATTGTGCCAGTCCTAGAAGTGTATCTTGAACTGTACTGCACACAAAAACTCTGTAACCAGAACTCAGCTAGTACCTTTCAGTTATGACGTGCATTCCATCTTATTTTGTTCCGTATCTGTACTACATCTGCCACAGTAACAAAGTTTTCAGAAATAACAGGAATATATCAGTGAAGTCAAGAGATGACTCATTACCAGTGACCATAGATCTCCGAAGAATTGAGTAAGATGGGGGAGGTTCACTGTGATCTGACTTTAGCATCACAGTGACTCACCAATCCACTTGACTTGCATATGACAAGGCACTCCAGCATGGGAATACAAGCAAATAAATAAATAAAGCAGCCCAGAAAGGCCCTTCCTAGTCACATTAATAGCAGACATATAGAAAATTTATCAGGAGTTCTACTTTTATCCAATAAAAATAATAATACGTAGATATCTCCTGGGAAATATGGGATCAGAAGAATAGAAAGTAAGATTACATAGGCTGCATGTAAAGGAGATAAACAGAAGAAAAAAAAGAGTTTTATAATTACAGAATAGTCATTTGCTTTTTTATAAGGAGATTATCATGAATGTATTGTTTAAAACAAGAAATTCTAGGTAGGGCAGTTAGAATTTACTGAAAAACCTATGAAATATAAAGCTTTATAAAATACGAATTAACCACTTTTTGTATTAAACAGTAAATAAACTCTTTTCTTACATATATATATTTTAGTCAATAGACAAAAATGATGAATCTTTACATGTACGTACCATAAAAGAGATCTTGGGTAGAAAGGAAAAAAACCCAAACAGTTCAGTAAAATTTATTCTATTCCCTAAATGTTAGGCAAATTACGCTCTCTCTCTGCTTATTATTTATAACATTTATGCAAAGATACAAAGAATTTTATCTGTAACTACACTTTAGAAATGTACTGTGCTTCATCCAAATGAATAAATAAAAACATCAGGCAGTAACATGTAGAGATGTTGGTCAGATTATAAAGATAATATTTATAATATTTTTATAATATAAACAGGATATGAACAGAAGTGGATGCCATGAAAGTAGAAAATAAATTCATGTCAGCTATTAAGCCACCCAGAGAAGGGAGATGAGTTCTGTTGTAGCTGGCATTAGAGCTCTGTAACTTATAAGCCAGTGCACCTGATTTCTAAACCCAATTCCACATGCACAAGTCTGCTGTAGTCACTGTGAGTGCTGGCAGTAGCAGCTACATTAAAAGCGGCTGACAGAGTACCACAGTGACCAGCAAAAATTAGACTTTATATATTGGAACACACATCAATATAACAGATTTTGTTGATCCCATCAAACCACAGCACTGGGGAGAAAAAAAAATTGAAGAAAGTAGCACCCAAATAGAAGAATAAAGTAACACTTAAGAAGATTTCAGGTAGTTAAAATGCAAATATATACACACACTGCTTTCAGGAAAAACACTGAAAGAAGATATTTCATAGAATTATTAGAATGGTTTAGGTTGGAAGGGACCCTAAAAATCATTTAGTTTTGATATTCGTTATTTCCTATTTAGTTTGTTGTTGTTGTTATTCTCTTCTCGTGGCTTAGCTTTTATTTCAAAAGACTTCCGTATAATTCTTTTCTGTCTTAAAAAAATAGGCAAGATCTAACCCTCTGAATTGTTCTGAATTCATTATAAAGCTCAAATGCTCTGAACAGATGGAATGAATATTTCCTACAGTACACGAGCTATCCAAGAATTCACAGGCTATATGTGTATAAAACTAGGAAAATTAGGTGGGTTAACAGCAGGAAAGTAGCTACAGCATCTCACTATGGATGTAGAGATGTGAGCATGAGCTCTTTGTCTGGATGAGTGCCAAGGCCTCCCCACAGTTATCTTAGCTGTAAATAGGTAGCTCTTCATTCAAGCTGAGAAGAAAAAAGGCAGACAGATGTGATACCAGCCATATTGCTCCCTTGTGTGCTATTGGCTGCAAAATACAAGTGGGCTTTAACCACGAGATCGATAAGGCACCTGCACCCAGAAGGGATCTTCGGTAGATTTTGCATTAGGGAAACCTACACAAATATCAAAGCATCAATAGGTCTGTTGATTTCTTTATAATTAAAAATAAAAAAATTTTTTTTAAGTCTGCATTACAGATTTTTAAACAAACATCATCAATAAATAGAGCTAATACAGTTTTAATGTAAGAAGCTAAAAAAAAAAAAATCCCACTTTTACCCCTTTATACTGCTCCTCCAGCATTGCCCATGTTTTCTCCCTTTTTCCTTTTCTAAATGGTTTTATTCTGTTTAAATGCTTTTTCCACATTGACAATCTTGTCTGTTGGACTTTTTCCATTGCTTTGTTCCTATATCCAAGATGCAGAGCAGCCCCACCTCTATTTCCCATAGGATTCCTTTCCTTGTTCATGCTGCTTTTTTTTTTTAACTCTACTCCTCTGTTTACTCTGTGCCTTTGCTTCAGCAGAAAAGAGTCCAAGCAAAGATAAAAGAGAAATGGGAAGCAACAACATTCCTTTGCTACTCCACTGGTTTGTGCATGGAAGCATGCCATTTGTGAGGGAATAGAAACAGAAATCCCTGTGGCATTTGACAAGGATGTTATGTTGCTTGGGCAACCATTCCTAATTGCCTTTTGGGATACTGAGCAAACAAGATGGATTTTTTTTGCTGGTCTGTAGGAAGGTCACAATAGCACAGGGACACCAAGCACGGGTTACTGCTACAACAAGTGAGGCACTGAAAAAATATACATCAGGCAGCCCTGTATGCCATAACATGTCAACCACACATAAAACCCAATCTGTGCTGCAATTAAAGCCATGTAAGGTAATGTGTACAACAGTTGTCATACAAGACTACAACAACTACTATGCCAGAGACAATGTTATTCTAGACTCAGGCTGAAAGCAAATCTCAGCGTTTCTCCTGGCTTGAAAAATTAAACATATAAAAAAAGCTATTTATAACTTATATATATATATATATGTAACAGTATCCTACAAGAAACAGATTGTTAACAGCACTTTGGCAGGGCACTATTAACATCCTTTAAAGATTGGGATGAAAAATTTTCATAAAGTAAATGCCTGCTGAAACAAATAAAGGCAGAAGCTTTAAGAGCAAGAGCTACTTCCTCAGAGTTCCTCCAGAGGGTTCATCTCAGTATATGAATATTTTGCATCTTCGAAGAAACACACCATATGCTGGGATGGCTTTTTTTAACTAGGAAACTCTGCCTTATATTTTTGGAACAAGTAAGTTTTTCCTTGGGTATGTTTATTGACATGTTTCATAAACCTCAAATCCTTAACTGAAAAAAGAACCTACTTTGGCTGTATGAAAAGTAGCTTTTTTTTTAGTTCAGAGACCAAAAGGAGGAAGAAAGGAGAAATTTCATGTAATTTGGGGGGAAAAGACCATTTAAAGATCAAGACACACCAAATCAACATTTCATTGCAAATCTATTCAGATAAAATTTCAGCTTTTCAAAACTTTCTCTATTTTCCCTTTTATGTAAGGTATTTGGTAAATTTAATCCAAATTCACTAACAAAGGCACAAAATGGAAACTTTTTTCAGAGTTTAACGAACCGATAAATTGCACTTCCAAATCCAACAGTCAGAAATCCTCTGCTGTGCATCCCAGTATTGCCTCTGTCTTCTGCCTGGCACACAGGAGGTACAGATCCACCCGAAACTCTGGTTTTCATCGCCCCTGGAGCCATGCAGAAACTTACAAGGGATCCTTTAAGACCATAGCAGAATAACGGAAATTACCCAAATTTTTCTTTCAATCATGTTTACTCTGTTTTCAGTTTAGCCCCTGCCCCTCGGAAACAAAGGTTTCCCCAGCCTACACTAACCAACCCACGTTACTGGAAGCAATGTCTATCCTGAGTTTCTCCAAACCTACACTTACTGTAGCACGCTATAGCAAGCACATATACATGCCAAATTTATGGTCTAGGAATTGACTGGACCAAGTAAGGAGTCAAGTAAGAAGGGGAAGATGTATCTTGAGCCCCCTGCGACACTTCCCAGTCCAACAGCAGAGGAAAAGTGTTGGTAAGGGCAGCGTGTTGTGCTCCCTGCTTTGAGTTACTGTCAAGGGCAGGACACCAGGCTCAGCAGGCTTAATGTACCACATCCATCCTGTGCTGTGTTCACCTTTCACATCAAGGAGAAGAAAAAAGGCACCAAAAAGTATTTTCAAAGCCATTAGCAGTACTATAAGTAGTTGTGACTATAACCATTTTTTCTCCCCATGGATCACCCCAGTTCCCAAAGCTTGAGAATAGCTCCCAATAGACAGAGTAAGAGATGTAACTGTAGCAATTTCATGTACTTATTTACCAACAACTTGTCAGAAAGCTCTGGTGTAGTGTTTGTTTAGCTAGATTTGCATGTACTTACAATTTATTTTTTTTTTGGCAAAAACACTTTCTTAGCTAGAATGGGTGTCTTCTTCCATATGTTGCACATTTTCAGGCATTTTCCCCTGTCCTAGGAAAGCACTCCAGTTCTTTAACATCAGAAAACAGATTTTACCACTGAGAACACTTGAACAAGACCATCTGAGAGGCCCATGTCACAAATAACTGACTATCAAGATGTTCTGCATCCTAAAATGCTACCACGAGCACTTAATACACCAACAAGGTCAGTGATATCCTACCATTAGGACTCAGGGGCCTTCAACTTTCATAAAATGTACTCAAGAGGCATTTTCAGTTTCATAATGACACTTTAACATACACAATATAAATAGATATAACCAAACATTATTATTTAAGCCTGAGGGAAGACACAATGGGAGTCATATTTCTCTATTATTATTAACTCTGACACATTAAAAAAACAAGTGATGTAGGTAGACTGTATTCAGGAGATAAATAACAGGAAAATTAAAATAAGGCTTGTCCCTACAACTATTACTATTGGCAGTATGTTAATTTTCTGCAGAGCAAATGACAAGTTACAATGTTACTTGCACTAATTTGGTGCTACAAATAAAAAATAATTTTTGTGGATTTTTTTCTATTTGCATTCTGTTTTCAATTATGAGATAATTTTTTGAAAACATTTTTGCTTGTACAATATTTATGTGCAGGCCTCAAAGTTTGCAGCACATGTAGCTCTTCATCTACTTATAGAGGACTTGAGCACTTCAAATCACAGGGCAGAAATATTACAGAATGACAGGCTCTTGCTGCACTTGTGTATCCATGCTGATTGTCAATATAAGAAATAATTTTTAAGGACTTGGTACTATACGTCAAAGTAGGAATATAGAAGGATGCCCAAAATAAATAAATACATAGTGTAAACTATCATGTTATTTTGAAAGCCCTGTTGTTTTTATATCAAAGATTATAAACTGAAATTCCATAAAATGCACTAGCACCAAAATCAACAGTATTCTCTAGACATCATGTAGAGATATACAGTCAAGAAAGAAAGCATACATGGGTCTATTTTACTTAGATTAAAGGGTGACCTAAATTAACACTGGTCCAAACATAACAAAAAGACCTCAAGCAGTAAGCAGCTGAACATAAATCTGTTTCAATTACTCTCATCATGATATCTCAGAAGGAAGCAGCTCAACATTCACCTGCAATTCTATTAGGACTGAAGAGGAGGCATTTATTACCATTAGACAGGACACTAAAAAATTTCTTTCAAGATGACATCAGACTGCATTCTTGTATCATTAAACCCCCCAGTAGCCAGGATTCCATCCACACCTCCCCACCTTTGCTGTTAACAGTTGCCGTAAGATTTTATCTGTGGTCTTGGCCAGAGCCAAGAGGATGTGCTGGCTGTCACAAATTCCAATCACACAGTCTTCATTAAGTATTCCACCTCCCTCTGCTCACTGACTTTGACAAATCAGGGAGCACTGTTCCCACTCAGAGTTTCTTATTCTCACGTAAGATGTTGACAAATTTGGATATTCCAGAAGAAGCTTCAACAAAATATGGGCAGGATTCTAATGATAAACTTGCATGAATAAAACTGGTGACCAAAATACAAGTATCCTCTTCCCTCTTAAGGGGAATCACACGTTTATGAAACAGAAGATTTATGTACTACCATCAAAGCAGAAAAATGCATAGAAGCGTCCACTTCATATTTTGTTGGCCACAAAAACGTAAATATAGAACCACAGAATGGTTTGGGCTGAAAGTGACCTTAAAGATCATCTAGTTCTAATTCCCCTGCCATGGGCCACCTTCCCCTAGACCAGGTTGCTCAGGGCCCCATCCAACCTGGCCTTGAATGCTTCCAGCAAGGGGGCAGCCACAGCTTCTCTGGGCAACCTGTTACAGTGTCTCACCACCCTCAAGTAAAGAATTTTTTCCTTACATCTAATCTTAAGCCACTCTCTTTCAGTTTAAAGCCCTTACCCCTTGGTCCTGTCACTACATGCCCTTGTAAAAAGGCTCCCTTTAGATAATGGAAGGTGCTATAAAGTCTCCCTGGAGCCTTCTCTTCTCCAGGCTGAATTCTCTCACCCTTTTTTCATAGGAGATGTGCTCAAGCCCTCACGTTCTGTGTCATAAATTGAAACTCAAGTCATCGGGTTTTTCTGAACTTCTTATGCCCTATAAGGCATGGTTTGAAGTACAGCATCTTCTTTTTAAACTTCCTGTTGAACGTTCCTGATTTCTTAGTTACTGAGCAATCTCCTAACATTATCCAACAGCAACATCTAAGCGTAAGAATAATCTTGAAAATAATATTTCATGCAAGATTAATGACAAAAGCATAAATGATAAAATGCTATACTATATATATATAATAAATACCAGAAAAGGTACCATAAGAATAGAAATATAGATAAAATTTCTCCTTCCGCTCCTTGTTACAATTCACAAACTATAAACTCAGGTTTAGGGCAACTCAGTATTTATAAACTTACTAGCATAAAATGCATTGATTCTGAGTCATCTATCATGTAGGCAGTAAAAATATATTTTGATCTATTTACACATAAATGTTATCCCCCCAAAGATTTTATCACCAGTCATATACCTTCAGAGACTTACACCAGAAAACTGAATTACACAGAAGCATCCAAGTTCTACTCAAAAGTGAGACAGTGTTTTTCAGCTGAAACTTTTAATTAATGCGCATATTGCCACTGAATGAATAACGATACTCAGTCAATTTTTTTTTTTAAGGCATTTCGGGACAGTTTCATACCCCAACATCACAAAATTAATATTAATATTGACATTTATTTTATCTCAATATTGACTTTCAAGGTCTGTTGCAATTTTTTTTCTACCTCCAGAGATCACTCCAACTATAAGGACAACAGTAATTTTCTTAAGTAACTCAATTTATTTTTTTGACATTCTTCAATCCTTCACAACAGCTGGTAAGTCAGCATTTAGCCAAATATGTGTCAGTAACCTCAGCCAAGATGCCCATAGCCATTTACACAGAAGAGAAACTCCCCTGCTGTATGCAATACCTGTTCCAAAATTAATCAACAACAGAAAATAGCAACAAAATGATCCTTGAAAGACTACCAAGCAAATATACTAGGTAAGAAAAAAAGGACTTGTTAGGTTAATTGTATTTATGCTACATAGTGACACCTGACAAATAAGTGTTTTGGGACAGCTTCCTGACTATAAAAACTCTAAAAGGCAGATTAACAAGGTGGGGGAAAAGCACTGTAGGTATTCACTTCAAAATTTCCAGTGTCCTGGAAAGAAAATCTCAAATTCACCCTTATTTTCTCTGATTTTTAACAATCATCCTGAAACAGGAAAATTGCATCTATTCTACAAAGCAGAACTTTGCCCATGCATTGGAAAAAGTTAGGACATTTAATTTCCTTTTTTTTTCCTTTTACCACATTCTACAGCTGTCCAGGGCAGTGGTCTCTACTTCCCCACCACTCTAGTCAGACCCTCAGCAAGACAACAGGCTATGAGTTTGAAGTCTACTGTTAATACCTTTCAAATATTTATGTTTTAGTCTTTGAAAGTATTTGTAAACTGTCTATTCTGTCTTGTCATATTTTAGTTTGTAAAAATTGAACTGACCAAACCCTGCAAAGCACCAACACTCAAACACCAACAAATTTCAGTGATTACAAAAATAACACAAGCCAGTGCATTTCCAAACTAGCAGAAAACTATCCCATGATAGGAATTGTTTTCAGTTTCTTACAAAGGTTAATTTCCTCAAAAAAACATTCACCCTTTTAGCTCGATGTACTTGAACAAAGGCTTTAAACATGCACCACACTTCCATCCTTATTTGAGCATTAAACTCATAAACATAAACAATGTTTGGCAGTGAGAATAAAATGACAAGAAGTAAGCACACACTGTACAAAATATAAAGATAAATTAAAATTAGCTGTCTGGGAAGCACACAGAAGTCAGAGAAGACTAGAAGCTTCATGCTTCCTCATTTATCCTTTAATGGAAAAAATTGACATTAGCAGAAAAAGTATTGATTTTCTGGGCTGTAACCTGTGGGAAACTAAAGAACTGAAAGTCATTTTTGTAGCTGAGATTGCTTAAAAAGAAAAATTTCAGAAAGGTCTGCCTGAATTACCTTCTGGATCTCACAACACACACAGACATTTATTTCTGTTCAGATTTGTCCTCCTAAATGAGAAACTTGCATTTGGATGTTGCACCATTATGTTTAAATCTGCTTCAACATGGTTGAAATGTATAACCCACCTTGACAGAATGATCAGCCTCAAGAGTAAAAATATTTCACTTGCTGCCATTAAGAAATGGCACCTTACACTGCTACTAGGCATAAAGACCGGTAGGAAAATAGCTGATTTTCCTTGGTATGCTCACACTGTGAATATCCAGGCATTTTGTTCTCAAAGGTTTTTTCCTCTCATACTTCCCAGCCCCTGACAACACCCGCCAAGGATCTCCTGAGGTAGCTAAGTACCCCCAGGAGAAGCATAGAAGACTGCATCAGCCAGGATGCAGGAGGGGCAGCTGGAGAGAAGAGGCATGGAGCATTGGCAGCCTGGACAAGGGGACATACCCTGAAGGAGGGGTGAGCCCAGGCACAGGACTGAAATTGAGAGAGCCGTGAATTAAAGGGTAGAGAGTGACATGTGGAGAGGCAGAATGATAGAGGGAGCAAGAGCTGAGGAAGCATGTGTCAGTGCTAGAAAGCCAGAGGCAATGAACACATCCCTGGTGCATTTGCCTTTAAGAAAATTACTGTTGAAATTAGTTTGTACTCATTGCATTATTTATAAGAAATTACATCTACAAACAGATTTGGACAGTGTTGGTGGTTTTCTGAGTGTTAAATCACAAAGGTATGACACATTTCTCGTGGCAAACTTCCCAAGAATCAGCCAAGAAAACAGAACTATGTGTTCCTCAAGGTATCTGTAGCCTAAAGAGCAGTTTGTTTCCATCAGTTTTCAACGTGGGAATGTTGCCATAGATGTTGAAGTATTGAATCTCTGCAGCTGCTATGCTCTCCACAAGCATGTTCTGTGTGTCTCAGCACTGAGCACAGTGTCCACAACCAGACAAAGAAGGAGAACAGAAGGAAAACAGATAGCGAGCTAACTATTGAACCCATGCAGTGGCATCAAGAAATAAAACTTCATTGATTTGAGATATTGCCCTTTTTCTAGAGAGAGTTATGAGCCTAATTTACACCAATCACAGCTTAAATTGTTCTGGTTTACTGTACTTAAAACCTCTTCAACTGATGTAAGCTAGCATACTTCTGTTGCCCTCAAGGGAAATTCACCATGATTATATACCCCTTATTTTATCCGTACCTACCTATTTTTTACACAGCCTAATTCCTTACTGCATCTTCTAAATTATTTTTACTGACTTACTACAAAAAACATATGTGAAAAAGAATGAAGAAAATGCAAAGATGCTAAAGTCAATATATTTAACTTTACAAAATAATGATATGTACCTTTAAAACAACTCAAATACTAAATAGTACATGGAATAGTAAAGAGAAACACATTTATGACTGACATTTGATAGCTTTATGCAAAATCATTGAGTTAATATGCTCACAAAGTTAAGAAGAAAGCAGAAAAAATTTCAAACACCTAACAAATCTCTCAAAATTCTGAAGAATTAGAGGGGGAAATCTAACAATTAATATATCAGAAGGTAATTATACCCGAAATACCATAAGGTGGCAGGGGATAATGATGTCACCGTGTATTTGCACCACGAGCTGGCAGCCAAGAGCCAGTATAGGTCTGGACTGGGCAGGCAGCAGTTTCAGAGCTGGAGGCAATGATCCTTCCTCCCCCACCCCATGCACAGCCCTCGTACATTAACAGTGCATTATCAGTTTGAGTAACATCTCAACTATTAGAATGTGCACACATCACAGAGGACAAGTATATATTTGCAACTATAAAGGCCATACAGCTGGGAGAAAAATGAGGCACTTGGGACGGCACAAAGTATCAGGAGAACTATGAGCAGCGATTTGTTATGCAGCCTCTGGGGAACCGCTCTGGGCATTGCAACTGGGAAACCCAAAACCTAAGGGTATTAAGAAAAAAAAATCACAGCTTCAGGAAAGGCCAAGTGATTATAGCATGGCTGTTTTACTCAAACTTACCCTTTGTAAATTCACATTATATTGTTTTGGCCAAAACACTATGAAAAACCACAGAAATTTATGGATAGGAATTTGTAAATTTTAAAGGCAAAGAATTTGACACTCTCTCCTCTTGCTAATGTAACTCACAAAACTTAAATTTGTAGCACACTTTCTCTTCTTCAGGCAGATAGACACACATAGCAGCCATTATGGAAAAGGTAGGAGCTATGAACCCAATCTTCCATGGTCATTGTTACATTTCAGAGCAACCAACTACTTTGCAAATGCAACCACAAGCTTTGCATCACCAGAAATGGAAATTAGGAAGCATATAATAGATTACTTCTGAAGCTGCTTCTATCCCTTAAACTCACAGACACTCCACAACCATGTGGAGCTATTACAGTACTGTAAGGGTCTGAGGGTTAGTCAGTTGGGCTAATTCTAAACCTCATCTCTGGCCCATTTTCAGGCCTGCCCCATTAATCTTCAATCCACGTCAAAAGAAAACACAACCATTATTGTATTAATTAGAGTCAGAAGCCACTCTAGTTATTCATTGTAAGCTCTGTCACACAACGGTATTTATGGTAACTGGGCAGGAGACAGAGCGTGCAGCTACTAAAGAAAGTACCTTGTTTGGGTTTTTTTAAGACTATTTTGCATTGCAAAAAGTAATTGTATTGCATTGCATACTGCAAACTGACCACGGGTTTTATATGTAGGTTACGCTACCAGTCATCAGGAGAAGGGAGAAAAGCCTGTGCAAGCTTTAATCTATAAACCATATAATTTACATTTAGCTTCCCACAGCACATTTTACACCGACACAAATACAGCTCAAAGTTAAGGAGAGTACAGAACTCTTTTTTTTTTTCTTTTCAGCCAGAGAATGCATTATTTTTGCCCATGATTATGTCACCCATGAACATTAAACCATGCAGCAACTATGTATGACCTGACTATAGGTCCTAGAAGTTACACAGTGACAGAACACAGTTCTGTGTTACACAACACAGTTGTCTGGCACAGGTGAACTTGGAAGCAAAACTTGCATTCAGCTGAACGTAAGAGGGGAAAAATGAGATGGCTTTTACACATTCCTCAACCATCATGAAGACTGACACAGAATTTGTTTGGCTACAGAGGTAACCTTCCAGTACCAGGGGCACACTGATACTTTACATCCAGACTCATCCTCTAACTACTCTATAGTTCCATTTCAGATCATTCCCATCCTTCTGGTTTTTTGCAAACATCTTATGAAGTTTGTTTATCAAAAAATCAGATTAAAACCAAGAAACACAGACTTTTTACAGGAAAGAGACATAATAAAAAAATTTACCTACTAGAGGGATGCATATGTCATGCTCACACTGGAGTCAGAGGGACCTTATGATGACTCAGCACCAACTGCTAAGTTTCAGACCTCAGCAAGCTGTTTTATTTTGAAACTTCTTCCTTTTAACCAACTATCATTTCCACCATCAGGCACCATCTTCTCACTCAGCTGACCCACTCCACTCTGAAAGAAACATTTGTCACCAAACTAAACATTCCACCTTCCAATTTTCAAGTTGAAACTCCCTTTATCTGGTACATTTGTTGCCATTTCTGTAGTTCTCCATCAGTGATTCTGCCTTTCCATTTTCCTAGATGAATTCTTACCAGGAGACAACATGACTGACTAGCACGCTAAATATAAAGGTATAAAAGAAAATAAATTGCTCCCTATTGTTATCCTAAATGTTTTCCTACTCTAGAAACTAAATTAATTGAAGAAACTTTTATCTTGAGGCCAAAAGCTCAAAAATCATAATCTAACAAGACGAGCCATAGTGTTTATTTCTCTAAGGCTTTATTTCTCACAGGGTTTATTTCTTTCCCTCTTCACAGTGCCAATTCTTTTCAACAAGATTGAATTTATTTTCAAAAGCAGAAGGGAAGAAACAGTTAAAAGCTGTTTTCCTGAAGAAGATCAAAAGGATGTCAGGCATCCCTGAGTAGGTCAGGCATAAAAATCCTCATAGAGTAGAAGTGTGTACAAGAACCCATCTGTAGTCCCACTGCAGATGCAGTTTGACCACACACAGGACAGAGATGGTAAAGGCAGAGGTGAAATCGGAAGAAGAATCATCAGCCTGCAACCATTTCTGTAGGATGTTCAAAGAAAATCCTCTTGAGCCAAATCTCATGCAAGATCACCTTATCCACACTGGGTTTGTCACAGGGGAAGAGGGTGGTGGGATAGCTGCAAGGATAGAGAGACACCACTGTATCACGTAATTTAGTAGTGTTTTATTAAGCAGGATGAGTGTGGCATTTCTATTCCATCTTGTCTGTTCCAGGATACACACAAATCAAGGTCCAGGTGACACTGACACCAGAGACCCTGAGGAGCAGAATGCTCACCCCAGCTGCTCCATGCGTCAAAGTCCTGACCAGCAGCCTGGACCTCACACAAGGTTGTTCCCCTCCAGCTCAGCCTTCCAAGAGGCAGAGGTATATGCATGTCCCTTGTAATGCTCCCCCACACGTGGGGGTACTGCTTTAATTCTTTATTCCTTTCTCATTTAAACTGTCAGCATGAGCCATCAAAGGTCTCATCAATTCCACGGTCCATATCTAAGGTCAATTAGCAGTCATTCATAAGGTTCTGTAATTCTTTGGTCTCTCACCACAAACATGTTACAGGAAGCATGAAGTTAGCAACTGATACAGAACAAAAGTTCTTCTATTGTTTTTCTCATTTTCCAGGATTAATCAGATCAGTTAGAGCTGGACAGATGTAGCCAAAGTCTCCTCTGTCTGAGCAGGAAGCCTTCACCCCATGGCACAAGTTTCATACAGCCTCTTCTTTGGGCAACCTGAATTTACTACATTTCTCAACAGAAAACTTTAAAGTTCATCATCTGAAAAAGGATATCACATTCTAAGATAAGGTATCTTGAAATTGATCTATAGACTGTTCTCAGACAAATGTTACTTACTTCAGGTTTGCTTGTTGTCATAACAAGGCAATCCCAGATATATGCCCTACTGTCCTAATGTAAAGACCCAATACATCATTTTAATACCTCTGCATCTTTCACAATCACAATTCATTAAATTAATTGGAAACAACAGATAGTACAGAAAAGCTGTGCACCACCAATACAGCCTTTGCATCAGAGAGTTGGGCTACATTCAATACCACAGAGATCACTTAGGTACAGAACCCATCAGTTCCTTTGCATCTCTGTTTGGACTAGAAATGCACAATTCAATAGGGGCTAAGCATGATTTTTGTGATTTTCACATTTTTCATGAGGACTGAAAACTACTGAGGGTTTTATGTAGTTTATAGGCTAGAAGCATTTCCATCTTTCAATTTCCACTGTAAAAAAGGGAAAATAAAACACCTATTTTAGCAGAGTTGTGCATGCAAGTGGTCAGCTAGCGCTGTGAGAGATCACTACCAAGACTGGATTTTCTATCTGCTAAAATCTGGGTGGATTCAGTTTATCCACCGGATTCCCAGCATCCCAAAATAAAGAGGAAAAGATTCACTGGAGTGAAAGGAGGGCTTAAATTCCAAAAATGTGATTGAGGAACACAGAACCTTCAAGAAATCCTCAGGGATGGTACTCTGATAGAAGTACAGGTTCCATCCTCCAGCTAGAAGACAACAAGAAAACCAAGTTTCCCAGAAAGAAATTAGTTTTTTGGTAGAAAACTTAATCTTCAAATCCAGTGCAACATGACACCTGCTACTTAAAATTCTTGCAAGTCTATATTAAGCTCACAGTCAATTAGAGACGTCTTTGCTTTACACCTCAGATTAATATATCCATTATTTCCTTTATAAGATGTGCTCTCAAGTACTATCAAAATATATTTACTTTTAAGGAATTAAAAAAAAAGGAAATTATTTAACTTGATTTCAAAATGCTTCTGTTCTCTCTGCTACAGTGAATATTTCTAAGAATCATTATAAAGCTCTCCTAGTTTAAGAAGTTTACAACTGCCATACATTCCAGACCCATCCTCTTACTCTTCTTCAATTGCCAACTTACTCCTCCTCTTCTTCCTTCTAAACTTCTCTTTTCAAAGTTATAGGTAACAAGTAATAATATAAAATCTTTTTCAGTTTCTGAGTTGGTAATGGTGGGGCTCACGTTGAAACCATTTAAGCGACTCGCCAGTAGCTTTCTCAGAAAGACAAGCTTAGAAATTCAGCATCTCCCTATCTGCTGCTACCACCTATGTAAATAGCTCTCAGCAGACAGTGACAAATTTCACTTGGACCCAGCTTATAAACTATGTGAAAATTCTGTAGGATTAATATATATATGCAGAAAAAAAATAATTCAGAGTTTCTCAGCACCATCTACTTTTCACTGTTAATAGAAAATTAACAATTTTCTGGGTTTCACCTTTCATGCCAAAACAGAATTACAGAAATAATTCAGGTTGGAAGGACCCTTCAGATGTCACTTGGGCCAACCCCCACTAAAAAAATTAAAAACAACAGCAACAAAATCAACCCTGCTTTTTCCTCTTTTAACAATTGTCTCTAGTATTTTGGCGCTGTTCACTTTTTTCCTCCCTTAATATCTTAACAAGTCTGTGCAGCCCTGAAGTGTCCCTAAAATACATGAGTTTGACTGTCTACACACAGTAACTCCCATGGTCTTCTTTCAGCTTCCACATTTCACATTTAGTTGTCCTCCCTTTCACTGGTTTATCAGCTACCAGCACCAAAATGTTCTTCCATCCTTTTTCAACTCTTTTTAAAGGATCAACCCCAAAAGAGAGACATGCTGGAAACACCATTCATCAGGATACATACAGCAGTGGCATTTAAAAAAAAAACCTTTTAACTGCCTCCATGTCTGTATTCTGGCTTACAGGAAATAGCTGAAAGCTGTGGGTTTGTATGTACAGCTAAGAAAACCTTGGTATGAAGATGGTGAAATTAATTACAAACATAAAAACGGCACTCATAGCATGAACTCTACTAGGCGCCTGCAACAATAGCAATAGGACAAGGAGTTACAGCTTTAAACCAAAAGAGAGTAGATTCAGACTAGATATAAGGATGAAGTTTTTTATGATGAGGGAGAGGAAACACTGGAAACAGGTTGCCCAGACAGTTGGTAGATGCCCATTCCCTGAAAACATCCAAAGCCAGGTTGGATGGGGCTCTGAGCAACCTGGTCCATTTGAAGATGTCTCTGCTCATTGCAGGGGGTTGGACTAGAGGACCTGTAAATGTCCTTTCCAACCCAAACCATTCTACAACTCTATAATTACATATCCTTTAATATTTCATATTACAACCAAATTCAGTTTATGTTACCTGGCACCTCACTACACAACTACCTTGTCACTAGACTTTTGGCAGCTGGAGTCTCCCTGTCTATGACCAAAGCCATGTTTTAAGTCTGCCAAAAATCCAATATCCCTCAAATGGCCTGAGCATGTTTACCTTCATTTGTGTATTATACCTGTTGCTGTTTCCTTCAACACTTAGAAGCTCGATATGGCAAATTCAACACCAACCTCCCCCCTCTTCCCCCCCACAAAAAGTAAGTATTTACTTTAGTATTCCACTGTGAAGAATTTTTTTAATCTCATTAAACTTAGCTTAAGAAACACAAGCCTGAAGGAAGTTCTTGGAGAAAACCCTTTTTAAAGTATAATTGCCCAGAGTAACTTTTCTTATGAAAATTATTTGCAAAAACTGCTGCCTTTTCTCATGCCAGGACAGTCAAAAACTTCAAAACAACAAAGCATTTAGTTATCAGGGGAAAAAAAAAAGAAAGACACCAAAAAACCATCCCAGAAATCTCTGGGAATTGTTTGAATTGCTCAGTGTTTTAAAAAAATATTAGAAAAGAGTACAAGTATTTGCTACCCTATACATGAAGCATAAGGGCTAATTAAACCATTAGGATAGGCTCACTGTATACATACACACAGAGTAAAAATATAAACACACATCTTTAGCAGTGAGGCTACAGTGACAGCAGGTTCTCTGGCATGTCACAGGCAGAGAAAGGCTAAGCTAGAGGACCAAGACCCTTAAGAAATACAGCCCTCCTGAGACAAAGCCACACAGTAAAGAAGTGTAAATTCCCAGGATTCTAATGGATTATGGGGGGAAGCAGAGAAAACCTATGCTTGATATCACATGTATTTGGTCAAACAAGAACAAAAACATTCACTTCTGTCACACTATGAAATCCATGGGCAGACCGTGCCTCAGCTGAAATGTGCAGCACCAAGGGGTAAACACATGTACATATCACACACACATGCCAGAGGACTAAAGGAAAATGAAGCCATACTATGAACACCCTCTGCTTTCATCTCCAGAGTGGACCAGAGGAAGAAGTAGGAAAGGAGAGCAGTCCCATCTCCACCACCATTTGCAATAGAGGCAGGGGACTCCCCTACTAAAGAAGTCACAAATCTTTATCCTTCCATAGCTACGGTGGCTTTGTAGTAATGTCCAAATGGCTGCTCAGATGCACAGGAACACTCACACTTGTGAGCAAAGTTGTGGGTTTGATGGTTATATAAAAGATCACATCCACAGAGTACAGCCTTTAAACATCAGCACTTGGAAAAAAATCCACACTCGTTCCTGCAAATATACATGAACCAGAGTTCACATCACAGAGATTTATGAAAAAGTACCAGAATGGATTAAGAACAAAAAATAAGCAAGTAATAAACAAGACTGCTGACAAGACCCCTATCAGTACAGCTCATAAGCACTATGGAGGATCTGTGAGCACACTAGCCAAATAATAGGAAGTGGAAGAAGCAAGCTTGTTGAACTACAAGCTTGTTGTACAACAAAAGGTACTTCTTTCAGCCCTCAGTAGCAAAGGAAAATGTATAGGGAGTCTTCAGTCACAAATCCTGCAATGTGCTGTTGTCCAGATACACATCCTGCCATATATTTGTACACAAAAGGTAGTTTAAATATAAATTCTTTAAGGTTTTTAAATAATCAGTCTTGTACACATCTCTGGTAATTTATCTAAAAGGAGATAAAAGACAAAGTAATTTCCTTGTTCAGTGTTTAACAAAAAGAAAATCCTATTTATTATATATATTTAAAGATGTTTTACTAAACGTGTAAGATCCATAACAACCACATCTGCTTAACCTCTAAAGGTCAAGGTCCTGTCATTTACACCATGGGAAAAAAAATAAAAAAAAGTCTAATTATAGTATCTACAGCTATATGGACAAAGGCTGGTTATTAGAAAAGGAACTATTATAAACCAAACACAATTACACTGTACAGAAACCATTAGTTATTTGATGAGATTTTAATCTTGGAGCTGGTATCATTCTGCAACTCAATCATCTGGAGAACAGAAAATCTGTTAGGAATGCAATTAAACTTACTAGTTCCATTAAAATTGAGCTGATATAGTTAATTGTAGTCCTAAAATAGCTATTTCTTCACACCTTCGCTATGCAATTTTTTTTCATATACTGAGTAAGAGTCTATTTAAGGAACACTTTTCACTTAAACTGTCTAATAAGATCTGTGAATACTTTTGTTCTGTTGTTTCCCCATACAAGTTGTGCTGCAGTTCCGTGTTCGACCTTGGCTTCCTAATTTGCTTTGAGAAGTACAGCAAGGTCTTTTGTTTCAGTTACTGTTAATCCATAGCATCTGCATTGCTGAAGCCTTTGGGAAGAAAATCAACAATGTAGCCTCAGAGCACACTACAGCAATTATAAACTGAAACGAAATAATGAGCCAGTGGCAAAAAACCACGTCAGATAGTCATTTCAAGCATAAGCACTTCTGACAAACAGATGATTTCCAAACATCAATTTTAACGAACCCATACATCTTCAAAGTACTTGGAAAGGTTTTGCAGCATTGCCAGCAAATTGGGAATATAGGCCGTTCCTGCCTGGTTCTGAGAGAAACAGAAGGAAAACAACAAAGGTATCCTAAGAATGTATGAATTTGGCAACAGCTAATCTACAACCGAACCTCGCAGACCACACAGTTTATTGGGGCATTTTAAATTGCTCTGCAAGAGAGGGGTAAAAAAACCCTGACTCCGGGGAGGGACAGCGGAGCCGCGGGCTCGGGGCTGCCACGGGCGCACCCCCCTGCGCGGATGCCGTTACGTAACCGCGGCCCGGCCCCCCCGGTCCGGATGCTCCGGCTGCGCCCCGGGGCCGCAGAGCCCCCGCCGGGCCACTGCCCCGCTCCCGGCACCGCCGCCTCCCCTCCCCGGCCCGCTCCCGCCCCGCCGG